>LR738713.1:507817210-507832602 GCA_902687465.1 Secale cereale
AACTCTAGTGTAAAATTATTTGTAGTAGCTTATAGAGCTAGTTCAACTCTAGTGTAATTTTTTTTGTACTATCTTGTAGAGCTAGTTCAACTCTAGTGTACAATTATTTGAACTAGGTTATAGATCTAGTTCAACTCTAGTCTAAAATTGTTTGAACTCGCATATAGAGATAGTTCAACTCTAGTGTAAAATAATTTGAACTAAGTTATAGAGCTAGTTGAAATCTAGGGTAAAATTATTTGAACTATGTTATAGAGCTAGTTCAACTCTAGTGTAAAATTATTTGAACTCGCATATACAGATAGTTCAACTCTAGTGTGAAATTATTTGTACTAGTTTATATAGATAGTTCAACTCTAGTGTAAAATAATTTGAACTAGGTTATACAGCTAGTTCAAATCTAGTGGAAAATTATTTGTACTAGCTTATAGATCTAGTTTAACTCTAGTGTAAAATTATTTGTACTATGTTATATAGCTAGTTCAACTCAAGTGTAAAATTATTCGAACTAGCATATAAAGATAGTTCAACTCTGGTGTAATTTTTTTGTACTAGGTTATAGAGCTAGTGCAACACTAGTGTAAAATTATTTGTAATAGCTTATACAGCTAGTTCAACTCTAGTGTAAAATTACTTGAACAAGATTATAGAGCTAGTTCAAGACTATTGTAAAATTATTTGAACTAGGTTATAGAGCTAGTTCAATTGTAGTGTAAAATTATTTGTACTAGCTTATATATCTAGTTCAACTCTAGTGTAAAATTATTTGTACTAGCTTATAGAGCTAGTTCAACTCTAGTGTAAAATTATTTGTACAAGCTTATAGAGCTAGTTCAACTCTATTGTGAAATTATTTGAAATAGGTTATAGAGCTAGTTCAACGCTAGTGTAAAATTATTTGTACTAGCTTATAGATCCATTTCACCTCTAGTGTACAATTATTTAAACTAAGTTATCGATCTAGTTCGAATCTAGTGTAAAATTATTTGTACTAGCATATATATCTAGTTCAACTTTAGTGTAAAAATATTTGTACTAGGTCATAGAGCTCGTTAAACTCTATTGTAAAATTATTTGTACTAGCTTATATAGATAGTTCAACTCTAGTGTAAAATAATTTGAACTAGGTTATAGAGATAGTTCAAATTTAGTGTAAAATTATTTGTGCTAGCTAATAGATCTAGTTCAACTCTAGTGTAAAATTATTTGTACTAGGTTATATAGCTAATTCAACTCAAGTGTAAAATTATTCGAACTAGCATATAAAAAAAGTTCAACTATGGTGTAATTTGTTTTGTACTAGGTTATGTAGCTAGTGTGTCGGTGTACTAAGGTAGGGGTACCTCAGTACCCCAACTTGTGCACGGGCAGTTGCAGCTTCCCGCGGCAGGGTTTACCGCGTGCTCGCCGGAGACCTTCCTGCCCCTTATTAAGCCATTCAAAAACAAAGTATACAAGACAGAAGATCGGGACCCCGGCAAGAGGAGCTTGCCGGGAAGGCCGTACCAGGCTGAAGACTGCTCCACTAGCGCAAGACCCTGGCAAGAGGAGCTTGCCAGGAAGATTAGAAGACGCGCCTCGGCGCCATACGCGCCCCGGCAAGGGCCCGGGGAGCGGCAAGCTCCCGGGCCCGGCAAGATCAAGGCCCCGGCAAGGTGCTTGCCGGGAAGGCTGCGCTGTGTGCCCGCGCTCCAGCTCATCGGCCCACGCGTCGCCCTGGGGCCTATCCAGGGACGCGTGGCGGATAGCTGTGCAGCCTGGGGGTCACGGTGGCACTCCACGGTGGTGGATCCATCGCCGTGGCGGACGGAGACGCTAGGGCGGGAGCTTTTGGGGTCGACGGCGACGGGCATTAAATGCCCTTGTCCCCCACTGTTAAAGTAGGTATAGACCACTGTTCTGCACTGTAGCTCCACTGTTCCCGCACTGTTACAACTACCACCTCTTTTACGTTTTTACCCCTTTCTCCTACGTTGACACCTGTCGGTGACCCCTTACACTATAAAAGGAGGCCCATGCACAACGTGGAGGGGGTTCGGAACCTAGATCACTCTCACGCTCGGTGTAGCTGCTTCTTCAAGCTCCCGAGCACTCAAACTCAATACACAACTAAGCAGGAGTAGGGTTTTACGCGCCTACCGCGGCCCGAACCTGGGTAAAACTGCCCGCGTGCTCGCTACGATCTGCTCTTCGTGCTCCCTCCGCCCTCGTACCGCACAGACAAAGGGGCTCCGGTCCCATAGGTGTTCGTGGCGGACAGTTTCCCCCGACATCTTTGGCGCGCCAGGTAGGGGGCGTCGAGGTTGTGCGAACCTGATCCGGCGTTCGCGCGGGCGCATTCTTCATCAACCTCTCCGAATTCGCCAACTTCACCAGCAACAGCTCCATGGCCCCGAAGAAGAAAGCTTCGGAGGTCGGAGGCCCGTCTGCGTCTCACCCGCCGCCACCGGAGCCAACGGTGGGCGGGGGAGACGCCGTCGGAAGAGTGGCCGCCGGCGAGGACACTCACGGCGCCACTAGATCCAAGAACAGAACGGACGACCGAACCTCGGTCTCCGTGGACGCACCGCGTCCCTCTCAGCACACAACGACCCAGCAGCGCCATGTCACGGGAGGTGGCATCCGCTTGCTGGGGCAAGGCCAAACCGGAGGCTCGCGGGACGTCCTGGACCCCCGTCCGGGCACAAGAAAAGCGAAGGCGCCGGCGCGGGACCCCGCTCCTTCTAACGCTGTTAGGAGTCCGAGCGTATCCCGCTCCTCGCACCGCTCACCCGCGTTCCCCTCCACTCCGGCAGAAGCGCTCGCAAGGGCGCAACTGCTCCTCGACTTCCCTCCAGCGGCAGACAAGGCCGAAGACTGGAGGGCCACCATCCAGAACCTGATAGCCTTCGCCAACAACGATTCTCCACAGCAGCCGTCGGCCTCGCGGCCGCGGCAAGCTGAGAAGACGAAGGCTGACGGCGACAAGACTGCCGGGGGTGCGACAAGCGTGCACTCCCCGCCGCAGAAGCAGAAGACGCCGCCCCGCCGGAACAACGCCGACGACGGCTCCACAGCCTCGTCGGACCCGCGGGCCCGTCGGGACCAGCGCCAAGTCCTCGACGATCGGCGAGAAGAAGACGCTCGGACCACAATCGAGCGCCGCCGAGAAGCTCGGCGACAATCAGACAAGAGAGCCGGGAACACTGTCGACGCGCACGCGCCCGGTGAACCAGGCGACTTGCCGTACGCGGCAGGCTGCCCTGCGTTCACCCGCGAGCTGCGGCGCGTCCAGTGGCCCAGCATGAAGAATTTTAAGCCCGACGTACCGGAGAAGTACGACGGCAAGACGCACCCCTCGGAATTCCTCAGCGTCTATACCATCGCAGTGCAAGCTGCCGGGGGGCGCGACGAGAAGATCTTGGCGAACTACTTCCCGCTCGTGCTTAAGCCGAACGTCCGTTCGTGGCTTATGCACTTGCCGGAAGGTTCCATCTCTTCTTGGGCCGACCTTTGCCACCAGTTTGTCGGCGCCTTCACCGGCGGCCACAAACCTCACGGCCAGGACAGCGATCTCCACATTCTAGCCCAGAAGGAAGGCGAAACCCTGCGCAAGTACATCCAACGCTTCAGCCGTGTGCAGCACAACATCCCTGATGTCCACCCTGCCGCGGTTATCAGCGCGTTCCATCAGAACGTGCGTAACCGCCGCATGCGTGAAGAGATGGCGATGACGAAGATTCGGGATGTCAGCGAGCTCTATGCTCTGGCTGACAAGTGCGCACGCGCAGAAGAGGGGAGGAGACTCCCCGGGGAGGATGCTGGCGCAGGGGGAAGCGACAGCGACGACGCCGCCCCGGCAAAGAAGAGCCGGTGGCGGAACAACAGAAGGAAGGGCAAGAAAGAGGTGCTTGCCGCCGAGAAGTCCGGCAAGGAGGCCCCCGCCAAGCAAACGCAGGCTGGCGGCTCCGGCAAGGAGCCTGCCCCTGTAGCGGCGGCCGACAAGCCGGGCAGCTCCGACAAGCAATATTGTAAGATCCACCGCACCAAGGGTCACGATCTCTCCAACTGCAAGCGCGTCGAGTATCTCGTCGAGCAGCAGAAAGCTGAGTATGAGAGGCGCGACAAGGAGAAGGCCCAAGGTGGCGGGGAGGAGACAAGCAAGAAGCGGCCGTTCAACGGCCGGGGAGGACGCCGCGGCAAGGCCAAGCTGCGGCAAGGAGATCGACCTCCCCGGGGCCGCGACAAGGACGAAGAGGACGACGACGAAGACATGGAGGACGAAGATAACAGCGAGCAGGAGTTCCAGAAGGCCACGGAGGTCCTGTGCGTCGACGGTGGCGCCTCTCTGCACACCTCCCACCGCCAACTCAAACAGTGGGTGCGTGAGGTGAATGCGGCGGAGCCGCCCGTGGAGTCGCGCAGGCTCCTCAAATTGTCCAGCACGCCCATCATTTTTGATCTTGAGGATCACCCTGACCGCACCACTGCGGTCGGGTGCTTGCCGATGCTGGTTTCCCCCACCATCCGCAACCTCAAGGTCACCAAAATGTTGGTTGACGGCGGGGCCGGGCTGAACTTGATCTCCTCTGCTGTGATCAAGAAACTCCAGATCCCAGATGGCGAGCTCGAAGAGACCGGTTCATTCCAAGGAATCAACCCGGGAAGGAGCAAGCCCAAGGGAAAGATCACTCTGCCGGTGACCTTTGGCGGGGAGCTCAACTTCAGAACTGAGCGCATCACTTTCGACGTTGCCGATATTCCGTTGCCCTACAACGGAATACTTGGCCGTCCTGCCCTCGCCAAGTTCATGGCAGCTTCCCATTATGCCTACAATGTACTCAAGATGCCGGGGCCGATAAGCGTCATCACTGTCCACGGCGACAAGAAGGATGCGCTTGTCTGCGCCGACAAGATCTACCGGGATGCGGCAGCTGCGGCCGAGAAGGATACTCTTGCCGCTGAAGCTCCCGGGGGGAAGAAGACGAAGACCAAGTCCGGCAAGTGCTCTGGGACCCACTCCGGCAACCGCACCTCTTCGGAGTGCTGCGCTGCCGTCGAGGACGTTCCATCGAGCTCCACCGGCAAGAGTAAGAAAGGAATGGCCGCTCCTCCGGCAACCAAGAAGGTGTCCGCCAAGGAGGACGGCACTGGTGGTACCTTCACCATCAGTGCCACCCTTGACAGCAAATAGGAAAGCGCGCTCGTTGCCTTCCTGCGGGCGAATGTCGATGTGTTTGCCTGGCAACCATCTGACATCCCCGGTGTTCCCAGGAAGGTAATTGAGCACAAGCTTGCTGTCTGTCCTCATGCGCGGCCCATCAAGCAAAAAGTGAGGAAGCAAGCCGTGGAGCGCCAAGAATTCATCAACGAGGAAATCAAGAAGCTAGAAGCAGCAGGCCTAGTTAGAGGTGTGATCCATCCGACGTGGTTGGCGAATCCAGTCGTCGTGCGCAAGGCCAATGGGAAATGGAGGCTGTGTATAGACTTCACCGATGTGAATAAAGCATGTCCCAAGGATCCATTCCCTTTGCCACGCATTGACCAGATCGTTGACTCCACTGCCGGATGTGAGCTACTCTGTTTTCTTGATGCATACTCAGGCTATCATCAGATTTTCATGGCCAAGGAGGATGAAGAGAAGACTGCATTTATCACTCCATGTGGCACTTATTGCTTTATTCGCATGCCATTTGGATTGAAGAATGCAGGCTCAACCTTTGCAAGGGTAGTATACACTGCTTTTGAGCCACAGATCCACAGAAATGTAGAAGCTTACATGGATGACATCGTGGTGAAGAGCAAGAGCAAGGAAACCCTGATCCAAGATTTGGAGGAGACGTTTCAGAACCTGCGCAGGATACAGCTCAAGTTGAACCCCGAGAAGTGCGTCTTTGGAGTCCCCTCCGGCAAGCTTCTCGGGTTCTTTGTATCACAGAGGGGGATCGAAGCCAACCCCGACAAGATTAAAGCCATTGAGCAGATAGAGGCCCCAAAGCGCGTCAAGGATGTCAGGAGGCTTGCAGGTTGTGTCGCTGCCCTCAGTAGGTTCATTTCGAAGTCTGCAAAACGCGCCCTACCTTTCTTCAAAATCTTGAAGAAGGCAGGTCCCATGAAGTGGACTCCGGAAGCGGAGGCGGCGCTGCAGGATTTGAAACGGTACCTGTCCTCCACTCCTATACTTGTCGCACCTAGACCACAGGAAAAGTTGTTGCTATACCTAGCGGCAACCAACCAGGTGGTTAGTGCTGCGTTAGTAGCGGAGAGGGAGTCCGACGAGGAGTCGGCACAACCGGCAAGCGAATCCAGCGACAAGCAGGGGGGTGCTCCGGCAAGCTCTGGCCCCGACAAGGATGACTCTGCGCAGGAACAAGGTGAGGTGCGGAAGAAGATGGTGCAGCGCCCACTGTATTTTGTAAGTTCCCTTCTCTAGGGGGCTAGATCAAGGTACTCTGGTGTGCAAAAATTGCTTTTCGGCCTCCTCATGGCCTCGAGAAAGCTGCGCCATTACTTCCAAGCCCATGAGATAACAGTGGTCACTCGCTTTCCGCTGAAGAGGATATTGCACAACCCAGAAGCAACAGGCAGGATCGTTGAGTGGGCACTGGAGCTGTCGAGCTTTGGACTCAAGTTTGAAAGTACTTCAACTATACAGAGCCGAGCCTTGGCAGAGTTCATAGCTGAGTGGACTCCAACGCCCGATGAAGAAGTTCAAGAAACAAGTGCACCCGTACAAGAAGCAACAAGTGAATGGGTAATGTATTTTGATGGTGCCTTCTCGCTGCAAGGCGCCGGAGCTGGCGTGGTACTCATCGCGCCCACCGGAGAGCACCTCAAATACGTTATCCAGATGCACTTTCCCAGGGAGCAAGCGACGAACAACACTGCTGAATATGAAGGCTTGCTTGCCGGCCTCAGGATTGCGGCCGAACTTAGGATCAGGAAGCTGATTGTGCGGGGAGATTCTCAGTTGGTGGTCCGACAAGTTAACAAGAACTATCAGAGCCCTTTGATGGAAGCTTATGTCGATGAAGTGAGGAAGCTTGAGGAGCACTTTGAAGGTCTACAGATGGAGCACGTCCCAAGAGCTCAAAATGAAATTGCAGATGGCCTTTCAAAGTGTGCTTCGATGAAGTTACCTGTGGAACCAGGGACCTTCTTGCTCAAGCTGACTCAACCATCCGTTACACCATCAGTTGGACAGTCCAAGAAGAGAAAGTTGGTCTCCGGCGACTACTTGCCGGCGGATCTCCCTGAAATCGCCGCCATGGTCCCCAAGATCAACAACCACAACGCTGAGGAACAGTTTGCTCCTGCAGATCCTCGGGTCTGTACAGTCGAAGCAAGTGTTCCCGACAAGCCTCGCCCCGGCGAGCTTGCCGGGGGACCATCAGCTCCGGCAGAACCAGAGGTCCTCGCCGTAGAAGCTAAGGTTCCCGCAGCGGCCCTCGAGCCTTTAGTCCTTGCCGTCGAGCCTCAGGCTCCGGCATGGGCACAGTGGATAGTCCGTTTTCTGCAAACTGGAGAACTTCCCGACGACCCAGAAGAAATAGAGAAGATAACCAGACAGTCAAGTATGTACCAGTTCGTGGACAACGAGCTGTACAGAAGAAGACTCAATGGTGTCAGACTGAAGTGCATCTCCAGGGAAGATGGACAGAAGCTGTTGGCAGAAATACACGGAGGCATATGCGGCCACCACATTGGCGCAAGGGCGCTTGCCGGGAAGGCTTTCCGGCAAGGGTTCTTTTGGCAAGAAGCCCTCCAAGATGCAACTGCACTAGTAACCAAGTGTGAAGCGTGCCAGTTCCATGCAAAGCAGATCCATCAGCCAGCTCAAGCTCTCCAAACAATCCCTTTGTCCTGGCCCTTCTCGGTCTGGGGGCTCGATATCCTCGGCCCCTTCCCCCGAGCCGTCGGGGGCTTTGAGTACTTGTACGTTGCAATCGACAAGTTCACAAAGTGGCCAGAAGTGGAGCCGGTGAGAAAGGTGACAGCACAGTCAGCAGTCAGGTTCTTCAGGTCGATTGTTTGCCGTTTTGGGATCCCTAACAGGATCATCACCGACAACGGTACGCAATTCACTAGTCGCACCTTCATGCAGTACGTCCAAGACCTTGGCGCCAAGGTCTGTTTCGCTTCTGTTGCTCACCCGAGGAGCAACGGTCAAGCGGAGAGGGCGAATGCTGAAGTGCTGCGTGGACTCAAGACAAGGACCTTTGACAGGCTGCGCAAGTGCGGAAGAAATTGGATAGAGGAGCTACCGGCGGCTCTTTGGTCAATCAGAACGACACCAAGTCGAGCCACCGGACAGACACCCTTTGCTCTAGTCTATGGAGCAGAGGCAGTTCTCCCCACGGAACTCGTATACGGATCTCCACGAGTACTCGCTTATGATGAGCTCGAGCAAGAGCAACTACGGCAAGATGACGCATTGCTCCTCGAGGAGGGACGTCTCCAGGCTGCTGTACGAGCTGCTCGATACCAGCAAGCTTTGCGCCGCTACCATAGCCGCAAGGTCAAGGCCAGGAGTCTCGAGGAAGGCGACCTTGTTCTTCGGCGTGTTCAGTCCGCCAAGAATTCCAACAAGTTGACGCCGAAGTGGGAAGGCCCTTATCGGGTGAGACAAGTTACGAGGCCCGGCGCTGTCCGCCTCGAGACCGAAGAAGGCTTACCGGTGAGCAACTCCTTGAACATAGAGCATCTTCGCAAGTTTCACCCATAAGGCGCGGTTGCCGTGATCCGCTCCGGCAACCACCTTTTGTACAAGCTTTGCCGCTGTTGCATGTAACCCTTTGTACAAAGCCGGGCGCAGACCCCGTGCATCAGTAAAGTTCTCGTGTTTTTCGCACCGATTGCCTTTTGCATGCTTTTCTTTGCTATTTGCATGCTTTGTTCGGCATTTGGTGAACCACTCAAGCATACGGTAAGCATTAGCGCGCCGAAAGGCCATATACTTGTTTCCCTATACCTTTCCTTTCCTCTTAAACAGAAGGAACGTTCCTCGCGCACAAGTTTGCCGGGAGGGAAGGAGGTGGAGGAGGAACCAAGTGCTGTTCAAGAAAGAAAAGCCTTACCGGAAAGCAAGCAATATAAGCAAGCAACATATGAAAGCTAAGTTGTTAGAATTTGACCAGTTCAAATTTTAAATTTTAGTTGTCTTCCTTGAACAATCACACTTTGTATGGAAAACCTGTGCGCGGAGGAACCTACCCGTAGCTTGCCGCACCCTTATCTTGTTTTCGAGTTCGCTCAACGATTTAAGTGAGCTGCGACAAGTGTCGCGCCCTTGCTTCGTTTCCGAGTACGCTCAGCAAGCTAAGTGCGTTGCGACTAGCTGCGGCAAGGTTGCTTGCCGGTGAGGACCTTGGCCAGCAGGCTGCTTAGAGTCCAGCACTCAGCGCTCGCGGCGAAGGCCCCTTGCCGGCAAGCTCACCGGGAGCGTAGGGTGAAAAACGTACAAAGTCAAAGATTAAGACAAGGAAGATAACATTGCACTACTTGATCAAAATGAGATAAATATCTTACAAAGGATAACTTGTCGCAATGGACTAATAAGTTCATGACATAATGTGCAGCAGTAAAAAGATAAAGATAATGGAGGCCTAATCTACGCGGTCGCCCTCCTTCCTGCCGAGCTTAGCCACCTTGGCGATGATGTGGGCGACCTGCTCCTTCAGGGCCTCCGTGTCCGCATCAGCCGACAAGCTGCGAAGAACGTTGGTGAGATTGATCCCCGGGTTGCGGTACACGATCTTCGTCAGCACCCGCTCCAGAGTTCCCGCGCAGAGCAGGCGCGACTCCTCGGCCAGCTGCGCGGGGATTTGGTTCCGGAGACCTGCAAGGGCCGGCGCGATCCCTCTGAAGAAGAGGCTGAGCTTGGCGCTGTGCGGGAGATCCGGATCCGGCGAGTAGATGAGATGTTCAACCTTCAGCGCCAGCAGCTCCTGGTCAATGTTGGACGCAGAAGATACCAAGTCTTCGGTCCATACCTCAATGGTCTGGCGGAAGAGCTCGGATGCTTTGTTGACGCTGTCCACCAAGGTCCGCTCCTTGCGGAGCTCCTCCTTCAGCTTGGCCTCCTGAGCCCGGGCAGCGTCGAGTGAATCCTTCAGAGTATTGACCTTCAACTCCAAGTCCTCGATGGAGTCCTTGGCGGCCTTCAACTCGTCGCCCCTCTTAGAGAGGCTCACCTGAAGCTCTGAGTTTGTGTGGGCGTCCTTCTCGCGCTCCGTGATGAGCGCGGCAACCTTCTCCGCGCTCACCTTCAGCGCCTTCTCCAGCTGTACGACCTTGGCGGCGAGCTCCTTCTTGGCGTTTTCCGCGGCAACCGCGGCGGCTTTCGCCTCCTTCAACTCCCCGCCAAGGGCCGTCTCGCGAGCGGCAAGGTCCTCCTCATGGGAGTCGAGCTCGACCTTCCGCTGCGCGAGCTCTCCTTCTCGCCGGGACAGCTCCACCCCGGGGAGCCGCTGCTGTTCCTCAGCTTCGGCCTTCTCCAGCACCCATTCTTGGTACTCGCTGGCGAGACGCTCGCGCTCCTCCGCCACCTCGCGGAGGGCCGCCTGGTTGGCGACGCTGAGCTCTGCCACGCGCTTCTCCATCTCCGCGGCAGCCTTGGCGGCAAGGGCTTCCCGGGAGGCGAGCTTCGCCTGTCTGGCCCGGTAAAGGGCCAGGAGCTGGTGGAGCAGCTTCTCCTCCTCGGGCCCCTCACTCCCGCCGGGCGCCTCGACGATTTTCAGGCCCGCGGAGGCGAGGACTTCTCCGTCAAACGCCTCGCCCTCCGCGGGAGCTCGCGATGAAGACCCACAAGGCATCTGGATGAAGACGCCGTTGGGGGCCTCAAGGTAGTACCCCTGCTCCTTGCTGGCGGAGGGGTCGGCGGCCGGTGCAGCATCTGATGCTCCCGCCGCCTCCGGGTCGGCGGTGCGGTCGCCGTCCCCCTCCCCGGCAGCTGCGTCCGCGGCCGGAGCAGTCTCCTGCGCGGCCGGCTCGGCGGCTCTCGCCGCGTCCTCAACGACAGGGGCGTCGCCGCCGCCGCCCTGCGCACCCTCCTCGTCCTCGATGTTGATGACCTCAGTCTCCATCGGCTCGGGAGGAGGAGGATCTAGAAAGAAAAAGAAGTTCAAGTTCAAGCAAAGATCCAAAAAGAGACGAAGCCAAGAAGACAAGCTACAAAACATACCTTGGCGGACGTCCTCAGCGGCGGGCTCCCTTGCCGGGGAGCTCTGCCTTGGCGGAGTGGCCGCCCTCGCCGGGCTGATCGCCCTTGGCGGGGTACTCTGCCTTGGCGGAGTACCCGCCCCTGGCGGAGCACTCTCCCTTGCCGGAGAGTTCTGCCTTGGCGGGGACGGCGGGGCCTGCGGCTCCTCGACGACGGTCTCCGGACGCTCTTCCCACTGTGGCTCCACCTCTGCACAAATTAAGATAAGAAACATCAAGGTATGAAGACAAGACCAACTCCCCCAAGCGCGTCCCGACAAGCGAAAGAATAAACCCCAGACTTACGCTGGGGGCTGCGCTGGGGGCTGCTCCTCGGAGCAGCGCTCGGGTCCGGCAGGCTCGGCTCCGGCGCGCCTCCTGTCGCCACGGCGGCTGGGTCTTCCGCGGCCTCGACCACAGGCGCCTTGGCCTTCTTCGCCGCGCGCTGAGTCAAGGTCCTGAAATCAAAGCAATGAACAGGGTCAGCATTAACAGAAATCAAGGCAAAACTCGAGAAGGCGTAAGGTCCTGGATCCTTACTCCTGGTCCTCCTCGTCGTCCTCGCTCAGGGCGGAGAAGTCGTACTCCACCGTGGGCGCGTCGGCGCGAGGAGCCGAAGACGAAGATTCCCTCGGGCGCTTAGCGGTCCCGGGGGCTGGGGGCTGCGAAGACCCAGCCCCTGTGGTAGCCGGCGCCCGAGGAGCGGGCGGAGCCGCTGCTCCGCTCCGAGAAGACCCCTGTCGGCTCGGCGCCGGCCTGCGGGGCGCCTCCGTCGTGGCCCGCGCGCGGGCCGCCTCTGCTGCGGCTGGTACGCCGGTCGCCCTTGGCGCGGCTTGGCTCCCCCGGGGAGCTGCCCGGCGAGCTGGTTGTTGCCGGGGCGCCTACGCCCTCTCCCCCGTCGCCGTCTTGCGGAGACGCTTCGGCGGAGACTGCCTTGGGCTTGCCGGGGGCGGGGAGCTCTCCGACGAGGAGAGGTCGTCGGCGTAGAGCTCCGTGGATCCGCCGGAGTCCTCGGCCTCCTCCTCCTCCTCTTCCCCGGCCGGCTCGCTGGGCCCAGCGCCCTGCGCTGCGGCCTCTTTTCCCTTGCCGCCTCCGCTTCCTCCGGCGCCTCCGCTCCTCGCGGCGCCTCTATTCCTTCCGGCGGCACCCTCCATTGCCGCGGCCTCGGCCACGATCCCGTGGATCCCGGAGTGCCTCAGCGAGGGGACCCCGGCGAGCGCGTCGGGAGGGAGCTGCAGCAGTCTGCGGATCTCCGCCTCCTCCGCCTGGCTGGTCGCATCCGCAGCCTCCGCCTCAGCAGGCGTGTACCCGAAGTCTCCTGCCGCTGCAGCTGCAGCGGCCTCCTCAGCCCGAGAAGCCATATAGGCAATCTCCTGGTCGGTGGTGTCCCGCGTATGCTCCTTGACGTCACTCTTGTTCTTCGCCACCTCCACGAGGTTGTCGTAGAAGTTGAGGACGTCGATGGGCTTGGGCACGATCCACGTGCGATCCACGCCGTGCGAATCGCACGCGGGCATCATGGCGAGGATACGGTCCCGGATGATGTTGTTGCAGAGCGGCACCACTCCCCGGGGAGCTCGGAACCACTCAGGGTGTGCCGGGTCATACTTGAAGAGTTCCCGGACCATCCCCCTCAGCTCGAGCGTCGTGAAGTTGAAGTTGAGCCCGGGGCGCAGCCTCATTATGTCCGCCGGGCCGCCGTACTCCCAGGCCGGCCTCTTCCTGTCTTGGAGAGGGGCGATGCGGCGGCGAAGGAAATCTGCGCCCACCTCAGCAACGGACAGTTGCGCCACCCGAAGACGAAGGATACGGACGAGGGCTATGTCGAGCTTGATGTCGTCCGAGTCTAGCTCGCTCCAGTCCTTGCCGCGCACGATGGGCGTTGTGCGCGGCGCGGTGAAAGCCTGCGGCTGGTCTTCGACGACCCAGCACCACTCCGCGCGCCACTCCTCCCACTTGCCGCGGAGCTCTCCCGGCAAGTAGGATCCCTTCTTGTTCAGACGGAAGACCCAGGAAATTCCTCCGGAGAGGGGGGCGTCGGCCTCTGCTCTAGGAGTGAAAAAGTGCCTAAAAAGCGCTACATTGGGCTGTACTCCTATGAAGTTTTCGCACATATGTGCGAAAACCGCCATGGTGAGGATGGCGTTGGGGGTGAAGTCAAGGAGATGGAGGCCGTAGGTGTGCATACCATCGCAGAAGAAATTCGAGAAAGGAGGACACAGACCGCAGTGAAAGAAAGCTGCGAAGAAATAGTACCCGCCGGGGTAGCTATCCTTGGCGGCGGCCGGATATGCTCGCGTGCGGGGGTGCGCCTTGGTTTCCTTGGCCCAGAACAAGTAGTACTTGTTCCAGAGCTCCCGCGCGCCAAGCCTCGGCGGGAAGACGAGATGCTGCTTCCGGTACGCGGCGAGCTTCGCCGCTTGCTCCGACTTCTCCCTCTTGGACTTCTCCGCCTTCGCCTTGTCGGTCTTCGGGGCCATGGCGGACGCGGCGGAAGGAGGGGGACGAAGAGCTCGGCGGCGGCGGAGGTGTGGAGGCAGAGCGCAAGAGAGATCTCTGGAGGAAGGAGACGATGCAATGAAAGCGCAGGGAGGGGAACCGCGCCCGCTTCCTCTGCTTTTATGGGGGAGTGGGGGGCGTTTCGCCCTTTCCATTAAGAGATCGTGGGCACGTTCCATCCCACGACGCCGCGATCGACGTGTGCCGTTACGGTGGGGTGCGGCGGATACGGAAGTGGATTCGGCGCGCCGCGGGCCGCGGGTGCCCGTGCACTATTTTGGGCCTGGCCCAACAGCGCTCGGCACCGTGTGTGGCCCAGGCCCGGGGGCTCCTGTCGGTGTACTAAGGTAGGGGTACCTCAGTACCCCAACTTGTGCACGGGCAGTTGCAGCTTCCCGCGGAAGGGTTTACCGCGTGCTCGCCGGAGACCTTCCTGCCCCTTATTAAGCCATTCAAAAACAAAGTATACAAGACAGAAGATCGGGACCCCGGCAAGAGGAGCTTGCCGGGAAGGCCGTACCAGGCTGAAGACTGCTCCACTAGCGCAAGACCCTGGCAAGAGGAGCTTGCCAGGAAGATTAGAAGACGCGCCTCGGCGCCATACGCGCCCCGGCAAGGGCCCGGGGAGCGGCAAGCTCCCGGGCCCGGCAAGATCAAGGCCCCGGCAAGGTGCTTGCCGGGAAGGCTGCGCTGTGTGCCCGCGCTCCAGCTCATCGGCCCACGCATCGCCCTGGGGCCTATCCAGGGACGCGTGGCGGATAGCTGTGCAGCCTGGGGGTCACGGTGGCACTCCACGGTGGTGGATCCATCGCCGTGGCGGACGGAGATGCTAGGGCGGGAGCTTTTGGGGTCGACGGCGACGGGCATTAAATGCCCTTGTCCCCCACTGTTAAAGTAGGTATAGACCACTGTTCTGCACTGTAGCTCCACTGTTCCCGCACTGTTACAACTACCACCTCTTTTACGTTTTTACCCCTTTCTCCTACGTTGACACCTGTCGGTGACCCCTTACACTATAAAAGGAGGCCCATGCACAACGTGGAGGGGGTTCGGAACCTAGATCACTCTCACGCTCGGTGTAGCTGCTTCTTCAAGCTCCCGAGCACTCAAACTCAATACACAACTAAGCAGGAGTAGGGTTTTACGCGCCTACCGCGGCCCGAACCTGGGTAAAACTGCCCGCGTGCTCGCTACGATCTGCTCTTTGTGCTCCCTCCGTCCTCGTACCGCACAGACAAAGGGGCTCCGGTCCCATAGGTGTTCGTGGCGGACAGTTTCCCCCGACATAGTGCAACTCTAGTGTAAAATTATTTGTACTAGCTTATAGAGCTAGTTCAACTCTAGTCTAAAATTATTTATACTAGCTTATAGATCTAGTTCAACTCTACTGTGAAATTATTTGTACTAGCTTATAGAGCTAGTTCAACTCTAGTGTAAAATTATTTGTACTAGCTTATAGAGCTAGTTCAACTCTAGTGTGAAATTATTTGAACTAGGTTATAGAGCTAGTTCAACTCTAGTGTAAACTTATTTGTACTAGCTTATAGGGCTAGTTCAAGTCTAGTGTAAAATAACTTGAACTAGGTTATAGAGCTTGTTCATGTCTAGTGTCAAATTATTTAAACTTGGTTATAGGGCTAGTTCAACTGCAGTGTAAAATTATTTGTACTAGCTTGTAGATCTAGTTCAACTCTAGTGTAAAATTATTTGTACTA
>LR738713.1:507837216-507861790 GCA_902687465.1 Secale cereale
TAGTCTAAAATTATTTGTACTATGTTATATAGCTAGTTCAACTCAAGTGTAAAATTATTCGAACTAGCATATAAAGATAGTTCAACTCTGGTGTAATTTTCTTGTACTAGGTTATAGAGCTAGTGCAACTGTAGTGTAAAATTATTTGTACTAGCTTATAGAGCTAGTTCAACTCTAGTGTAAAATTACTTGAACAAGATTATAGAGCTAGTTCAAGACTAAGATTATTTGAACTAGGTTATAGATCTAGTTCAATTGTAGTGTAAAATTATTTGTACTAGCTTATATATCTAGTTCAACTCTAGTGTAAAATTATTTGTACTTGCTTATAGAGCTAGTTCAACTCTAGTGTAAAATTATTTGTACTAGCTTATAGAGCTAGTTCAACTCTAGTGTGAAATTATTTGAAATAGGTTATAGAGCTAGTTCAACTCTAGTGTAAAATTATTTGTACTAGCTTATAGATCCATTTCAACTCTAGTGTACAATTATTTAAAGTAGGTTATCGATCTAGTTCGAATCTAGTGTAAATTATTTGTACTAGCATATATATCAAGTTCAAATTTAGTGTAAAAATATTTGTACTAGGTGATAGAGCTCGTTAAACTCTAGTGTAAAATTATTTGAACTAGGTTGTAGAGATAGTTCAAATCTAGTGTAAAATTATTTGTACTAGCTTATATATCTAGTTCAACTCTGGTGTATAATTATTTGTACTAGCTTATAGAGCTAGTTCAACTCTAGTGTAAAATCATTTGTACTAGCTTATAGAGATAGTTCAACTCTAGTGTAAAATTATTTGAACTAGGTAATAGAGCTAGTTCAACTCTAGTGTAAAATTATTTGAACTTGCATATAGAGATAGTTCAACTCTAGTGTAAAATAATTTGATCTAGGTTATAGAGATAGTTCAAATCTAGTGTAAAATTATTTGTACTAGCTAATAGATCTAGTTCAATCTAGTGTACAATTATTTGTACTAGGTTATATAGCTAATTCAACTCAAGTGTAAAATTATTCGAACTAGCATATAAAGATAGTTCAACTATGGTGTAATTTTTTTGTACTTGGTTATATAGCTAGTGCAAATCTAGTGTAAAATTATTTGTACTAGCTTATAGAGCTAGTTCAACTCTAGTGTAAAATTATTTGTACTAGCTTATAGATCCAGTTCAACTCTAGTGTGAAATTATTTATACTAGCTTATAGAGCTAGTTCAACTCTAGTGTAAAATTATTTGTACTAGCTTATAGAGCTATTTCAACTCTAGTGTGAAATTATTTGAACTATGTTATAGAGCTAGTTCAACTCTAGTGTAAACTTATCTGTACTTGCTTATAGAGCTAGTTCAACTCTAGTGTAAAATTACTTGAACTAGGTTATAGAGCTAGTTCATGTCTAGTGTAAAATTATTTAAACTTGGTTATAGAGCTAGTTCAACTGTAGTGTAAAATTATTTGTACTAGCTTGTAGATCTAGTTCAACTCTAGTGTAAAATTATTTGTACTAGCTTATAGAGCTAGTTCAACTCTAGTGTAATTTTTTTTGTACTAGCTTGTAGAGCTAGTTCAACTCTAGTGTAAAATTATTTGAACTAGGTTATAGACCTAGTTCAACTCTAGTGTAAAATTGCTTGAACTCGCATATAGAGATAGTTAAACTCTAGTGTAAATTATTTGTACTAGCTTATAGATCTAGTTCAACTTTAGTGTAGAATTATTTGTACTAGGTTATATAGCTAGTTCAACTGAAGTGTAAAATTATTCGAACTAGCATATAAAGATAGTTCAACACTGGTGTAATTTTTTTGTACTAGGTTATAGAGCTAGTGCAACTCTAGTGTAAAATTATTTGTACTAGCTTATAGAGCAAGTTCAACTCTAGTGTAAAATTACTTGAACAAGATTATAGAGCTAGTTCAAGACTATTGTAAAATTATTTGAACTAGGTTATAGCTATATCTAGTTCAATTGTAGTGTAAAATTATTTGTACTAGCTTATAGATCTAGTTCAACTCTAGAGTAAAATTATTTGTACTAGCTTATATAGCTAGTTCAACTCTAGTGTAAAATTATTTGTACTAGCTTATAGAGCTAGTTCAACTCTAGTGTGAAATTAATTGAACTAGGTTATAGAGCTAGTTCAACTCTAGTGTAAAAGTATTTGTACTAGCTTATAGATCCAGTTCAACTCTAGTGTAAAATTATTTGTACTCGCTTATAGAGCTAGTTCAACTCTAGTGTAAAATTATTTGTACTAGCTTATAAAGCTAGTTCAACTCTAGTGTGAAATTATTTGAACTAGGTTATAGAGCTAGTTCAACTCTACTGTAAAAATATTTGTACTAGCTTATAGAGCTAGTTAAACTCTAGTGTAGAATTATTTGAACTAGGTTGTACAACTAGTTCAACTCTAGTGTATAATTATGTGTACTAGCTTATAGATCTAGTTCAACTCTAGTGTAAAATTATGTGTACTAGCTTATAGAGCTAGTTCAACTCTAGTGTAAATATACTTGAACTAGGTTATAGAGCTAGTTCAACTGTAGTGTAAAATTATTTGTACTAGCTTACAGAGCTAGTTCAACTGTAGTGTAAAATTATTTGTACTAGGTTATAGAGCTAGTTCAACTCTAGTGTAAAATTCTTTGAACTAGGTTATAGAACTAGTTCAACTCTAGCGTAAAATTATTTGAACTCGCATATAGAGATAGTTCAACTCTAGTGTAAAATTATTTGTACTAGCTTATATAGCTAGTTCAACTCTATTGTAAAATAATTTGAACTAGGTTATAAAGCTAGTGCAAATCTTGTGTAAAATTATTTGTACTAGCTTATAGATCCTGTTCAACTCTAGTGTAAAATTATTTGTACTAGTTTATATAGCTAGTTCAACTGTACTGTAAAATTATTTGAACTAGGTTATGGATCTAGTTCAAATTTAGTGTAAAATTATTTGTACTAGCATATATATCTAGTTCAACTCTAGTGTAAAAATATTTGTACTAGGTCATAGATCTAGTTTAACTCTAGTGTAAAATTATTTGAACTAGGTTATAGAGCTAGTTCAACTCTAGTGTAAAATTATGTTTACTAGCTTATAGATCTTGTTCAACTCTAGTGTAAAATAATTTTTATTAGATTATAGAGCTAGTTCAACTCTAGTGTTAAATTATTTGAACTAGGTTATACAACTAGTTCAAACCTATTGTAAAATTATTTTTACTCACATATAAAGATAGTTCAACTCTAGTATAATTTTTTGTACTAGGTTGTAGAGCTAGTTCATCTCTAGTGTAAAATTATTTGAACTAGGTTATAGAATTAGTTCAACTCTAGTGTAAAATTATGTGTACTAGCTTATAGATCTAGTTCAACTCTAGTGTAAAATTATTTGTACTAGCTTATAGAGCTAGTTCAACTCTAGTGTAAGATTACATGAACTAGGTTATAGAGCTAGTTGATGTCTAGTGTAAAATTATTTGAACTTGGTTATAGAGCTAGTTAAACTGTAGTGTAAAATTACTTGCACTAGATTATAGAGCTAGTTCAACTCTAGTGTAAAATTATTTGATCTAGCTTATAGAGCTAGTTCAACTCTAGTGTAAAATTATTTGTACTACCTTATAGAGCTAGTTCAACTCTGGTGTAAAATTATTTGAACTCGCATATAGAGATAGTTCAACTCTAGTGTAAAATTATTTGTACTAGCTCATATAGCTAATTCAACTCTAGTGTAAAATTATTTGAAATAGGTTATAGATCTAGTTCAAATCTAGTGTAAAATTATTTGTACTAGCATATATATATCAAGTTTAACTATAGTGTAAAAATATTTGTACTAGGTCATAGAGCTAGTTTAACTCTAGTGTAAAATTATTTGAACTAGATTATAGAGCTAGTTCAACTCTAGTGTAAAATTATGTGTACGAGTTTATAGATCTAGTTCAACTCAAGAGTAAAATCATTTGTATTAGATTATAGAGCTAGTTCAACTCTAGTGTAAAATTATTTGAACTAGGTTATGCAACTAGTTCAAACCTATTGTTAAATTATTTGTACTCGCATATAAAGATAGGTCAACTCTAGTATAATTTTTTTGTACTAGGTTGTAGAGCTAGTTCATCTCTAGTGTAAAATTATTTGGAATAGGTGTCGGTGTACTAAAGTAGGAATACCTTAGTATCCCGACTTGTGCACGGGCAGTAGCAGCGTCCCGTGGCAGGGCTCGCCACGCGCTCGCCAAGGCCCACTCTACTTCCTTTGGAGCCATTCAAGAACAAAGTATTCAAGTTAAGGAACAGGACCCCGGCAAGAGGAGCTTGCCGGGAAGGCCGCTCCAGGCTCAAGATCATCCCTTCAGCACAAGACCCTGGCAAGAGGAGCTTGCCAGGAAGGCCAAAGAACAGCATTTCAGAAGACATGCCGTGGTGCATCGCGCGCCCCAGCAAGACCCGGAGAGCGACAAGCTTCCGGGCCCGGCAAGGTAGCGACCGCGGCAAGGTGCTTGCCGTGGCAAGCTTTCACTGTGTGCCTGCGCTCCAGCTCATCTGGCCACGCGTCGCCCTGGGGCCCTTCCTGGGACACGTGGCGGATGGCCATGCAACCTGGGGTACACGGTGGCAAGCCACGATGACAAGGACTCCATCGTGGCGAACGGAGGCGCCCGAACGGACGCTTTTTACATTGTTTTGGGGCGACGGCGACGGGCATTCAATGCCCTTGTCCCCCACCGTCTAGGTTAGGTATAGACCACTGTGCATATACTGTACATGCACTGTTACAACTACCACCAATTTTACGCTTTTACCCTCACCTACGTTGACACCTGTCGGTGACCCCTTTACCTATAAAAGGAGGCCCATGCACAACGTAGGGGGGGTTCCGAAACTTGATCACTCCCACGCTCGGCGTAGCTAGTACTGTAGATCTTCTTGCTCCCGAGCCAAGAACTCAATAACAAACCAAGGCAGGAGTAGGGTTTTACGCATCCGTGCGGCCCGTACCTGGGTAAACTGCTCGCGTGTGCGCCTCGATCTGCTCTCTGTGCTCCCTCCGCTCCCTTGCCGTACCGAAAAGGGGCTCCGGTCCCATAGGTGTTCGTGGGCGATCAGTTTCCCCGACATCTTTGGCGCGCCAGGTAGGGGGATTCGTCGAGGTTGTGCGAACCTGATCCGGCGTTCACACGGGCGCAATCTTCAGCGACTTTACCAACTTCGTCAGCTTCATCGACTACATCAGCATGCCGCCGAAGAAGAAAGCTTCGGAGGTAGGAGGCCCGTCTGCGTCGATCCAACCACCACCAGAACCAACGGTTGGTGGGGTAGACGCTGGCGGAAGGGTGGACGCCGGCGAGGACACTCACGGCGCCGCCAAGTCAAAGGACAAAACGGACGACCGAGCACACTCCAAGACCTCGGCGTCCGTGCACGCACCACGCCCCTCTCAGGAGGTGCCGGAACAGCGACGGCGTGGTACTCAGGGTACCATCCGCTTGCTGGGCCAAGGGCAAGTTGGTGGGTCGCGGGACGCTCAAGGCCAACGCGCCGGCACGAGCAAGGCACGGTCGCCGGGACGAGACCCTGCTCCTTCTAACGCTGTTAGAAGTCCGAGCATATCTCGCTCCTCGCACCGTTCACCACCGCTTCCCTCCTCTCCAGCAGAAGCTCTAGCTAGAGCTCAGCTGCTCCTCGATTTCCCTCCAGCGGCAGACAAGGCCGAATATTGGAGGACCACCATCCAAAGCCTCATCGCCTTCGCCAACAACGACACGCCGCAGCAGCCGGCGACGTCACGACCCCGGCAAGTCAGTAAAGCGAAGGCTGATGGAGAAAAGACCGCCGGGGGTGCGACTACCGTGCACTCCCTGCCGCGGAAGCAGAAATCGCCGACTCGCCGGATCAACGTCGACGACGACTCCACGGCGTCGTCGGATCCGCGAGCTCGCCGCGATCAACGCCAAGTCCTCGACGACAGGCGACAAGAAGACGCTCGAACTCGCATCGATCGTCGAAGAGAAGCACGACGACAGTCCGACCAACGCGCTGGGACCGTTGTTGACATGCACACGCCCGGCGAACCAGGCGACTTGCCGTACACGGCAGGTTGCCCTGCGTTCACCCGAGAGCTGCGGCAAGTCCAGTGGCCCAGCATGAAGAACTTCAAGCCCGACGTACCCGCGAAGTACGACGGCAAGACCCATCCCTCGGAGTTCCTTAGCATCTACACCATTGCGGTGCAGGCTGCCGGGGGCCGGGATGAGAAGATTCTGGCAAACTACTTCCCGCTCGTGCTCAAGCCAAATGTTAGATCTTGGCTCATGCACTTGCCGGAAAACTCCATCTCTTCTTGGGCAGACCTGTGCCACCAGTTTGTCAGCGCCTTCACGGGCGGCCACAAGCCCCACGGCCAGGAAAGTGATCTCCACATTCTAGCCCAGAAGGAAGGAGAGTCCCTGCGAAAGTACATCCAGAGGTTCAGCCGCGTCCAGCACAACATCCCGGATGTCCACCCTGCCGCGGTTATCAGCGCGTTCCACCAGAACGTGCGTAACCGCCGGATGAGGGAGGAGATGGTGATGACCAAGATCCGGGACGTCAGCGAGCTTTACGCTCTGGCTGACAAGTGCACGCACGCTGAAGAAGGGAGGAGACTCCCCGGAGAAGATACTGGAGCAGGAGGAATAGACAGCGAGGATGCCGCCCCGGCAAGGAAAACCCGGAGCCGGAACAATAAGAAGAAGAATAACAAGGAAGTACTGGCTGTGGAGAAGTCCGGCAAGGAGGCTGGCGACAAGAAAACTTATGCTGGTGGCTCCGGCAAGGAGCCTGCCACTGTAGCCGCCGCCGACAAGCCGGACGGCTCTGACAAGCAGTACTGCAAGATCCACAGCACCAAGGGCCACGATCTCCAGAATTGCAAGAGGGTCGAGTACCTCGTAGAGCAGCAGAAGGCTGAATACGAGCGTCGCGACAAGGAGAAGGCCCAAGGAGGCGGGGGAGAGTCCGGCAAGAAGCGGCTATCCAATGGAAGGGGAGGACGCCGCGGCAAGGCCAAGCAGCGGCAAGGAGGTAGACCTCCCCGCGGCCGCGACAAGGACGAGGACGAAGAAGACGACGAGGACATGGATGACGGAGACAACAGCGAGCAGGAGTTCCAGAAGGCCACGGAAGTTCTGTGCGTCGACGGAGGGGCCTCTCTGCATACTTCCCACCGCCAACTCAAGCAATGGGTGCGGGAAGTGAATGCAACAGAGCCACCCGTCGAGTCGCGCAAACTTTTGAAGTGGTCCAGCACGCCCATCATCTTCGACATTGAGGACCACCCTGACCACACAACTACGGTCGGGTGCTTGCCGATGTTGGTATCGCCAACCATCCGCAACCTCGAGGTCACCAAGATGTTGGTTGACGGCGGGGCCGGCCTCAACTTGATATCCTTCGCTGTGATACGGAAGCTGCAGATCCCCGACAGCGAGCTCGAGGAGACCGGGACATTCCAAGGGATCAACCCGGGAAGGAGCAAGCCGAAGGGGAAGATAACACTGCCAGTGACCTTTGGCGGAGAGCTAAACTTCAGGACTGAGAGGATCACCTTCGACGTCGCCGATATCCCGTTGCCATACAATGGGATACTCGGCCGTCCGGCGCTCGCCAAGTTCATGGCAGCCTCTCACTATGCATACAACATGCTCAAGATGCCAGGGCCAATAAGCGTCATCTCTGTCCCCGGTGACCAGAAGGACGCGCTTATCTGCGCCGACAAGATCTACCGGGATGCGGCAGCCGTGGCAGATAACGAGACACTTGTCGCTGTAGCTCCCGGAGGGAAGACCAAGACCATGTCCGGCAAGAGCTCTGGAGCCCACTCCGGCAAATGCACCACTTCGGAGTGCTGCGCTGCCGTCGAGGACGCACCATCGAGCTCCACCGGCAAATGCAAGAAGGGAATGGCTGCTCCACCTGCAACCAAGAAGGTGTCCGCCAAGGAGGACGGCGCTGGTGGTACTTTCACCATCAGTGCTACGCTTGATCCTAAATAGGAAAGTGCGCTCGTTGCTTTCCTGCTGGCGAATGTCGACGTGCTTGCATGGCAACCGTCTGACATCCCCGGCGTTCCCAGGAAAGTGATTGAGCACAAGCTTGCCGTTTGTCCTCACGCGCGGCCCATCAAGCAGAAGGTCAGGAAGCAAGCAGTGGAGCGCCAAGAGTTTATAGCTGACGAGATCAAGAAGTTGGAAGCAACAAGCCTTGTTAGAGGTGTACTTCATCCCACGTGGCTGGCCAATCCAGTTGTCGTGCGCAAAGCTAATGGGAAGTGGAGACTTTGTATAGACTTCACTGATGTGAATAAAGCTTGTCCCAAGGATCCATTTCCCTTGCCGCGCATTGACCAGATCGTTGACTCCACGGCTGGATGTGAGTTGCTTTCATTTCTTGATGCATACTCCGGGTACCACCAGATATTCATGGCTGAGGAAGATGAAGAGAAGACCGCATTCATTACTCCATGTGGCACTTACTGTTTCATACGCATGCCCTTTGGATTGAAGAATGCGGGTTCAACGTTTGCAAGGGTAGTCCACACTGCTTTTGAGCCACAGATACACATGAATGTAGAAGCTTACATGGATGATATAGTGGTCAAGAGCAAGGACAAAGATACCCTGATTCAAGACCTAGAGGAAACCTTTACAAATCTGCGCAAGATACAACTCAAGCTGAACCCCGAGAAGTGCGTCTTCGCAGTCCCCTCCGGCAAGCTTCTCGGGTTCTTTGTGTCCAAGAGGGGGATTGAAGTGAATCCCGACAAGTAAACAAGAACTACCAGAGTCCTTTGATGGAAGCTTATGTCAATGAAGTGAGGAAGCTTGAAGAACACTTTGAAGGCCTGCAGATGGAGCACGTTCCAAGAGCTCAAAATGACATCGCAGACGGCCTGTCAAAGTGTGCTGCATTGAAGCTACCTGTGGAACCAGGAACCTTCATGCTCAAGCTAACTCAGCCATCCGTTACACCATCAATTGGGCAAAGCAAGAAGAGAAAGTTGGTCTCTGGCGACTACTTGCCAGCGGATCTGCCTGAAACCGCCGCCAAGGTCCCCAAGATCAATGACCGAGTTGCTGAGGAACAGTCTGCTCCTGCGGACTCTAGGGTTCGTACAGTTGAAGCAGACGTTCCCGGCAAGTCTTGCCCCGACGAGCTTGCCGGGGAACGTCCAGCTCCGGCAGAGCCGCAGGTTCTTGCCGTAGAAGCTGACTTTCCCGCAGCGGCACTGATGCCTTTAGTCCTTGTTGTTGAGCCTCAAGCTCCAACCTGGGCACAGCAAATCGTCCATTTTCTTCGAACTGGGGAACTTCCCGAAGAACCAGAAGAGATAGAGAGAATAACGAGGCAGTCAAGTATGTACCAGTTCATCGGCAATGAACTGTACAGAAGAAGACTCAATGGTGTCAGATTGAAGTGCATTTCCCGGGAAGATGGACAGAAGCTGTTGGCAGAGATACATGGAGGCATATGTGGCCACCACATTGGCGCAAGAGCACTTGCCGGGAAGGCGTTCCGGCAAGGTTTCTTTTGGCCACAAGCCCTCCAAGATGCAACTGCGCAAGTAACCAAGTGTGAAGCGTGCCAGTTCCATGCCAAGCAAATACACCAGCCAGCTCAAGCTCTCCAGACGATCTCTTTGTCCTGGCCCTTTTCGGTCTGGGGGCTCGACATCCTCGGCCCCTTTCCCCGCGCAGTCGGGGGCTTCGAGTACTTGTACGTCGCCATCGACAAGTTCACAAAGTGGCCGGAAGTGGAACCAGTGAGAAAGGTGACCGCACAGTCAGCAGTCAAGTTCTTCAGGTCGATCGTTTGCCGTTTCGGAATTCCTAACAGGATCATCACCGACAACGGCACACAGTTCACAAGTCGCACCTTCATGCAATACGTCCAAGACCTTGGCGCCAAGGTCTGTTTCGCTTCTGTTGCTCACCCGAGTAGCAATGGTCAAGCGGAGAGAGCGAATGCTGAAGTGCTGCACGGACTCAAGACAAGAACCTTCGACAAGCTGCACAAGTGCGGAAGAAACTGGATTGAGGAGTTGCCGGCGGCTCTTTGGTCAATCAGGACGACACCAAATCGAGCCACCGGACAGACACCCTTTGCTCTTGTCTATGGAGCAGAGGCAGTTCTCTCTACGGAACTCGTATACGGGTCTCCTCGAGTGCTCGCTTACGACGAGCTCGAGCAAGAGCAGCTGCGGCAAGATGATGCACTGCTCCTCGAGGAGGACCGTCTCCAGGCTGCTGTACGAGCTGCTCGGTACCAGCAAGCTTTGCGCCGCTATCATAGCCGCAAAGTCAAGGCCAGGAGTCTCGAGGAAGGCGACCTTGTTCTTCGGCGCGTTCAGTCCGCCAAGAATTCCAACAAGTTGACGCCAAAGTGGGAAGGCCCTTATCGGGTGAGACAAGTCACAAGACCCGGCGCTGTCCGCCTTGAGACCAAAGAAGGCTTACCGGTGAGCAACTCCTGGAACATTGAGCATCTTCGCAAGTTTTACCCATGAGGTGCGGTTGTCGTGATCCGCTCCGGCAACCACCTTTTGTACAAGTCTTGCCGCTGTTGCATGTAAACCTTTGTACAAAGCCGGGCGCAGACCCCGTGCATCAGTAAAACTTTTGTGCTTCGCATGACTTGTCATTTCGTGCCTTTCCATTTTCTAGCATGTGTTATCTGACACTTTGTGCAGCACACACCCCCGGTAAGCAATAACAAGCCGCAAGGCTCCATATCTATGTTTCCCCCCTTTTTCCTTTTTACTTCTCAAGCAGAAGAAGTGTTCCTCGCGCACAAGTTTGCCGGGGGGGAAGGAGATAGTGGTATGGACCAAGTGCTGTTCAAGGAAGGAAAGCCTTGCCGGGAAGCGAACGGCACACAAAAGATAAGTTGCCGAAGTTTGAGCATTCAAAATTTTAAAATCTTAGTTATTTTCCTTGAATGACCACACTTTGTATGGAAAACCTATGCGCGGAGGAACCTACCCGTGGCTAACCGCGCCCTTACTTTGTTTCGAGCATGCTCAACAGCTTAAGTGAGCTGCGACAAGTGTCGCGCCCTTACTTCGTTTTCGAGTTCGCTCAGCAATCTAAGTGTGCTGCGACTAGCTGCGGTAAGGTTTCTTGCCGGCGGGGACATTGCCAGCAGGCTGCTGAAGTTCCGCACTCGGCCCTCGCGGCAAGGGTCCCTTTGCCGGCAAGTTCCCTAAATGCGAAGGGTGAAGGCATACAAAGTAAAGAAGTTGAACAAGGAAATGACTCTACATTGACTATCCAA
Source organism: Secale cereale (assembly GCA_902687465.1). Lineage (NCBI taxonomy): Eukaryota > Viridiplantae > Streptophyta > Magnoliopsida > Poales > Poaceae > Secale > Secale cereale. Next base: position 507,848,534 of record LR738713.1, read on the forward strand.
AATAAAGTTATATTACAAGAAGACTTGCCGCTGTTCTAACAAATCACTGTCCATGACTTAATCGACAGCGACAAGGGAAGCAGAACGATGGAAGCCTAGTCTACGCGGTCTCCGTCAACCCTCCTGATCTTGCCCACCTTGGCCACGATGTGGGCGACGCGAGCCTTCAACGCTTCTTGGTCAGCTTCGGGCGGCAGGGTCCGGAGGACGTTGTCAAGGTTGATCCCAGGGTTGCGGAAGACGATCTTCGTCAACACTCGCTCCATAGTACCCATGCAAAGCCGGCGTGCCTCGTTCGCCAGCTGCGTGGGGAGCTTCTCCCGTAGTTGGGCGAGGGCCGGCGCCACTCCTCTGAAGAACAAACTCAGCTTGGCGTTGTGGGGGAGGTTCTCGTCGGGGGAGTACACGAGGTGCTCCGTCCCCAGCGCCACCATCTCCTTGTCGATGTTGGCGGCGGCAGCGACGAGCCTCTCGGTCCACTGCTCCACCGTCTGCTTAAAGTTATTTTGCGAGACGGTGGCGCTGTCCAGCAATGCCCTCTCAGCGCGGAGATCCTCCTTCAGCTTCGTTTCACGGTTCCGGGTGCCATCAAGTGACTCAGTGAGGGTGGAAACCTTCAGTTCCAAGTCTGCAATGGAATCCTTGGCGTCGTTGAGCTCCTTGCCCTTGTCGGAGAGACGGACCTGCAGCTCCGAGTGGCTGTGGGTGTCCTTCTCCCTTTCGAGTTTAAGCGCGGCGACTTTCTCCTTGCTCGTCTTCAGGTCGAGCTCCAACTGCGCCACCCTCGCCTCCAGGTCCCTCTTGGCGGTCTCTGCGGCAGCAGTAGCGTCCCTCGCCTCCTGCAGAGCCCCGCCAATGGACTGCTCGCGCACGGTAAGGTCGTCCTCGTGGCTATCGAGGTCGACCTTCCGCTGACTGAGCTCTCCTTCCCGCCGAGACATATCCTCGGCGGCCAGTCGCTGCTGCTCCTCAACCTCGGCCTTCTCGAGGATGAACGCCTGGTGCGCCTCGGCGAGCTCCTCCCGCTCCTCCTCCAAAATCCGGAGGGCCGCTTGGTTGGCGGCGCGGAGCTCCGCGGCGCGCTTCTCCAAGTCGACGCCAGCCTTGGCAGCCAGAGCCTCTCGGGACTCCAGCTTGGCCTGCCTGGCCCGATACAAGGCTAGAAGCCGGCGCAGAAGCTGCTCCTCTGCGGGCTCACTGCTGCTGCCGGGCGCGTCAACAAGCCTCAGCCCGGCTGAGGCGAGGACTTCTCCATCGAAGCTCTCCCCCTCCGCGGGCGCCTTTTATGAGGACGCCCACGGGACTTGGATGAAGACCCCGTTGGCGGCCTCCAGATAGATCCCCGGCCCAGTCGCGGCAGCGGAGGGGTCGGCGGCCGGTGCAGCGTCCGGCGCTCCTGTGGCCTCAGGGCCGTCAGTGCGGTCGCCGGTCCCCTCCCCAGCTGCCGCGTCAATGGCCGCGGCGGTCTCGTCGGTGGCTGGCTCGTCGGCGCCGGCCATCCCTTCAGCGGTGGCGGCGTCACCAGCGTTGCCGCCTACGTCCTCCTCAGCGATGGCCTCTGTCTCCATCGGCTCCGGGGCGGGCGGATCTGACAGAAAAAGAAAAGAAGAATCGTCAAGCAAATATCCAAAAAGAAGAATTCAAGAGAAGGAAAGTACGAGGGTTACCTGCGTGGGCCTCTTCAGTAACGGGGTCCCTCGCCGGGGAGTTCTCCCTTGGCGGGGTAGAAGTGGCTCCCGCCGGCGGAGGGCCGCTGGTGCCTTCCCTTGGCGGGGTGCCCACCCTTGTCGGAGTGCTCGCCCTTGGCGGGGTACTCGCCCTTGGCGGAGCGCTCTCCCTCGCCGGGGAGCTCCTCCTTGGCGGGGAGGGTGGGACGAGCGGCTCGTCGGGAGCAGTCTCTTGACGCTCCTGAGGCTGCGGCTCCGCTTCTGCACAAGTCAACAAGTAAGCAAAACATTAGCAAAGATAAGAAACTCAAGCGCGCCCGACAAGCGAAGAAGTAAACATGAAGACTTACTGTGGGGGCTGCGCTGGGGGCTGCTCTGCGGAGCGGCAGGCTGATCTGGCAAGCCTATCGCGGGCGCATCTCCTGCTACGGCGACGGGCTCGTCCTCCTCGAGATCAACCACCGGGATCTTGGCCCTCTTCGCCATCCTGTGGGTCAGGGTCCTGGAAGCCAAACAAGATCAGAGTCAGGCAAAGAGAATTCAAGACAAGAGCAACAAAAATCAAAAGAAATAAGAGCTGCGAGTGCTTACTGTTCCTCCTCCTCGTCGGAACTAAGGGCAGAGAAGTCGAAGTCCGCCTCGCGCGTCCCGCCGCGAGGAGCTGGAGGGGTGGGCTCCCTCGGGCGCTTGGCGGGCTCCGAAGCCGTGGGCTGAGAAGACCCCGCTCCGGTCATCGCCGAAGACCGAGGGGCGGAAGGAACGCCGGAACCGGTTCGGGAAGATCCCCCTCCGCTTGTCGCTGAGGCGCGGGGCGCCTCCTTGACGGCCTTGCTTGTCGTGGTGACACGCGTCGAGCGACGCTGCGGCTGCTGTCGGGGCGCCGGCAGCCTCGCCGTGTCAGTGGTCTTGCGGAGGCGCTTCTTTGGCTGTGGCGGAGGACTCGGTGGTGGCGGAGAATTTTCCGAGGATGAGGAGGCGTCGTCGAGGTTCAGTGACCCGCCCGAGTCTTCATCGGAATCGCCTGATTCGGCATCCTCCTCGGCGGGCTCGCTGGACTCAGTGCCCTGCCCGGCAGCCTCGCTCGTCCCGGCAGGCTCCCCGGCAGGCTTCAACAACTTGAGGATCTCTTCCTCCTCGGCCCTACTCACCGCATCCGCTGCTTCTGCCTCCTCCACGGAGTACCCAAACTCACCCGCGGCCTCAGCTGCGGCGGCCTCCTCCATCCTGCTAGCGATATACGCCACGTCCCGTTCGGTGGTCGCGCGGGTGAGACCCTTCTTCTCCTCAGGATTGATTGGCCGCTCAACCAGGCTATCGAAGAATGTTTGCACGGTCTCTTCTGAAGGCGCCAGCCAAGTAGGATCAACCCCGTGGGAGTCGCACAGCGGCATTACCGCGCGGATGGCACTAAGTGAAGAGTTGTTTCATAATGGAACTACTCCCCGCGACGGGGCAAACCACTCCGAGTGCTTGGGGTCATGCTTGAACAGCGAGCGGATCATTCCCTTGAGTTCCAAGACGATGAAGTTGTAGTTCAGGCCGGGGCGCAGCCTCATGCGGTCTACCGCGTTGCCGAACTCCCAAGCAGGCCTCTTCCTCTCCTGCAAGGGAGCAATGCGGCGGCGATGGAAATCAGCCCCGACCTCACCTACGGTAAGGTTGGCTCGCCGGAGACGAAGGATCCTAGTAAGGGCAATCTTCAGCTTCTCGTCCTCCGGGGCCAGATCACTCCAATCCTTGCCGCGCACTATTGCAGCTCGGCGCGGGGAGGTAAACTGCTGGGGTTCCTCTTCCATAACCCAGCACCAATCAGCCTTCCACTCTTCCCACTTGCCGCGGAGCTCTCCAATCAAGTACGCCTCTTTCCTGTTGAGCCTAAAGATCCAAGAGACGCCGCCAGACAGGGGAGCCCAGACTCTACTCTAGGTGTGAAGAAATGGCGGAAGAGAGCTACGTTGGGGTGGACTCCGACGAAGTTTTCGCACAGATGCGCGAAAACGGCCAAGGTTAAGAAGGCGTTCGGGGTGAAATCGAGAAGGTGGAATCCGTATGTGTTCATAACATCACAGAAGAACTCAGAGTACGGAGGGCAGAGACCGCAATGGAATAATAGAGCGAAGTAATGGTAACCTCCCAGGTACATGTCGCAGGCTTCGCCGGGGAGGACCCTGGTGCGCGGGTGAGCCTTCGTCTCCCTCGCCAAGAAGAAGTAGTACTTGTCCCTCAGCCCCCTCGCGCCGAGCCTCGGCGGGAAGACCTCCATCTTCTTCCGCATCACTGCTAGCTTCGCCGCCTTGTCGGACTTCGCGTTCTTCGCCTTGTCGCTCTTCGGGGCCATGGCGGAGACGGCGAGTGGAGCCGGCGATGCTGGGGAGGCTGGCGGCGGCGGAAGAGGGGTGGAGCTCGTCTCTCTCTCGACCTTTGGGGATGCGGAGAGCGGCGGGGGTTTCTGGAGGTTGAAGACGCAATGAAGCAATGGGGGGAGACTGCCCCTGTTTCCTCTGCTTTTATGGGGGAGCGGGGGACGTTCCGCATTTTCCCATTAAAGAAACAGGCCACGATCTCTCCCACGACGCCGCAATCGACGCGTGCCGTTAGGGAGGGATGCGGCAGATACGGAGTGGGATACGGCGCGCCGTGGGCCGCAAGTGCCCGTGCACTGTTTTGGGCCTGGCCCAACAGCGCTCGGCACCGTGTGTGGCCCAGGCCCGGGGGCTCCAGTCGGTGTACTAAAGTAGGGGTACCTTAGTATCCCGACTTGTGCACGGGCAGTAGCAGCGTCCCGTGGCAGGGCTCGCCACGCGCTCGCCAAGGCCCACTCTACTTCCTTTGGAGCGATTCAAGAAGAAAGTATTCAAGTTAAGAAACAGGACCCCGGCAAGAGGAGCTGGCCGGGAAGGCCGCTCCAGGCTCGAGATCATCCCTTCAGCACAAGACCCTGGCAAGAGGAGCTTGCCAGGAAGGCCAAAGAATAGCATTACAGAAGACATGCCGTGGCGCATCGCGCACCCCGGCAAGACCGGGAGAGCGACAAGCTTCCGGGCCCGGCAAGGTAGCGACCGCGGCAAGGTGCTTGCCGTGGCAAGCTTTCACTGTGTGCCTGCGCTCCAGCTCATCTGGCCACGCGTCGCCCTGGGGCCCTTCCTGGGGCACGTGGCGGATGGCCGTGCAGCCTGGGGTACACGATGGCAAGCCACGATGACAAGGCCTCCGTCGTGGCGAACGGAGGTGCCCGGACGGACGCTTTTTACACTGTTTTGGGGCGACGGCGACGGGCATTCAATGCCCTTGTCCCCCACCATCTAGGTTAGGTATAGACCACTGTGCATATACTGTACATGCACTGTTACAACTACCACCAATTTTACAGTATCCAAAACTTTGTTCAAGTTGGTTAAATGTAAAGAGGGAATCGAGACGAAGATCTGGGATTTTGAATCACCTGATTCCGACTCTCGAGCGAAAAGAAAAACGAAAAACAAGATCAGGGCAGAAATCACGATCGGAATACTCGTGTATAAATACCCCGAAAAAGAAAACGGACGAACAGGTTAACGAACGAACGTACGCTGTCTGCGGCTAACTGACGAAAACTATTCGTTAAAACGAACGTACGGTCGAACGTCCGCTAAATAACTAAACCGACGAAAAACCGAATCGATCTAATCTAATAATAATAAAAAACAGGTCTACGGTTTTACTAAACCGACCGGTTCTTAAAGAAAGATAACTACCTCGAGCAACGAACTCCGGCGAGATCTCCGGCGGTCCGGCGGTGGCGAGGCGGCGGTGCTCCGGCGAGGGGGCTGCGGGGCGGCGGCGGCGCGGTCCGACGACAAGTGCGGCGGCGGCGCGGAGCAGAGGCGGTGGCGCGGGCGGCGGCGGCAGGCAGCGGCGCCGGCGGCGGCGCCGCGAAGGGGCGGCGTGGCGGCGCGCTAGGGTTGCGGGCGGCTGGGGCAATGCGGCGACATGGGCCGGCTCTGGCGCTTATAAAGCCCAGAGTCCCAATGCTATACGAGTCTAAGTCGGTTCCCCTTTTTTTATATAAATAGAGTCCTGGCGCAGAAAAATTAACGAAAAAAAATACTAAACGGACTCCAAAAATCCCGAAATAAGTTTTCGCCGACCTCTAATAATATTTAGAACAAAGTGAACATTTTTCCCGGACCTAAATGCAATTTTGAAAAATGCGCATTTTTCCTATACAAATAAAATCGCAAATAAATCTAGAAAAATACCAAAAGTGATTTAAACATTTTTCCTCCAAAATTTCTGTTATTTTGGAGAAGTCATATTATCTCCGCTCATATTTTGTATTTAAAATATTTTTGGGAGAGAAAAATAATTAGAATCACACTGTCATCGTACCTGTATTCGAGCGAACTCAAGTACGAAAACGGTAAAATTCCCAGCTCTCTCCGTAGGTCCTTGAGTTGCTTAGAATTTCGAGGAACGCCACGAACAAAAAATGCAAAGGGCATGAAATACAATATGATCTATGTATAACATTCCAAATTGAAAATTTGGGATGTTACATAGTTCAACTCTAGTGTAAAATTATTTATACTAGTTTATAAAGCTAGTTCAACTCCAGTGTGAAATTATTTGAACTAGGTTATAGAGCTAGTTCAACTCTAGTGTAAAATTATTTGTACTAGCTTATAAAGCTAGTTCAAATCTAGTGTAAAATTATTTGTACTAGCTTATAGAGCTAGTTCAAATCTAGTGTGAAATTATTTGAACTAGGTTATAGAGCTAGTTCATGTCTAGTGTAAAATTATTTGAACTTGGTTATAGAGCTAGTTCAACTATAGCATAAAATTATATGTTCTAGCTTATAGATCTAGTTCAACTCTAGTGTAAATTATTTGTACTAGCTTATGGAGCTAGTTCAACTCTAGTGTAAAATTATTTGTACTAGTTTATAAAGGTAGTTCAACTCTAGTGTAAAATTATTTGAACTAGGTTATAGAGCTGGTTTAGCTCTAGTGTAAAATTATTTGAACTAGGTTATAGAGCTAGTTCAAATGTAGTGTAAAATTATTTGAACTCGCATATAAAGATAGTTCAACTATAGTGTCAAATTATTTGAACTAGGTTATAGAGCTAGTTCAAATCTAGTGGAAAATTATTTGTACTAGCTTATAGATATAGTTTAACTCTAGTGTAAAATTATTTGTACTATGTTATATAGCTAGTTCAACTCAAGTGTAAAATTATTCCAACTAGCATATAAACATAGTTCAACTCTGGTGTAATTTTTTTGTACTAGGTTATAGAGCTAGTGCAACTCTAGTGTAAAATTATTTGAACTAGCTTATAGAGCTAGTTCAACTCTAGTGTAAAATTACTTGAACAAGATTATAGAACTAGTTCAAGACTATTGTAAAATTATTTGAACTAGGTTATAGAGCTAGTTCAATTGTAGTGTAAAATTATTTGTACTAGTTTATATATCAATTTGAACTCTAGTGTAAAATTATTTGTACTAGCTTATAGAGCTAGTTCAACTCTAGTGTAAAATTATTTGTACTAGCTTATAGAGCTAGTTCAACTCTAGTGTGAAATTATTTGAAATAGGTTATAGAGCTAGTTCAACTCTAGTGTAAAATTATTTGTACTAGCTTATAGATTCAGTTCAACTCTAGTGTACAATTATTTGTACTGGGTTATATAGCTAGTTCAACTCTAGTGTAAAATTATTTGAACTAGGTTATAGATCTAGTTCGAATCTAGTGTAAAATTATTTATACTAGCATCTATATCTAGTTCAACTTTAGTGTAAAAATATTTGTACTAGGTCATAGAGCTAGTTAAACTTTAATGTAAAATTATTTGAACTAGGTTATAGAGATGGTTCAAATCTAGTGTAAAAATATGTGTACTACCTTATAGATCTAGTTCAACTCTAGTGTAAAATTATTTGTACTAGCTTATAGATCTAGTTCAACTCTAGTGTAAAATTATTTGTACTAGCTTATAGAGCTAGTTCAACTCTAGTATAAAATTATTTGTACTAGCTTATAGAGATAGTTCAACTCTAGTGTAAAATTATTTGAACTAGGTTATAGAGCTAGTTCAACTCTAGTGTAAAATTATTTGAACTTGCATATAGAGATAGTTCAACTCTAGTGTAAAATTATTTGTACTAGCTTATATAGATAGTTCAACTCTAGTGTAAAATAATTTGAACTAGGTTATAAAGATAGTTCAAATCTAGTGTAAAATTATTTGTGCTTGCTAATAGATCTAGTTCACCTCTAGTGTAAAATTATTTGTACTAGGTTATATAGCTAATTCAACTCAAGTGTAAAATTAGTCGAACTAGCAAATAAAGATAGTTCAACTATGGTGTAATTTTTTTTGTACTAGGTTATATAGCTAGTGCAACTCTAGTGTAAAATTATTTGTACTAGCATATAGAGCTAGTTCAACTCTATTGTAAAATTATTTGTACTAGCTTATAGATCTAGTTCAACTCTAGTGTGAAATTATTTGTACTAGCTTATAGAGCTAGTTCAACTCTAGTGTAAAATTATTTGTACTAGCTTATAGAGCTAATTCAACTGTAGTGTGAAATTATTTGAACTAGGTTATAAAGCTAGTTCAACTCTAGTGTAAACTTATTTGTACTAGCTTATAGAGCTAGTTCAACTCTAGTGTAAAATTACTTGAACTAGGTTATAGAGCTTGTTCATGTCTAGTGTAAAATTATTTAAACTTGGGTATAGAGCTAGTTCAACTGCAGTGTAAAATTATTTGTACTAGCTTGTAGATCTAGTTCAACTCTAGTGTAAAATTATTTGTACTAGCTTATAGAGCTAGTTCAACTCTAGTGTATTTTTTTTGTACTAGCTTCAAGAGCTAGTTCAACTCTAGTGTACAATTATTTGAACTAGGTTATAGATCTAGTTCAACTCCAGTGTAAAATTGTTTGAACTCGCATATAGAGATAGTTCAACTCTAGTGTAAAATTATTTTTACTAGCTTATATAGATAGTTCAACTCTAGTGTAAAATAATTTGAACTAAATTATAGAGCTAGTTCAAATCTAGGGTAAAATTATTTGAACTAGGTTATATAGCTAGTTCAACTCTAGTGTAAAATTATTTGAACTCGCATATAGAGATAGTTCAACTCTAGTGTAAAATTATTTGTACTAGCTTATATAGATAGTTCAACTCTAGTGTAAAATAATTTGAACTAGGTTATAGAGCTAGTTCAAATCTAGTGGAAAATTATTTGTACTAGCTTATAGATCTAGTTTAACTCTAGTGTAAAATTATTTGTACTATGTTATATAGCTAGTTCAACTCAAGTGTAAAATTATTCGAACTAGCATATAAAGATAGTTCAACTCTGGTGTAATTTTTTTGTACTAGGTTATAGAGCTAGTGCAACTCTAGTGTAAAATTATTTGTACTAGCTTATAGAGCTAGTTCAACTTTAGTGTAAAATTACTTGAACAAGATTATGGAGCTAGTTCAAGACCATTGTAAAATTATTTGAACTAGGTTATAGAGCTTGTTCAATTGTATTGTAAAATTATTTGTACTAGCTTATATATCTAGTTCAACTCTAGTGTAAAATTGTTTGTACTAGCTTATAGAGCTAGTTCAACTCTAGTGTAAAATTATTTGTACTAGCTTATAGAGCTAGTTCAACTCTAGTGTGAAATTATTTGAAATAGGTTATAGAGCTAGTTCAACTCTAGTGTAAAATTATTTGTACTAGCTTATAGATCCATTTCAACTCTAGTGTACAATTATTTAAACTAGGTTATCGATCTAGTTCGAATCTAGTGTAAAATTATTTGTACTAGCATATATATCTAGTTCAACTTTAGTGTAAAAATATTTGTACTAGGTCATAGAGCTCGTTAAACTCTAGTGTAAAATTATTTGTACTAGCTTATATAGATAGTTCAACTCTAGTGTAAAATAATTTGAACTAGGTTATAGAGATAGTTCAAATCTAGTGTCAAATTATTTGTGCTAGCTAATAGATCTAGCTCAACTCTAGTGTAAAATTATTTGTACTAGGTTATATAGCTAATTCAACTCAAGTGTAAAAATTTTCGAACTAGCATATAAAGATAGTTCAACAATGGTGTAATTTTTTTTGTACTAGGTTATATAGCTAGTGCAACTCTAGTGTAAAATTATTTGTACTAGCTTATAGAGCTAGTTCAACTCTAGTGTAAAATTACTTGTACTAGCTTATAGATCTAGTTCAACTCTAGTGTGAAATTATTTGTACTAGCTTATAGAGCTAGTTCAACTCTAGTCTAAAATTATTTGTACTAGGTTATAGAGCTAGTTCAACTCTAGTGTGAAATTATTTGAACTAGGTTATAGAGTTAGTTCAACTCTAGTGTAAACTTATTTGTCCTAGCTTATAGAGCTAGTTCAACTCTAGTGTAAAATTACTTGAACTAGATTATAGAGCTTGTTCATGTCTAGTGTAAAATTATTTAAACTGGTTATAGAGCTAGTTCAACTGCAGTGTAAAATTATTTGTACTAGCTTGTAGATCTAGTTCAACTCTAGTGTAAAATTATTTATACTAGCTTATAGAGCTAGTTCAACTCTAGTGTAATTTTTTTGTAATAGCTTGTAGAGCTAGTTCAACTCTAGTGTACAATTATTTGAACTAGGTTATAGATCTAGTTCAACTCTAGTGTAAAATTGTTTGAACTCGCATATATAGATAGTTCAACTCTAGTGTAAAATTATTTGTACTAGCTTATATAGATAGTTCAGCTCTAGTGTAAAATAATTTGAACTAAGTTATAGAGCTAGTTCAAATCTAGGGTAAAATTATTTGAACTAGGTTATATAGCTAGTTCAACTCTAGTGTAAAATTATTTGAACTCCTATATAGAGATAATTCAACTCTAGTGTAAAATTATTTGTACTAGCTTATATAGATAGTTCAACTCTAGTGTAAAATAATTTGAACTAGGTTATAGAGCTAGTTCAAATCTAATGGAAAATTATTTGTACTAGCTTATAGATCTAGTTTAACTCTAGTGTAAAATTATTTGTACTATGTTATATAGCTAGTTCAACTCAAGTGTAAAATTATTCGAACTAGCATATAAAGATAGTTCAACTCTGGTGTAATTTTTTTGTACTAGGTTATAGAGCTAGTGCAACTCTAGTGTAAAATTATTTGTACTAGCTTATAGAGCTAGTTCAACTCTAGTGTAAAATTACTTGAACAAGATTATAGAGCTAGTTCAAGACTATTGTAAAATTATTTGAACTAGGTTATAGAGCTAGTTCAATTGTAGTGTAAAATTATTTGTACTAGCTTATATATTTAGTTCAACTCTAGTGTAAAATTATTTGTACTAGCTTGTAGAGCTAGTTCAACTCTAGTGTAAAATTATTTGTACTAGCTTATAGAGCTAGTTCAACTCTAGTGTGAAATTCTTTGAAATAGGTTATAGAGCTAGTTCAACTCTAGTGTACAATTATTTAAACTAGGTTGTCGATCTAGTTCGAATCTAGTGTAAAATTATTTGTACTAGCATATATATCTAGTTAAACTTTAGTGGAAAAATATTTGTACTAGGTCATAGAGCTCGTTAAACTCTAGTGTAAAATTATTTGTACTAACTTATATAGATAGTTCAACTCTAGTGTAAAATAATTTGAACTAGGTTATAGAGATAGTTCAAATCTAGTGTAAAATTATTTGTGCTAGCTAATAGATCTAGTTCATCTCTAGTGTAATATTATTTGTACTAGGTTATATAGCTAATTCAACTCAAGTGTAAAATTATTCGAACTAGCATATAAAGATAGTTCAACAATGGTGTAATTTTTTTTGTACTAGGTTATATAGCTAGTGCAACTCTAGTGTAAAATTATTTGTACTAGCTTATAGAGCTAGTTCAACTCTATTGTAAAATTATTAGTACTAGCTTATAGATCTAGTTCAACTCTAGTGTGAAATTATTTGTACTAGCTTATAGAGCTAGTTCAACTCTAGTCTAAAATTATTTGTACTAGCTTATAGAGCTAGTTCAACTCTAGTGTGAAATTATTTGAACTAGGTTATAGAGCTAGTTCATCTCTAATGTAAATTTATTTGTACTTGCTTATAGAGCTAGTTCAACTCTAGTGTAAAATTACTTGAACTAGGTTATAGAGCTTGTTCATGTCTAGTGTAAAATTATTTAAACTTGGTTATAGAGCTAGTTTAACTGCAGTGTAAAATTATTTGTACTAGCTTGTAGATCTATTTTAACTCTAGTGTAAAATTATTTGTAGTAGCTTATAGAGCTAGTTCAACTCTAGTGTAATTTTTTTTGTACTATCTTGTAGAGCTAGTTCAACTCTAGTGTACAATTATTTGAACTAGGTAATAGATCTAGTTCAACTCTAGTCTAAAATTGTTTGAACTCGCATATAGAGATAGTTCAACTCTAGTGTAAAATTATTTGTACTAACTTATATAGATAGTTCAACTCTAGTGTAAAATAATTTGAACTAAGTTATAGAGCTAGTTCAAATCTAGGGTAAAATTATTTGAACTAGGTTATAGAGCTAGTTCAACTCTAGTGTAAAATTATTTGAACTCGCATATAGAGATAGTTCAACTCTAGTGTAAGATTATTTGTACTAGCTTATATAGATAGTTCAACTCTAGTGTAAAATAATTTGAATTAGGTTATAGAGCTAGTTCAAATCTAGTGGAAAATTATTTGTACTAGCTTATAGATCTAGTTTAACTCTAGTCTAAAATTATTTGTACTATGTTATATAGCTAGTTCAACTCAAGTGTAAAATTATTCGAACTAGCATATAAAGATAGTTCAACTCTGGTGTAATTTTCTTGTACTAGGTTATAGAGCTAGTGCAACTGTAGTGTAAAATTATTTGTACTAGCTTATAGAGCTAGTTCAACTCTAGTGTAAAATTACTTGAACAAGATTATAGAGCTAGTTCAAGACTATTGTAAGATTATTTGAACTAGGTTATAGATCTAGTTCAATTGTAGTGTAAAATTATTTGTACTAGCTTATATATCTAGTTCAACTCTAGTGTAAAATTATTTGTACTAGCTTATAGAGCTAGTTCAACTCTAGTGTAAAATTATTTGTACAAGATTATAGAGCTAGTTCAACTCTATTGTGAAATTATTTGAAATAGGTTATAGAGCTAGTTCAACGCTAGTGTAAAATTATTTGTGCTAGCTTATAGATCCATTTCACCTCTAGTGTACAATTATTTAAACTAAGTTATCGATCTAGTTCGAATCTAGTGTAAAATTATTTGTACTAGCATATATATCTAGTTCAACTTTAGTGTAAAAATATTTGTACTAGGTCATAGAGCTCGTTAAACTCTATTGTAAAATTATTTGTACTAGCTTATATAGATAGTTCAACTCTAGTGTAAAATAATTTGAACTAGGTTATAGAGATAGTTCAAATTTAGTGTAAAATTATTTGTGCTAGCTAATAGATCTAGTTCAACTCTAGTGTAAAATTATTTGTACTAGGTTATATAGCTAATTCAACTCAAGTGTAAAATTATTCGAACTAGCATATAAAAAAAGTTCAACTATGGTGTAATTT
>LR738713.1:507866627-507879722 GCA_902687465.1 Secale cereale
AGAGTAAAATCATTTGTATTAGATTATAGAGCTAGTTCAACTCTAGTGTAAAATTATTTGAACTAGGTTATGCAACTAGTTCAAACCTATTGTTAAATTATTTGTACTCGCATATAAAGATAGGTCAACTCTAGTATAATTTTTTTGTACTAGGTTGTAGAGCTAGTTCATCTCTAGTGTAAAATTATTTGAAATAGGTGTCGGTGTACTAAAGTAGGAATACCTTAGTATCCCGACTTGTGCACGGGCAGTAGCAGCGTCCCGTGGCAGGGCTCGCCACGCGCTCGCCAAGGCCCACTCTATTTCCTTTGGAGCCATTCAAGAACAAAGTATTCAAGTTAAGGAATAGGACCCCGGCAAGAGGAGCTTGCCGGGAAGGCCGCTCCAGGCTCAAGATCATCCCTTCAGCACAAGACCCTGGCAAGAGGAGCTTGCCAGGAAGGCCAAAGAACAGCATTTCAGAAGACATGCCGTGGTGCATCGCGCGCCCCAGCAAGACCCGGAGAGCGACAAGCTTCCGGGCCCGGCAAGGTAGCGACCGCGGCAAGGTGCTTGCCGTGGCAAGCTTTCACTGTGTGCCTGCGCTCCAGCTCATCTGGCCACGCGTCGCCCTGGGACCCTTCCTGGGACACGTGGCGGATGGCCATGCAACCTGGGGTACACGGTGGCAAGCCACGATGACAAGGACTCCGTCGTGGCGAACGGAGGCGCCCGAACGGACGCTTTTTACATTGTTTTGGGGCGACGGCGACGGGCATTCAATGCCCTTGTCCCCCACCGTCTAGGTTAGGTATAGACCACTGTGCATATACTGTACATGCACTGTTACAACTACCACCAATTTTACGCTTTTACCCTCACCTACGTTGACACCTGTCGGTGACCCCTTTACCTATAAAAGGAGGCCCATGCACAACGTAGGGGGGGTTCCGAAACTTGATCACTCCCACGCTCGGCGTAGCTAGTACTGTAGATCTTCTTGCTCCCGAGCCAAGAACTCAATAACAAACCAAGGCAGGAGTAGGGTTTTACGCATCCGTGCGGCCCGAACCTGGGTAAACTGCTCGCGTGTGCGCCTCGATCTGCTCTCTGTGCTCCCTCCGCTCCCTTGCCGTACCGAAAAGGGGCTCCGGTCCCATAGGTGTTCGTGGGCGATCAGTTTCCCCGACATCTTTGGCGCGCCAGGTAGGGGGATTCGTCGAGGTTGTGCGAACCTGATCCGGCGTTCACGCGGGCGCAATCTTCAGCGACTTTACCAACTTCGTCAGCTTCATCGACTACATCAGCATGCCGCCGAAGAAGAAAGCTTCGGAGGTAGGAGGCCCGTCTGCGTCGATCCAACCACCACCAGAACCAACGGTTGGTGGGGTAGACGCTGGCGGAAGGGTGGACGCCGGCGAGGACACTCACGGCGCCGCCAAGTCAAAGGACAAAACGGACGACCGAGCACACTCCAAGACCTCGGCGTCCGTGCACGCACCACGCCCCTCTCAGGAGGTGCCGGAACAGCGACGGCGTGGTACTCAGGGTACCATCCGCTTGCTGGGCCAAGGGCAAGTTGGCGGGTCGCGGGACGCTCAAGGCCAACGCGCCGGCACGAGCAAGGCACGGTCGCCGAGACGAGACCCTGCTCCTTCTAACGCTGTTAGAAGTCCGAGCATATCTCGCTCCTCGCACCGTTCACCACCGCTTCCCTCCTCTCAAGCAGAAGCTCTAGCTAGAGCTCGGCTGCTCCTCGATTTCCCTCCAGCGGCAGACAAGGCCGAAGATTGGAGGACCACCATCCAAAGCCTCATCGCCTTCGCCAACAACGACACGCCGCAGCAGCCGGCGAAGTCACGACCCCGGCAAGTCAGTCAAGCGAAGGTCGATGGAGAAAAGACCGCCGGGGGTGCGACTACCGTGCACTCCCCGCCGCGGAAGCAGAAATCGCCGACTCGCCGGATCAACGTCGACGACGACTCCACGGCGTCGTCGGATCCGCGAGCTCGCCGCGATCAACGCCAAGTCCTCGACGACAGGCGACAAGAAGACGCTCGAACTCGCATCGATCGTCGAAGAGAAGCACGACGACAGTCCGACCAACGCGCTGGGACCGTTGTTGACATGCACGCGCCCGGCGAACCAGGCGACTTGCCGTACACGGCAGGTTGCCCTGCGTTCACCCGAGAGCTGCGGCAAGTCCAGTGGCCCAGCATGAAGAACTTCAAGCCCGACGTACCCGAGAAGTACGACGGCAAGACCCATCCCTCGGAGTTCCTTAGCATCTACACCATTGCGGTGCAGGCTGCCGAGGGCCGGGATGAGAAGATTCTGGCAAACTACTTCCCGCTCGTGCTCAAGCCAAATGTTAGATCTTGGCTCATGCACTTGCCGGAAAACTCCATCTCTTCTTGGGCAGACCTGTGCCACCAGTTTGTCAGCGCCTTCACGGGCGGCCACAAGCCCCACGGCCAGGAAAGTGATCTCCACATTCTAGCCCAGAAGGAAGGAGAGTCCCTGCGAAAGTACATCCAGAGGTTCAGCCGCGTCCAGCACAACATCCCGGATGTCCACCCTGCCGCGGTTATCAGCGCGTTCCACCAGAACGTGCGTAACCGCCGGATGAGGGAGGAGATGGTGATGACCAAGATCCGGGACGTCAGCGAGCTTTACGCTCTGGCTGACAAGTGCGCGCGCGCTGAAGAAGGGAGGAGACTCCCCGGAGAAGATACTGGAGCAGGAGGAATAGACAGCGAGGATGCCGCCCCGGCAAGGAAAACCCGGAGCCGGAACAATAAGAAGAAGAATAACAAGGAAGTACTGGCTGTGGAGAAGTCCGGCAAGGAGGCTGGCGACAAGAAAACTTATGCTGGTGGCTCCGGCAAGGAGCCTGCCACTGTAGCCGCCGCCGACAAGCCGGACGGCTCTGACAAGCAGTACTGCAAGATCCACAGCACCAAGGGCCACGATCTCCAGAATTGCAAGAGGGTCGAGTACCTCGTAGAGCAGCAGAAGGCTGAATACGAGCGTCGCGACAAGGAGAAGGCCCAAGGAGGCGGGGGAGAGTCCGGCAAGAAGCGGCTATCCAATGGCCGGGGAGGACGCCACGGCAAGGCCAAGCAGCGGCAAGGAGGTAGACCTCCCCGCGGCCGCGACAAGGACGAGGACGAAGACGACGACGAGGACATGGATGACGGAGACAACAGCGAGCAGGAGTTCCAGAAGGCCACGGAAGTTCTGTGCGTCGACGGAGGGGCCTCTCTGCATACTTCCCACCGCCAACTCAAGCAATGGGTGCGGGAAGTGAATGCAACAGAGCCACCCGTCGAGTCGCGCAAACTTTTGAAGTGGTCCAGCACGCCCATCATCTTCGACCTTGAGGACCACCCTGACCACACGACTACGGTCGGGTGCTTGCCGATGTTGGTATCGCCAACCATCCGCAACCTCGAGGTCACCAAGATGTTGGTTGACGGCGGGGCCGGCCTCAACTTGATATCCTCCGCTGTGATACGGAAGCTGCAGATCCCCGACAGCGAGCTCGAGGAGACCGGGACATTCCAAGGGATCAACCCGGGAAGGAGCAAGCCGAAGGGGAAGATAACACTGCCAGTGACCTTTGGCGGAGAGCTAAACTTCAGGACTGAGAGGATCACCTTCGACGTCGCCGATATCCCGTTGCCATACAATGGGATACTCGGCTGTCCGGCGCTCGCCAAGTTCATGGCAGCCTCTCACTATGCATACAACATGCTCAAGATGCCAGGGCCAATAAGCGTCATCTCTGTCCCCGGTGACCAGAAGGACGCGCTTATCTGCGCCGACAAGATCTACCGGGATGCGGCAGCCGCGGCAGATAACGAGACACTTGTCGCTGTAGCTCCCGGAGGGAAGACCAAGACCATGTCCGGCAAGAGCTCTGGAGCCCACTCCGGCAAACACACCACTTCGGAGTGCTGCGCTGCCGTCGAGGACGCACCATCGAGCTCCACCGGCAAATGCAAGAAGGGAATGGCTGCTCCGCCTGCAACCAAGAAGGTGTCCGCCAAGGAGGACGGCGCTGGTGGTACTTTCACCATCAGTGCTACGCTTGATCCTAAATAGGAAAGTGCGCTCGTTGCTTTCCTGCTGGCGAATGTCGACGTGCTTGCATGGCAACCGTCTGACATCCCCGGCGTTCCCAGGAAAGTGATTGAGCACAAGCTTGCCGTTTGTCCTCACGCGCGGCCCATCAAGCAGAAGGTCAGGAAGCAAGCAGTGGAGCGCCAAGAGTTTATAGCTGACGAGATCAAGAAGTTGGAAGCAACAGGCCTTGTTAGAGGTGTACTTCATCCCACGTGGCTGGCCAATCCAGTTGTCGTGCGCAAAGCTAATGGGAAGTGGAGACTTTGTATAGACTTCACTGATGTGAATAAAGCTTGTCCCAAGGATCCATTTCCCTTGCCGCGCATTGACCAGATCGTTGACTCCACTGCTGGATGTGAGTTGCTTTCATTTCTTGATGCATACTCCGGGTACCACCAGATATTCATGGCTGAGGAAGATGAAGAGAAGACCGCATTCATTACTCCATGTGGCACTTACTGTTTCATACGCATGCCCTTTGGATTGAAGAATGCGGGTTCAACGTTTGCAAGGGTAGTCCACACTGCTTTTGAGCCACAGATACACATGAATGTAGAAGCTTACATGGATGATATAGTGGTCAAGAGCAAGGACAAAGATACCCTGATTCAAGACCTAGAGGAAACCTTTACAAATCTGCGCAAGATACAACTCAAGCTGAACCCCGAGAAGTGCGTCTTCGGAGTCCCCTCCGGCAAGCTTCTCGGGTTCTTTGTGTCCAAGAGGGGGATTGAAGTGAATCCCGACAAGTAAACAAGAACTACCAGAGTCCTTTGATGGAAGCTTATGTCAATGAAGTGAGGAAGCTTGAAGAACACTTTGAAGGCCTGCAGATGGAGCACGTTCCAAGAGCTCAAAATGACATCGCAGACGGCCTGTCAAAGTGTGTTGCATTGAAGCTACCTGTGGAACCAGGAACCTTCATGCTCAAGCTAACTCAGCCATCCGTTACACCATCAATTGGGCAAAGCAAGAAGAGAAAGTTGGTCTCCGGCGACTACTTGCCGGCGGATCTGCCTGAAACCGCCGCCAAGGTCCCCAAGATCAATGACCGAGTTGCTGAGGAACAGTCTGCTCCTGCGGACTCTAGGGTTCGTACAGTTGAAGCAGACGTTCCCGGCAAGTCTTGCCCCGACGAGCTTGCCGGGGAACGTCCAGCTCCGGCAGAGCCGCAGGTTCTTGCCGTAGAAGCTGACTTTCCCGCAGCGGCACTGATGCCTTTAGTCCTTGTTGTTGAGCCTCAAGCTCCAACCTGGGCACAGCAAATCGTCCATTTTCTTCGAACTGGGGAACTTCCCGAAGAACCAGAAGAGATAGAGAGAATAACGAGGCAGTCAAGTATGTACCAGTTCATCGGCAATGAACTGTACAGAAGAAGACTCAATGGTGTCAGATTGAAGTGCATTTCCCGGGAAGATGGACAGAAGCTGTTGGCAGAGATACATGGAGGCATATGTGGCCACCACATTGGCGCAAGAGCACTTGCCGGGAAGGCGTTCCGGCAAGGTTTCTTTTGGCCAGAAGCCCTCCAAGACGCAACTGCGCAAGTAACCAAGTGTGAAGCGTGCCAGTTCCATGCCAAGCAAATACACCAGCCAGCTCAAGCTCTCCAGACAATCTCTTTGTCCTGGCCCTTTTCGGTCTGGGGGCTCGACATCCTTGGCCCCTTTCCCCGCGCAGTCGGGGGCTTCGAGTACTTGTACGTCGCCATCGACAAGTTCACAAAGTGGCCGGAAGTGGAACCAGTGAGAAAGGTGACCGCACAGTCAGCAGTCAGGTTCTTCAGGTCGATCGTTTGCCGTTTCGGAATTCCTAACAGGATCATCACCGACAACGGCAGACAGTTCACAAGTCGCACCTTCATGCAATACGTCCAAGACCTTGGCGCCAAGGTCTGTTTCGCTTCTGTTGCTCACCCGAGTAGCAATGGTCAAGCGGAGAGGGCGAATGCTGAAGTGCTGCACGGACTCAAGACAAGAACCTTCGACAAGCTGCACAAGTGCGGAAGAAACTGGATTGAGGAGTTGCCGGCGGCTCTTTGGTCAATCAGGACGACACCAAATCGAGCCACCGGACAGACACCCTTTGCTCTTGTCTATGGAGCAGAGGCAGTTCTCCCTACGGAACTCGTATACGGGTCTCCTCGAGTGCTCGCTTACGACGAGCTCGAGCAAGAGCAGCTGCGGCAAGATGATGCACTGCTCCTCGAGGAGGACCGTCTCCAGGCTGCTGTACGAGCTGCTCGGTACCAGCAAGCTTTGCGCCGCTATCATAGCCGCAAAGTCAAGGCCAGGAGTCTCGAGGAAGGCGACCTTGTTCTTCGGCGCGTTCAGTCCGCCAAGAATTCCAACAAGTTGACGCCAAAGTGGGAAGGCCCTTATCGGGTGAGACAAGCCACAAGACCCGGCGCTGTCCGCCTTGAGACCGAAGAAGGCTTACCGGTGAGCAACTCCTGGAACATTGCGCATCTTCGCAAGTTTTACCCATGAGGTGCGGTTGTCGTGATCCGCTCCGGCAACCACCTTTTGTACAAGTCTTGCCGCTGTTGCATGTAAACCTTTGTACAAGCCGGGCGCAGACCCCGTGCATCAGTAAAACTTTTGTGCTTCGCACGACTTGTCATTTCGTGCCTTTCCATTTTCTAGCATGTGTTATCTGACACTTTGTGCAGCACACACCCCCGGTAAGCAATAACAAGCCGCAAGGCTCCATATCTATGTTTCCCCCCTTTTTCCTTTTTACTTCTCAAGCAGAAGAAGTGTTCCTCGCGCACAAGTTTGCCGGGGGGGGAGGAGATAGTGGTATGGACCAAGTGCTGTTCAAGGAAGGAAAGCCTTGCCGGGAAGCGAACGGCACACAAAAGATAAGTTGCCGAAGTTTGAGCATTCAAATTTTTAAAATCTTAGTTATTTTCCTTGAACGACCACACTTTGTATGGAAAACCTATGCGCGGAGGAACCTACCCGTGGCTAACCGCGCCCTTACTTTGTTTCGAGCATGCTCAACAGCTTAAGTGAGCTGCGACAAGTGTCGCGCCCTTACTTCGTTTTCGAGTTCGCTCAGCAATCTAAGTGTGCTGCGACTAGCTGCGGTAAGGTTTCTTGCCGGCGGGGACATTGCCAGCAGGCTGCTGAAGTTCCGCACTCGGCCCTCGCGGCAAGGGTCCCTTTGCCGGCAAGTTCCCTAAATGCGAAGGGTGAAGGCATACAAAGTAAAGAAGTTGAACAAGGAAATGACTCTACATTGACTATCCAAAATAAAGTTATATTACAAGAAGACTTGCCGCTGTTCTAACAAATTACTGTCCATGACTTAATCGACAGCGACAAGGGAAGCAGAAAGATGGAAGCCTAGTCTACGCGGTCTCCGTCAACCCTCCTGATCTTGCCCACCTTGGCCACGATGTGGGCGACGCGAGCCTTCAACGCTTCTTGGTCAGCTTCGGGCGGCAGGGTCCGGAGGACGTTGTCAAGGTTGATCCCAGGGTTGCGGAAGACGATCTTCGTCAACACTCGCTCCATAGTACCCATGCAAAGCCGGCGTGCCTCGTTCGCCAGCTGCGTGGGGAGCTTCTCCCGTAGTTGGGCGAGGGCCGGCGCCACTCCTCTGAAGAACAAACTCAGCTTGGCGCTGTGGGGGAGGTTCTCGTCGGGGGAGTACACGAGGTGCTCCGTCCCCAGCGCCACCATCTCCTTGTCGATGTTGGCGGCGGCAGCGACGAGCCTCTCGGTCCACTGCTCCACCGTCTGCTTAAAGTTATTTTGCGAGACGGCGGCGCTGTCCAGCAATGCCCTCTCAGCGCGGAGATCCTCCTTCAGCTTCGTTTCACGGTTCCGGGTGCCATCAAGTGACTCAGTGAGGGTGGAAACCTTCAGTTCCAAGTCTGCAATGGAATCCTTGGCGTCGTTGAGCTCCTTGCCCTTGTCGGAGAGACGGACCTGCAGCTCCGAGTGGCCGTGGGCGTCCTTCTCCCTTTCGAGTTTAAGCGCGGCGACTTTCTCCTCGCTCGTCTTCAGGTGGAGCTCCAACTGCGCCACCCTCGCCTCCAGGTCCCTCTTGGCGGTCTCTGCGGCAGCAGTAGCGTCCCTCGCCTCCTGCAGAGCCCCGCCAATGGACTGCTCGCGCACGGTAAGGTCGTCCTCGTGGCTATCGAGGTCGACCTTCCGCTGACTGAGCTCTCCTTCCCGCCGAGACATATCCTCGGCGGCCAGTCGCTGCTGCTCCTCAACCTCGGCCTTCTCGAGGATGAACGCCTGGTGCGCCTCGGCGAGCTCCTCCCGCTCCTCCTCCAAAATCCGGAGGGCCGCTTGGTTGGCGGCGCGGAGCTCCGCGGCGCGCTTCTCGAAGTCGACGCCAGCCTTGGCAGCCAGAGCCTCTCGGGACTCCTGCTTGGCCTGCCTGGCCCGATACAAGGCTAGAAGCCAGCGCAGAAGCTGCTCCTCTGCGGGCTCACTGCTGCTGCCGGGCGCGTCGACAAGCCTCAGCCCGGCTGAGGCGAGGACTTCTCCATCGAAGCTCTCCCCCTCCGCGGGCGCCTTTGATGAGGACGCCCACGGGACTTGGATGAAGACCCCGTTGGCGGCCTCCAGATAGATCCCCGGCCCAGTCGCGGCAGCGGAGGGGTCGGCGGCCGGTGCAGCGTCCGGCGCTCCTGTGGCCTCAGGGCCGTCAGTGCGGTCGCCGGTCCCCTCCCCAGCTGCCGCGTCAATGGCCGCGGCGGTCTCGTCGGCGGCTGGCTCGTCGGCGCCGGCCATCCCTTCAGCGGTGGCGGCGTCACCAGCGTTGCCGCCTACGTCCTCCTCAGCGATGGCCTCTGTCTCCATCGGCTCCGGGGCGGGCGGATCTGACAGAAAAAGAAAAGAAGAATCGTCAAGCAAATATCCAAAAAGAAGAATTCAAGAGAAGGAAAGTACGAGGGTTACCTGCGTGGGCCTCTTCAGTAACGGGGTCCCTCGCCGGGGAGTTCTCCCATGGCGGGGTAGAAGTGGCTCCCGCCGGCGGAGGGCCGCTGGTGCCTTCCCTTGGCGGGGTGCCCACCCTTGTCGGAGTGCTCGCCCTTGGCGGGGTACTCGCCCTTGGCGGAGCGCTCTCCCTCGCCGGGGAGCTCCTCCTTGGCGGGGAGGGTGGGACGAGCGGCTCGTCGGGAGCAGTCTCTTGACGCTCCTGAGGCTGCGGCTCCGCTTCTGCACAAGTCAACAAGTAAGCAAAACATTAGCAAAGATAAGAAACTCAAGCGCGCCCGACAAGCGAAGAAGTAAACATGAAGACTTACTGTGGGGGCTGCGCTGGGGGCTGCTCTGCGGAGCGGCAGGCTGATCCGGCAAGCCTATCGCGGGCGCATCTCCTGCTACGGCGACGGGCTCGTCCTCCTCGAGATCAACCACCGGGATCTTGGCCCTCTTCGCCATCCTGTGGGTCAGGGTCCTGGAAGCCAAACAAGATCAGAGTCAGGCAAAGAGAATTCAAGACAAGAGCAACAAAAATCAAAAGAAATAAGAGCTGCGAGTGCTTACTCTTCCTCCTCCTCGTCGGAACTAAGGGCAGAGAAGTCGAAGTCCGCCTCGCGTGTCCCGCCACGAGGAGCTGGAGGGGTGGGCTCCCTCGGGCGCTTGGCGGGCTCCGAAGCCGTGGGCTGAGAAGACCCCGCTCCGGTCATCGCCGAAGACCGAGGGGCGGAAGGAACGCCGGAACCGGTTCGGGAAGATCCCCCTCCGCTTGTCGCTGAGGCGCGGGGCGCCTCCTTGACGGCCTTGCTTGTCGTGGTGACACGCGTCGAGCGACGCTGCGGCTGCTGTCGGGGCGCCGGCTGCCTCGCCGTGTCAATGGTCTTGCGGTGGCGCTTCTTTGGCTGTGGCGGAGGACTCGGTGGTGGCGGAGAATTTTCCGAGGATGAGGAGGCGTCGTCGAGGTTCAGTGACCCGCCCGAGTCTTCATCGGAATCGCCTGATTCGGCATCCTCCTCGGTGGGCTCGCTGGACTCAGTGCCCTGCCCGGCAGCCTCGCTCGTCCCGGCAGGCTCCCCGGCAGGCTTCAACAACTTGAGGATCTCTTCCTCCTCGGCCCTACTCACCGCATCCACTGCTTCTGCCTCCTCCACGGAGTACCCAAACTCACCCGCGGCCTCAGCTGCGGCGGCCTCCTCCATCCTGCTAGCGATATACACCACGTCCCGTTCGGTGGTCGCGCGGGTGAGACCCTTCTTCTCCTCGGGATTGATTGGCCGCTCAACCAGGCTATCGAAGAATGTTTGCACGGTCTCTTCTGAAGGCGCCAGCCAAGTAGGATCAACCCCGTGGGAGTCGCACTGCGGCATTACCGCGCGGATGGCACTAAGTGAAGAGTTGTTTCATAATGGAACTACTCCCCGCGACGGGGCAAACCACTCCGAGTGCTTGGGGTCATGCTTGAACAGCGAGCGGATCATTCCCTTGAGTTCCAAGACGATGAAGTTGTAGTTCAGGCCGGGGCGCAGCCTCATGCGGTCTGCCGCGTTGCCGAACTCCCAAGCAGGCCTCTTCCTCTCCTGCAAGGGAGCAATGCGGCGTCGAAGGAAATCAGCCCCGACCTCACCTACAGTAAGGTTGGCTCGCCGGAGACGAAGGATCCTAGTAAGGGCAATCTTCAGCTTCTCGTCCTCCGGGGCCAGATCACTCCAATCCTTGCCGCGCACTATTGCAGCTCGGCGCGGGGAGGTAAAGTGCTGGGGTTCCTCTTCCATAACCCAGCACCAATCAGCCTTCCACTCTTCCCACTTGCCGCGGAGCTCTCCAATCAAGTACGCCTCTTTCCTGTTGAGCCTAAAGATCCAAGAGACGCCGCCAGACAGGGGAGCCCAGACTCTACTCTAGGTGTGAAGAAATGGCGGAAGAGAGCTATGTTGGGGTGGACTCCGACGAAGTTTTCGCACAGATGCGCGAAAACGGCCAAGGTTAAGACGGCGTTCGGGGTGAAATCGAGAAGGTGGAATCCGTATGTGTTCATAACATCACAGAAGAACTCAGAGTACGGAGGGCAGAGACCGCAATGGAATAATAGAGCGAAGTAATGGTAACCTCACGGGTACATGTCGCAGGCTTCGGCGGGGAGGACCCTGGTGCGCGGGTGAGCCTTCGTCTCCCTCGCCAAGAAGAAGTAGTACTTGTCCCTCAGCCCCCTCGCGCCGAGCCTCGGCGGGAAGACCTCCATCTTCTTCCGCATCGCTGCTAGCGTCGCCGCCTTGTCGGACTTCGCGTTCTTTGCCTTGTCGCTCTTCGGGGCCATGGCGGAGACGGCGAGTGGAGCCGGCGATGCTGGGGAGGCTGGCGGTGGCGGAAGAGGGGTGGAGCTCGTCTCTCTCTCGACCTTTGGGGACGCGGAGAGCGGCGGGGGTTTCTGGAGGTTGAAGACGCAATGAAGCAATGGGGGGAGACTGCCCCTGTTTCCTCTGCTTTTATGGGGGAGCGGGGGACGTTCCGCATTTTCCCATTAAAGAAACAGGCCACGATCTCTCCCACGACGCCGCAATCGACGCGTGCCGTTAGGGAGGGATGCGGCAGATACGGAGTGGGATACGGCGCGCCGTGGGCCGCAAGTGCCCATGCACTGTTTTGGGCCTGGCCCAACAGCGCTCGGCACCGTGTGTGGCCCAGTAGGTGTACTAAAGTAGGGGTACCTTAGTATCCCGACTTGTGCACGGGCAGTAGCAGCGTCCCGTGGCAGGGCTCGCCACGCGCTCGCCAAGGCCCACTCTACTTCCTTTGGAGCCATTCAAGAAGAAAGTATTCAAGTTAAGAAACAGGACCCCGGCAAGAGGAGCTGGCCGGGAAGGCCGCTCCAGGCTCGAGATCATCCCTTCAGCACAAGACCCTGGCAAGAGGAGCTTGCCAGGAAGGCCAAAGAATAGCATTACAGAAGACATGCCGTGGCGCATCGCGCACCCCGGCAAGACCGGGAGAGCGACAAGCTTCCGGGCCCGGCAAGGTAGCGACCGCGGCAAGGTGCTTGCCGTGGCAAGCTTTCACTGTGTGCCTGCGCTCCAGCTCATCTGGCCACGCGTCGCCCTGGGGCCCTTCCTGGGGCACGTGGCGGACGGCCGTGCAGCCTGGGGTACACGATGGCAAGCCACGATGACAAGGCCTCCGTCGTGGCGAACGGAGGTGCCCGGACGGACGCTTTTTACACTGTTTTGGGGCGACGGCGACGGGCATTCAATGCCCTTGTCCCCCACCATCTAGGTTAGGTATAGACCACTGTGCATATACTGTACATGCACTGTTACAACTACCACCAATTTTACGCTTTTACCCTCACCTACGTTGACACCTGTCGGTGACCCCTTTACCTATAAAAGGAGGCCCATGCTCAACGTAGGGGGGGTTCCGAAACTTGATCACTCCCACGCTCGGCGTAGCTAGTACTGTAGATCTTCTTGCTCCCGAGCCAAGAACTCAATAACAAACCAAGGCAGGAGTAGGGTTTTACGCATCCGTGCGGCCCGAACCTGGGTAAACTGCTCGCGTGTGCGCCTCGATCTGCTCTCTGTGCTCCCTTCGCTCCCTTGACGTACCGAAAAGGGGCTCCGGTCCCGTAGGTGTTCGTGGGCGATCAGTTTCCCCGACAATAGGTTATAGAATTAGTTCAACTCTAGTGTAAAATTATGTGTACTAGCTTATAGATCTAGTTCAACTCTAGTGTAAAATTATTTGTACAAGCTTATAGAGCTACTTCAACTCTAGTGTAAAATTACTTGAACTAGGTTATAGAGCTAGTTGATGTCTAGTGTAAAATTATTTGAACTTGGTTATAGAGCTAGTTCAACTGTAGTGTAAAATTATTTGAACTTGTTTATAGAGCTAGTTCAACCCTAGTGTGAAATTATTGTTACTAGCTTATAGAGCTAGTTCAACTCTAGTGTAAAATTCTTTGAACTAGTTTATAGAGCTAGTTCAACTCTAGTGTAAAATTCTTTGAACTAGTTTATAGAGCTAGTTCAACTCTAGTGTAAAATTA
>LR738713.1:507894168-507961330 GCA_902687465.1 Secale cereale
CAAACTTGTGCGCGAGGAATCCTTCTTCTGCTTGAGAGAAAAAAAAGAAAGGGAAGAAACATAGATAAGGAGCCTTGCGGCTCGTTATTGCTTACCGGATGTGTGTGCTGCACGACGTGTCATATAATACATGCAAGTAAAAGAGAAAAATGCATGAAACGACAAGTTGTGCAAGGCACAAAAGCTTTACTGATGCACGGGGTCTGCACCCGGCTTTGTACAAAGGTTTACATGCAACAGCGGCAAGACTTGTACAAAAGGTGGTTGCCGGAGCGGATCACGGCAACCGCGCCTTATGGGTGAAACTTGCGAAGGTGCTCAATGTTCCAGGAGTTGCTCACCGGTAAGCCCTCTTCGGTCTCAAGGCGGACAGCGCCGGGCCTTGTGACTTGTCTCACCCGATAAGGGCCTTCCCACTTCGGCGTCAACTTGTTGGAATTCTTGGCGGACTGAACACGCCGAAGAACAAGGTCGCCTTCCTCGAGACTTCTGGCCTTAACGTTGCGGCTATGGTAGCGGCGCAAAGCTTGCTGGTATCGAGCAGTTCGTACAGCAGCCTGAAGATGGTCCTCCTCGAGGAGCAGTGCGTCATCTTGCCGCAGCTGCTCTTGCTCGAGTTCATCGTAAGCGAGCACTCGAGGCGACCCGTATACGAGTTCTGTGGGGAGAACTGCCTCTGCTCCATAGACAAGAGCAAAGGGTGTCTGTCCAGTGGCTCGATTTGGTGTCGTCCTGATTGACCAAAGAGCCGCCGGCAACTCCTCAATCCAGTTTCTTCCGCACTTGTGCAGCCTGTCGAAAGTTCTTGTCTTGAGTCCGCGCAGCACTTCAGCGTTTGCCCTCTCTGCTTGACCATTGCTCCTCGGGTGAGCAACAGAAGCGAAGCAGACCTTGGCGCCAAGGTCTTGGACGTATTGCATGAAGGTGCGACTTGTGAATTGTGTGCCGTTGTCGGTGATGATCCTGTTAGGGATTCCAAAACGGCAAACAACTGACCTGAAGAACTTGACTGCTGACTGTGCGGTCACCTTTCTCACCGGTTCCACTTCCGGCCACTTTGTGAACTTGTCGATGGCGACGTACAAGTACTCAAAGCCCCCGACTGCGCGGGGAAAGGGGCCGAGGATATCGAGCCCCCGGACCGAAAAAGGCCAGGATAAAGGGATCGTCTGGAGAGCTTGAGCTGGCTGATGTATTTGCTTAGCATGGAACTGGCACGCTTCAGACTTGGTTACTTGTGCAGTTGCATCTTGGAGGGCTTCTGGCCAAAAGAAACCTTGCCGGAACGCCTTGCCGGCAAGTGCTCTTGCGCCAATGTGGTGGCCACATATGCCTCCGTGTATCTCTGCCAACAGCCTTTGCCCATCTTCCCGGGGAATGCACTTCAGTCTAACACCGTTGAGTCTTCTTCTGTATAGTTCATTACTGACGAACTGATACATACTTGACTGCCGGGTTATTATTTCCGCTTCTTCTGGCTCTTCGGGAAGTTCTCCAGTTTGGAGGAAATGGACGATCTGCTGTGCCCAAGCTGGAGCCTGAGGCTCAACAACAAGGACTAAAGGCATCATTGCTGCTGCGGGAACGTCAGCTTCTACGGCAAGAACCTGCGGCTCAGCCGGAGCTGGAAGTTCCCCCGCAAGCTTGCCGGGACAAGACTTGTCGGGAACGCCTGCTTCAACTGTATGGACCCTTGGGTCCGCAGGAGCAGACTGTTCCTCAGCAACTTGGGCGTTGATCTTGGGGACCTTGGCGGCGACTTCAGGGAGATCCGCCGGCAAGTAGTCACCGGAGACCAACTTTCTCTTCTTGCTTTGCCCAACTGATGGTGTAACGGATGGTTGAGTTAGCTTGAGCACGAAGATCCCTGGTTCCACAGGTAGCTTTAGTGCAACATACTTTGACAGGCCGTCTGCGATGTCATTTTGAGCTCTTGGAATGTGCTCCATTTGTATGCCCTCAAAGCGCTCTTCAAGCTTCCTCACTTCATCGACGTAAGCTTCCATCAATGGGCTCTGGTAGCTCTTGTTCACTTGTCGGACAACCAACTGCGAATCTCCCCACACAATCAGCTTCTTGATCCCAAGTTCAGCTGCGATTCTGAGGCCGGCAAGCAAACCTTCATACTCTGCAGTATTGTTTGTCGCTTGCTCCTTGGGAAAGTGCATTTGGACGACGTACTTGAGGTGTTCCCCGGTGGGTGCGACGAGCAGCACACCAGCGCCGGCGCCTTGTAGCGAGAATGCTCCATCGAAGTACATTACCCATTCTTTGTTTGCTTCTTTGGCGGGGACGTTTGTCTCTGGAATCTCTTCGTCTGGCGTTGGTGTCCACTCTGCTATGAACTCTACCAATGCTCTGCTCTGGATAGTTGAAGTACTTTCAAACTTAAGACCAAAGCTTGACAGCTCTAGTGCCCACTCGACAATCCTACATGTTGCTTCTGGATTTTGCAATATCCTCTTCAGCGGAAAGCGAGTGACCACTATTATCTCTTGTGCTTGGAAGTAGTGGCGCAGCTTTCTCGAGGCCATAAGGAGGCCGAAAAGCAGCTTCTGCACCCCAGAGTATCTTGACCTAGCCCCCTGCAGGAGGGAACTGACAAAATAGACTGGGCGCTGCACCATCTTCTTCCGCGCTTCTTCTTGCATTTGCGCAGACTCATCCTTGTCGGGGAAGCCCCCTGCTTGTCACTGGATGTGCTTGTCGGGGCTGTGGGCTCCTCATCTGCCTCCCTTTCCGCTACCAACGCAGCACTAACCACTTGATTGGTTGCTGCTAAGTACAGCAGCAACTTCTCTTGTGGCCTAGGTGCGACAAGTATTGGAGTGGAGGATAGGTATCCTTTCAAGTCCTGCAGCGCTGCCTCCGCTTTCGGAGTCCATCTCATCGGACCCGCCTTTTTCAACATTTTGAAAAACGGCAGGGCGCGTTCTGCGGACTTAGAAATGAACCTGCTGAGAGCAGCCACGCAGCCGGCAATCCTTCGTACATCCTTGACGCGCTTCGGAGCTTCGATCTGCTCAATGGCTTTGATCTTGTCGGGATTGGCTTCAATCCCCCTCTGGGACACAAAGAACCCGAGAAGCTTGCCGGAGGGGACTCCGAACACGCACTTCTCGGGGTTAAGCTTGAGTTTTATCTTGCGCAAGTTCGCAAAAGTTTCATCTAGGTCTTGAATCAGGGTATCCTTGTCCTTGCTCTTGACCACTATATCATCCATGTAAGCTTCTACATTCCTGTGTATCTGTGGCTCAAAAGTAGTGTGGACCACCCTCGCAAATGTTGAACCCGCATTCTTCAATCCAAAGGGCATGCGTATGAAGCAGTAAGTGCCACATGGAGTAATGAATGCGGTCTTCTCTTCATCCTCTTCAGCCATAAATATCTGGTGGTACCCGGAGTATGCATCAAGGAATGAAAGCAATTCACACCCAGCCGTGGAGTCAACGATCTGGTCAATGCGCGGCAAGGGAAATGGATCTTTGGGACAAGCTTTATTCACATCATTGAAGTCTATACAAAGCCTCCACTTCCCATTAGCTTTGCGCACGACAACAGGGTTGGCCAGCCATGTGGGATGAAGTACACCTCTAACAAGGCCTGCCGCTTCCAGCTTCTTGATTTCCTCCGTAATAAACTCTTGACGCTCCATTGCTTGCTTTCTGACCTTCTGCTTGACGGGCCGTGTGTGAGGACAAACGGCAAGCTTGTGCTCAATTACTTTCCTGGGGACGCTGGGGATGTCAGACGGTTGCCATGCAAACACGTCAACATTCGCCCGCAGGAAAGCAACGAGCGCGCTTTCCTATTTGGGGTCGAGCGTGGCACTGATGGTGAAAGTACCACCAGTGCCGTCCTCCTTGGCGGACACCCTCTTGGTTGCAGGTGGAGCTGCCATTCCTTTCTTGCACTTGCCGGTGGAGCTCGATGGTGCGTCCTCGACGGCAGCGCAACACTCTGAGGAGGTGCGTTTGCCGGAGTGGGCTCCAGAGCTCTTGCCGGACTTGGTCTTGTTCTCCCCCCGGGAGCTTCAACGGCAAGTGTTTTGCTATCTGTTGCAGCTGCTGTGTCCCGGTAGATCTTGTCGGCGCAGATAAGCGCGTCCTTCTTGTCGCCGGGGACAGAGATGACGCTTATCGGCCCCGGCATCTTGAGCATGTTGTAGGCATAGTGAGAGGCTGCCATGAACTTGGCGAGCGCCGGACGGCCAAGTATCCCATTGTATGGCAATGGGATATTGGCAACGTCGAAGGTGATCCTCTCAGTCCTGAAGTTCAGCTCTCCGCCAAAGGTTACTGGCAGTGTGATCTTCCCCTTCGGCTTGCTCCTTCCCGGGTTAATTCCTTGGAAAGTTCCGGTTTCCTCGAGCTCGCTGTCGGGGAACTGTAGCTTTCGGACTACGGCAGAGGAGATCAGGTTCAGACCGGCCCCTCTGTCAACCAGCATCTTGGTGACCTTGAGGTTGCGGATGGTTGGTGATACCAACATCGGCAAGCACCCGACCGCAGTTGTGCGGTCAGGGTGATCTTCAATGTCGAAGATGATGGGCGTGCTGGACCAGTTTAGGAGTTTGCGCGACTCGACGGGTGGCTCAGCTGCATTAACTTCCCGCACCCATTGTTTGAGTTGGTGGTGGGAAGTATGCAGAGAGGCACCTCCATCGACGCACAGAACTTCTGTGGCCTTCTGGAACTCCTGCTCGCTGTTGTCTCCGTCGTCCATGTCCTCGTCGTCGTCTTCGTCTTCGTCCTAGTCGCGGCCGCGGGGAGGTCTATCTCCTTGCCGCTGCTTGGCCTTGCCGCGGCGTCCTCCCCGGCCATTGAATGGCCGCTTCTTGCCGGACTCTCCTCCGCCTCCCAGGGACTTCTCCTTGTCACGTCGCTCGTACTCAGCCTTCTGTTGCTCGACGAGGTTTTCGACCCTTTTGCTGTTCTGGAGATCGTGGCCCTTGGTGCAGTGGATCTTGCAGTACTGCTTGTCGGAGCCGTCCTGCTTGTCGGCGGCCGCTACAGTGGTGGCTTCCTTGCCGGAGCCACCAGCCTGAGCTTTCTTGGCGCCAGCATCCTTGCCGGACTGCTCGACGGCCAGTACTTCCTTGTTCTTCTTCTTCCTATTGTTCTGCCGCCGGTTCTTCCTTGCCGGGGCGGCATCCTCGCTGTCCGTTCCTCCTGCTCCATCATCCTCTCCGAGGAGTCTCCTCCCCTCTTCAGCGCGCGCGCATTTGTCGGCTAGGGCATAAAGCTCGCTGACGTCTCGTATCTTGCACATCGCCATTTCCTCCCTCATGCGGCGGTTACGCACGTTCTGGTGGAACGCGCTGATAACCGCGGCAGGGTGGACGTCCGGGATGTTGTGCTGGACGCGGCTGAATCTCTGGATGTACTTTCGCAGGGACTCTCCTTCCTTCTGGGCAAGTATATGCAAATCACTTTCCTGGCCATGGGGCTTGTGGCCGCCCGTGAAGGCGCCGACAAACTGGTGGCACAGGTCGGCCCAAGAAGATATGGAGTTCTCCGGCAAGTGCATGAGCCAAGATCTGACATTCGGTTTGAGCACAAGCGGGAAGTAGTTCGCTAGTATCTTCACGTCGCGTCCCCCGGCAGCCTGCACCGCGATGGTGTAGATGCCGAGGAACTCTGAGGGATGGGTCTTGCCGTCGTACTTCTCGGGTACGTCGGGCTTGAAGTTCTTCATGCTGGGCCACTAGACTTGCCGCAGCTCGCGGGTGAACGCAGGGCAACCTGCCGCGTACGGCAAGTCGCCCGGTTCTCCGGGCGCGTGCATGTCGACAGCGGTCCCAGCGCGCTGATCGGACTGTCGTCGCGCTTCTCTTCGACGCTCGATGCGGGTTCGAGCGTCTTCTTGTCGTCTGTCGTCGAGGACTTGGCGCTGATCGCGGCGAGCTCGTGGATCTGACGACGCCGTGGAGTCGTTGTCGACGTTGATCCGATGAGTCGGCGACTTTGGCCTTCGGGGCGGGGAGTGCACGGTTGCTGCACCCCCGGCGGTCTTGTCCCCGGCGGTCTTGTCTCCATCAGCCCGCGCCTGGCTGACTTGCCGCGGCCGTGACGTCGCCGGCTGCTGCGGCGTGTCGTTGTTGGCGAAGGCGATGGGGCTTTGGATGGTGGCCCTCCAGTCTTCGGCCTTGTCTGCCGCTGGAGGGAAATAGAGGAGTAGCTGAGCTCTAGCTAGAGCTTCTGCCGGAGTGGAGGGGAGCGGTGGCGAGCGGTGCGAGGAGCGAGATATGCTCGGACTTCTAACTGCGTTAGAAGGAGCAGGGTCTCGCCCCGGCGACCGCGCCTTGCTCGTGCCAGCACGTTGGCCTTGAGCGTCCCGCGACCCGCCAACTTGTCCTTGGCCCAGCAAGCGGATGGTACCCTGCGTACCACGCCGCTACCTTTCCGGCACCTCCTGAGAGGGGCGCGGTGCGTGCACGGACGCCGAGGTCTTGGACTGCGCTCGGTCGTCCGTTTTGACCTTGGATTTGGCGGCGCCGTGAGTTTCCTCGCCGGCGTCCGTCCTTCCGCCAGCGTCTACCCCACCAACCGTTGGTTCCGGTGGTGGTGGGATCGACGCAGACGGGCCTCCCACCTCCGAAGATTCGGCCCGCGTGAACGCCGGATCAGGTTCGCACAACCTCGACGCCCCCTACCTGGCGCACCAAAGATGTCGGGGAAACTGATCGCCCACGAACACCTATGGGACCGGAGCCCCTTTTTGGTACGGCAAGGGAGCGGAGGAAGCATAAAGAGCGGATCGAGGCGCACACGCGAGCAGTTTACCCAGGTTCGGGCCGCACGGATGCGTAAAACCCTACTCCTGCTTGGTTGTATTGTGTTCTTGGCTCGGGAGCACGAAGAGCTACAGAGCTGGTTGCTAGCTACACCGAGCGTGAGAGTGATCAGGGATCGGAACCCCTTCTACGTTGTGCATGGGCATCCTTTTATAGGTCAAAGGGGTCACCGACAGGTGGCAACGTAGGTGAGGGTAAAAATGTAAAAATGGTGGTAGTTGTAACAGTGTATGTACAGTGTTTTGTACCTAACCCTGACGGTGGGGGACAAGGGCATGGAATGCCCGTCGCCGTCGCCCCCAAACAGTGCAAAAGTGTCCATTAGGGCGTCTCCGTTCGCCACGACGGTAGCCTCGTCATCGTGGCTTGCCACCGTGTCCCCCGGGCTGCACAGCCTTCCGCCACGTGCCCCTGGAAGGGCCCCAGGGCGACGCGTGGCCAGATGAGCTGGAGCGAGGGCACACAGTGGAAGCTTGCCGCGGCGAGTGCCTTGCCGCGGTCCCTACCTTGCCGCACCCGGAAGCTTGTCGCTCTCCGGGCCTTGCCGGGGCGCGCGATGCGCCACGGCGAGTCTTCTGAAATGACATGCTTTGTCCTTCCTGGCAAGCTCCTCTTGCCGGGGCCTTGTTTCATTGACTTGAATACTTTGTTCTTGAACGGCTCCAAAGGAACCAAAGCGGGCTTTGGCGGGCGCGTGGCAAGCCCTGCCACGGGACGCTGCTACTGCCCGTGCACAAGTCGGGATACTAAGGTACCCCTACTTTAGTACACCGACAGTAGGTTGTAAAGCTAGTTCTACTCTAGTGTTATATTACTTGAACTAGGTTATAAAGCTAGTTCAACTCTAGTATTAAATTATTTGTACTATCTTATATCTCTATTTTAACTCTAGTGTTATATTATTTGATCTAGGTTATATAAGCTAGTTCAACTCTACTGTAAAATTATTCGAACTAGCATATAAAGATAGTTCAACCCTTGTGTAATTTTTTTTGTACTAGGTTATATAGCTAGTGCAACTCTACTGTAAAATTATTTGTACTAGCCTATATATCTAGTTAAAATTTACTGTTAAATTGTTTGTACTAGCATATATATCTAGTTCAACTCTAGTGCAAAAATATTTGTACTAGCATATATATCTAGTTCAACTCTAGTGTAAAAATATTTGTACTAAGTCATAGAGCTAGTTTAACTCTAGCGTTAATTTTTTTGAACTAGGTAATAGAACTAGTTCAGCTCTAGTGTAAAATTATATGTAGTAGCTTATAAATCTAGTTAATCTCTAGTGTAAAATTATTTGTACTAGCTTATATAGCTTGTTCAACTCTAGTGTAAAATTATTTAAACTAGTTTATAAAACTAGTTTATCTGTATTGTAAAATTATTTGAACTCGCATATTTTGCTAGTTCTACTATAGTATAATTTTTTTGTACTAGATTGTAGATCTAGTTCTACTCTAGTGTAAAATTATTTGAACTAGGTTATAGAACTAGTTCAACTTTAGTGTAACATTATTTGAACTAGGTTATAGAACTAGTTCAACTTTAGTGTAAAATTATTTTTACTAGCTTATATGTCTAGTTCAACTCTAGTATAAAAATATTTGTACTAGGATATAAAGGTAGTTCAACACTAGTTTTATATTATTTGAACTAGGTTATAGAGGTAGTTCAACTCTATTGTAAAATTATTTGTACTATCTTATATAACTATTTCAACTCTAGTGTAAAATTATTTGTACTAATTTATAGAGCTAGTTCAACTGTAGAGTCAAACTAATTGAAGTAGGTTACAGAGGTAGTTCAACTAAAGTGTAAAATTATTCGAACTAGCATATATAGATAGTGCAACTTTAGTGTATTTTTTTTGTAATAGGATATAGAGCTATTGGAACTCTAGTGTAAAATTATTTGTACTAGCTTATAGAGTTTGTTCAACTCTAGTGTAAAATTACTTGAACTAGGTTATAGAGCTAGTTCAAGACTAGTTTAAAATTATTTGAACGAAGTTATAGAGCTAGTTCAATTGTAGTGTAAAATTATTTGTACTAGCTTATAGATCTAGTTCAAATCTGGTGTAAAATTATTTTTACTAGGTAATATAGCTAGTTTAACTCTAGTGTAAATTTATTTTATCTAGGTTATAGATCTAGTTCGAATCTAGTGTAAAATTATTTGTACGAGCATATATATCTAATTCAACTCTAATGTAAAAATATTTGTACTTGGTCATAGAGCTAGTTTAACTGTAGTGTAAAATTATTTGAACTAGGTTGTAGAGCTAGTGCAACTCTAGTGTAACATTATGTGTACTAGATTATAGATCAAGTTCAACTCTAGTCTAAAATTATTTGTACTAGCTTTTAGAGCTAGTTCAACTCTAGTGTAAAATTATTTGTACTAGCTTATAAAGCTAATTCTACTCTAGTGTAAAATTCTTTGATCTAGGTTATAGAGCTAGTTCAACTCTAGTGTAAAATTATTTGAACTCGCCTACAGAGATAGTTCAACTCTAGTGTAAAATTATTTGTACTAGCTTATATAGCTAGATCAACTCTAGTTTTATATTATTTGAACTAGGTTATAGAGCTAGTTCAACTCTAGTGTAAAATTATTTGTACTATGTTATATAACTATTTCAACTCTAGTGTAAAATTATTTGTACTAGTTTATAGAGCTAGTTCAATTGTAGAGTAAAACTAATTGAAGTAGGTTATAGAGGTAGTTCAACTCAAGTTTAAAATTATTTGAACTAGCATATAAAGATAGTGCAACTCTACTGTATGTTTTTTGTAATAGGATATAGAGCTAGTGCAACTCTAGTGTAATATTATTTGTACTAGCTTATAGAGCTAGTTCAACTCTAGTGTAAAATTACTTGAACTAAGTTATAGAGCTAGTTCAAGACTAGTTTAAAATTATTTGAACGAAGTTATAGAGCTAGTTTAATTGTAGTGTAAAATTATTTGTACTAGCTTATAGATCTAGTTCAAATCTGGTGTAAAATTATTTGTACTAGGTTATATAGCTAGTTTTAACTCTAGTGTAAAATTATCTTATCTAGGTTATAGATCTAGTTCGAATCTAGTGTAAAATTATTTGTACGAGCATATATATCTAGTTCAACTCTAGTGTAAAAATATTTGTCCTTGGTCATAGAGCTAGTTTAACTCTAGTGTAAAATCACTTGAGCTAGGTTGTAGAGCTAGTTCAACTCTAGTGTAACATTATGTGTACTAGCTTATAGATCTAATTCAACACTATAGTGTAAAATTATTTGTACTAGCTTATAGAGCTAGTTCAACTATAGTGTAAAATTATTTGAACTAGCTTATAGAGCTGGTTCGACTCTAATGTAAAATTATTCGAACTAGGTTCTAGAGCTAGTTCAAATGTAGTGTGAAATTGTTTGAACTCGCATATAAAGATAGTTCAACTCTAGTGTCAAATTATTTGAACTAGGTTATAGAGCTAGTTCAACTCTAGTGTAAAATTATTTGTACTACCTTATAGATCTAGTTCAATTCCAGTGTACAATTATTTATACTACTTTATATAGCTAGTTCAACTCTAGTGTAAAATTATTTTCACTAGGTTATAGAGCTAGTTCAGCTCTATTGTAAAATTATTTGAATTCACATATAAAGATAGTTCTACTCTAGTATAATTTTTTTGTAGTAGATTGTAGATCTAGTTCAACTCTAGCGTAAAATTATTTGAACTTGCCTATAGAGATTGTTCAACTCTAGTTTAAATTATTTGAACTAGGTTATAGAACTAGTTCAACTTTAGTGTAAAATTATTTTTACTAGCTTATATATCTAGTTCAACTCTAGTATAAAAATATTTGTACTAGGTTATAGAGCTAGTTCAACTCTAGTTTTATATTATTTGAACTAGGTTATAGAGCTAGTTTACTCTAGTGTAAAATAATTTGTACTATCTTATATAACTATTTCAACTCTAGTGTAAAATTATTCGTACTAGCTTATAGAGCTAGTTCAACAGTAGTGTAAAATTAATTGAAGTAGGTCATGGAGCTAGTTCAACTTAAGTGTAAAATTATTCGAACTAGCATATAAAGATAGTGCAACTCTAGTGTAATTTTTTTGTACTAGGTTATAGAGCTAGTGCAACTATAGTGTAAAATTATTTGTACTAGCTTATAGAGTTAGTTCAAGACTAGTGTAAAATTATTTGAACGAGGTCATAGAGCTATTTCAATTGTAGTGTAAAATTATTTGTACTAGTTTATAGATCTAGTTCAAATCTAGTGTAAAATTGTTTGTACTAGGTTATATAGCTAGATCAACTCTAGTGTAAAATTATTTGTACTAGCTTATAGAGCTAGTTCCACTCTAGTGTAAAATTATTTAAACTAGCTCATAGAGCTGGTTCAACTCAAGTGTAAAATTATTCGAACTAGGTTATAGAGCTAGTTCAAATGTAGTGTGAAATTATTTGAACTTGCATATAAAGATAGTTCAACTCTAGTGTCAAATTATTTAAACTGGGTTATAGAGCTAGTTCAACTCTAGTGTAAAATTATTTGTACTAGCTTATAGATCTAGTTCAACTCTAGTGTAAAATTATTTATACTAGGTTATATAGATATGTTCAACTCTAGTGTAAAACTATTTGAACTAGGTTATTGAGTTAGTTTAGCTCTATTGTAAAATTATTTGAACTCGCGTATAAAGATAGTTCTACTCTAGTATAATTTTTTTGTACTAGATTGTAGATCTAGTTCAACTATAGTGTAAAATTATTTGAACTAGGTTATAGAACTAGTTCAACTTCAGTGTAAAATTATTTGAACTAGGTTATAGAACTAGTTCAACTTTAGTGAAAAATTATCTTTACTAGCTTATATATCTAGTTCAACTCTAGTATAAAAAATTTGTACTAGGTTATAGAGCTAGTTCAACTCTAGTTTTATATTACTCGAACCAGGTTATAGAGCTAGTTCAACTCTAGTGTAAAATTATTTGTATTATCTTATATTACTATTTCAACTCTAGTGTAAAATTATTTGTACTATCTTATATAACTATTTCAACTCTAGTGTAAAATTATTTGGACTAGCTTATAGAGCTAGTTCAACTGTAGTGTAAAATTAACTGAAGTTGGTTATAGAGCTAGTTCAAGACAAGTGTAAAATTATCCGAACTAGCATATAAAGATAGTGCAACTATAGTGTAATTTTTTTGTACTAGGTTATAGAGCTAGTGCAACTCTAGTGTAAAATTATGTGTACTAGCTTATAGAGCTAGTTCAACTCTAGTGTAAAATTATTTGAACTAGGTTATAGAGCTAGTTCAAGACTAGTTAAAAATTATTTGAACGAGGTTATAGAGCTAGTTCAAATGTAGTGTAAAATTATTTGTACTATCTTATAGAGCTAGTTCAACTCTAGTGTAAAATTACTTGAACTAGGTTATAGAGCTAGTTCAGCTCTATTGTAATATTATTTGAACTCGCATATAAAGGTAGTTCTACTCTAGTATAATTTTTTTGTACTAGATTGTAGATCTAGTTCAACTCTAGTGTAAAATTATTTGAACCTATCTTATAGAACTAGTTCAACTTTAGTGTAAAATTATTTGAACTAGGTTATATAACTAGTTCAACTTTAGTGTAAAATTGTTTTTACTAGCTTATATATCTAGTTCAACTATAGTATAAAAATATTTGTACTAGGTTATAGAGCTAGTTCAACTCTAGTTTTTAATTATTTGAACTAGGTTATAGAGCTAGTTCAACTCTAGTGTAAAATTATTTGTACTATCTTATATAACTATTTCAACTCTAGTGTAAAATTATTTGTACTAGCTTATAGAGCTAGTTCAACTGTAGTGTAAAATTAATTGATGTAGGTTATAGAGATAGTTCAACTCAAATTTAAAATTATTCGAACTAGCATATAAAGATAGTGCAACTCTAGTGTAATTTTTTTGTACTAGGTTATAGAGTTAGTGCAACTCTAGTGTAAAATTATTTGTACTAGCTTATGGAGCTAGTTCAACTCTAGTGTAAAATTACTTGAACTAGGTTATAGAGCTAGTTCAAGACTAGTGTAAAATTATTTGAACGAGGTTATAGAGCTAGTTCAAATGTGGTGTAAAATTATTTGTACTATCTTATAAAGCTAGTTCAACTCTAGTGTAAAATTACTTGAACTAGGTTATAGAGCTAGTTCAAGACTAGTGTCAAATTAGTTGAATGAGGTTATAGAGCTAGTTCAATTGTAGTGTAAAAATTATTTGCACTAGCTTATACATCTAGTTCAAATCTAGTGTATAATTATTTGTACTAGGTTATATAGCTATTTCAACTCTAGTGTAAATTATTTTATCCAGGTTATAGATCTAGTTCGAATCTAGTGTAAAACTGTTTTTTACGAGCATATATATTGTAATGCCCCGGATGTAATACTTTCCCTTTTGGGTATATAATAAATCTCCGGCTTCATCTAATTCCATTTCGGGTTCTTTGTCTTTCGGGCTTTCGTCGTTTTGTTGTGTGAGTGTGTGGCATTCATTCATATCATGTAGACATGTGCATTGCATTTTGTTTGTGTTGTGGGTTGCATCCGGTTCGTGGCGTTTCTTCCCGTTGTCCGTTTCGTGTTCCGGAGCTCCCTCACGTGTCCGTGACGTCCCGTAGGCCTACTTTGTTGTTCGGGCGTTTTTCGTTACCGGTGTGCCGCGAGGTTGTGTTGTGTGTTGTTGTTTTGTTGTGTGCAACCCGCCTCTCAAATCTCGTCTCGTTTGGACTCCGTTGACTTTTCCCTCCGTTGCTCGTGTGGGCCCGAAGTGCCTTCGCTTCGTGTCCCGGAAATACCCCTACCGCAGTCTGTTATCTCCGTCTAGTCCTTTTAAATCATCCCCGCGATCGGATCCGTTGGATCACGATCGGAGGGCTCCTAAACAACCCTAGTCTCCAAACCCTATTCTAAAAACTGCTATAAATAGACCCCTAGTCTATTTGGCATGTCCCCTTCTTCTTCCTCCTTCCCTCTATCTTTTTTTTCTTTTTTTTCAGATCTGAGATCCCAAAAAAAATCTAGGATCCCGAAGGATCCTTTTCGATCCAAACCAGCCTCCGACCGGACCTCGAACGAGGCAAGGTCAACGCCGGCGCCGCCGTTTTTCGCTCCTTCTTTCGATCCGCGCCACCGGGCCTGCCTCCTCGAACCGTCGCTGCGACCGTGCAGGCGCTCGCCTCGGCCTGGGGGGGACCAGTTCGCCGCCAGGCTTCGAGCGGCCCGACCGCCGCGCCTCCGCTTGGGCCAGGCGGCCCAGCCAGCCGGGGTTTTCCCACCGCCACGCCAGGCTCCCTGGTGGGCCGCTCCGCCCCGCCCCACGCCAGATCGCCACCGCGCCGCGCCGGGCCGCGGGCTCCCTCTCCGCACCGGCCGGGCCGCCAGCCACCCCACGGGCTCCACTCCCGCGCCGCCGGCCCGTACGTCGCCTCGCCAGCCTCCCAGGAGCGCGCCGGCCCGCGGGCCTCCCTCTCCTCTCGCGCGCCACCGGGGGCCCAGCCGCCTCCCTCCTCCGACCGGGCCGCCTCCCCCGCACTGTTCAGATCCGGCCCGACACTGTTCATCTGCCAGATCTGATCCGAGGTTGACCTAATTTTTTTTCCCTAAGCCCCTGTTTTCCTGTTCTGATATGCCTACTTTGACCTGCTGTAACTTTTTACCTGTTGCTCCGTTTGGCGCGTATAGCATGTCCAGGTGTTCGTGGAGATGCCCTCTACGTTTTACCTGTTGTAGTCATGCATGTTAGATGTCATCTTGACACTTGTTTTGCTGTTGCAAGAGGGCATCATGTTATAAACTGCTGTTATGTGTTATTTTTGTGCCACCTTTGACATGTGATATCTTTTAGCTCGTTTGTCCAAACGATGCAAATGACATGTCCACGTGTTCGTCTTGCCACGAACTACGTGTTGCTTGTGATAGGTTGCATGGTAGGTTTATTGTTTCCTTGTTATCATCGTTGCAAGATGCCATGTTCACATGTTGTGTTTTCACTTGTTATGAAATGCCATCTTGTTGAGCTCGTTGTAATCGGTGTGTTCACCACAATGATGCATGCTTGTGTGTTTCGGGATCACCTTCATATGTATTTTGATGAGGTGCTTACCCTTTGCCATGTTTAGTTTCGAGGTGTCTTAAACATGCTCTTTTTGATGCTATGATGATGTTGCTGTTTTAGGACTTAGTGAAATTTCACTAAGTCTGAAATCTGTAACGTTCCGATGCCATGTTCGTGAGATGTTGTAGGACAAAGCATGATAGTTTTGGGGTGGATTTTGATTGTTCCATGAAGTATATATTGTTGTCTTTTCATTCATGTCCTCACATGTCCATTTGAGTGGCTGTAGCATGTTTATCTTTTGCTCCAA
Organism: Secale cereale; assembly: GCA_902687465.1. Taxonomy (NCBI): domain Eukaryota; kingdom Viridiplantae; phylum Streptophyta; class Magnoliopsida; order Poales; family Poaceae; genus Secale; species Secale cereale. Next base: position 507,909,380 of record LR738713.1, read on the forward strand.
ACTTTCAATAAAATTCTGCTGCCAGAATTTTATTTCAAAGTTCAATATGTCCAAGATCATTGCTAGTGATCCGTGACTCCGTTGGGGGTGCACTTTGGACCTAGTTGCTGTACATTATATCTAGTATATGTTCAAATCCTTTGCCATGCTTTTTGGGTGCTGTAGATTAATTATTTTGAGCTCCCAAGATGCTATGTTGCTGTAATTTGCAGTTTTCGCTCAAATCTTGTTTCGGGCATAACTTTTAGCCCGTAACTCCGATTTCAGCGAATCTTATATCAAACTTGGGTGATTTTCTGTGTAGATTAATAATATCAGGTTGTTATCTTGTTTTGAGGTGTTTTGCTTGAGTGATGTTTTCCGTGCTCCATGTGCATCTTTAGTGCATCCATCATGCATCCATGTTTTTCGAGTGCGCATTGCATCGTGTTGATTGGTGCTTGGTGTGTTTGTCTTGTTTAGAGCCGGAAGTTGAGCAAGAGTTTTCCAACGCGGTTGAGCACGAGGTTTCCAACGAGTTTGAGCACGAGGACCCTTCTTTCGATCCGAACTTCTTCTCTTCAGGCAAGATGACCGAACCCCGATAACTTTACTATCTTCGCCTATTGCTAGTAGTCTCGATCTATAGTTTTGCCTCGATGCCCATGTTCTTCTTGTCAGCCTCCTACTTGTAACCAATTGCCATGTTTAACCACCCTACCTATGCAAACCGTTGCTTGGCTAAGTACGCTTCGCTCAGCCTTCTTATAGCGTTGCTAGTTGCAGGTGAAGTGAAGATGCTTGCTCCATGTTGAAGTTTGGTTGGGTTATATCACACTATATAAATGCTTTAATTGAAATCACCTATATATTGGCAAGGGTGGAAGGCTAAGCCTTTTGCTTGGTGTTTTGTTCCACTCATGCCGTTAGGATCCGTATAAGCCGGTATTATGTTCCTTGATTTTTTGCGTTCCTAACACGGTTGGGGTGTATGGGACCCCCTCGATAAACCGCTAAGTGCTAAGTCTTTTCCAGCAAGTCCCAACATTGGTACTATTTGCCTAATAACAAACTAAACATGCATAAGGGAGTAATTAACCCTCTTTCTTAATCAACAACCCCCGGGCCAGTGCTCCACATGAGTGTTGGTCCGAAACGAGCGGACTGCGGGGCCACCTCAAGGAAACTCGAGGTTTGGTAAAAACCCGTAGGATGTCTCATCCGGTCGTGTCCTGAGACCTAGATACGCGCGGCTACGATCAGGGTGTCGACACGCCGGGAGGATTTGCTGGATTAGCCTTACCTTAGCTCGGTATATCTTGAGCACGGGATTCCGAGGATACTCGGGTCTTCCCACTTTGGAGTTGCGACTCCGCGGATCGTGGGCTTGTAATGGGTCAAGTTGGAACACCCCTGCAGGGTTTGAACTTTCGAAAGCCGTGCCCGCGGTTATGTGGCAGATGGGAGCTTGTTAATTCCGGTTGTAGATAACTTGACACAATGATGCTAATACACTACCAGCGTGTGTTCCGTGACTGTCAATTTCCGAATAGGGATTCGGGAGTTGAACACGGAGGGGTTATGTTTGTGAGCTTGTAGCTAGGATCACTTCGTGATCACTTCTCGCGATGCCTTCTCTTCTCGCTCTCACTTGCGTAAGTTAGATGCTAGTTGCTGCTGCAGACTTGTTCTTTCTTCAGCCTTTCCCTCACCCAAAGGCTTTGATAGTTCTGTTACCCGGGAACGGGATTGCTGAGTCCTCTGTGGCTCACAGTTACTTCACACACCAGATGCAGGTCCAGCTGTGAGCTATCCAGGTGATGGCACCGAGCTGGATTGGGAGTACGACGAGGAGCGTAGTCGGTACTATGTGCGCTACCCGGACGATCAGTAGTGGAGTCTCTTACTAGGATTCGATCCGCCTGTGGTTGTTTTATCTGAGTTTGGTACTTTGACATTTGGCTTTTGCCCTTAGAGGGTTGTAGTGCTCTTATTGTATGATGTTTGAGACTTGTACTGTAATTCTGTGACGTGGCGAGTGTAAGCCAACTATTTTCAGTTTACTATCCCTCTTTTACATGAGTTGTGCAAAGATTACCAAACTTGAGATCATTCTAGGATGGACTTATGCCTTTAAGTCGTGCCTCGACACGTAGGAGGTATAACTCCATCCTGGGCATTACAAGTTGGTATTCAGAGCCTTCTCCGACCTAGGAGCCCCCACTGTTTGATCGAACCGTTGACGGTTGAGTCTAGGCACACACTGAAAACTTTTTGAGTCCTATATTATATCGGAGAGTAGGATTCTTTGCTTCTCATCCCCTTTCTCTCTGGTGAGGACTCCTGACGTCTACTCTTGTCTCTCCTATCTTCAAAATTTGCACAAAATTTTTTTTAGGAATCCCGCGAGTATTCTGGGATTGTTTCGATGTTCTTGTGACAAGGATATTGTTCCCGATGCCTCCTGTTACCGAGGAGTTGAGCTTCGGGGTATCATTGTAACAAGCATATCGTGACAGTACTAAATACTTAAGACGGCCGACATCGAAAATCTCCCCTATACGGCCAGTGGCAAGATAACCCCGACATCACCCAGTACTGGGGAGGTAGTTCGGGAGTATTGCCATAGCTTGTTATAGTGGATGCTTTTCGAAGGTCCGAGGTACACAGTTTCCGAGAAAGACTGGTTATGTGTTGAAGGATGGATACACCTGGATGTAGGTTAGAGTTGATTGCGCGGTGCTTCCCGTGTATCCCCAACACCTGATTGCATAACTGGAATATTTCGGAAAGCTATAGGTGGGTTTTATCTAGTAGATCGTAGGCATTCTTCCAACGAATGCAGGTTAGTGAGTTCGGGGCTCGACATTGAGTGAAGGAGTTATATGACCGAGGTTACTATCAGGAGTTGCATCTTAAAGGGTCCTTGGCTATGCTGATCCGGGGATTGCAAAACCTTTTCGTAACGCGTTCATATGCTTTCAGCACAAAGATGTTAGAACGAAACTCCTCTCTTGTGTTTGTTCCTTTCCGTACCTTGTTGTTTTATTATTTATCCTTTTGATCCCTATGTGGCTTCTCGTGAAGACTGATGTTATCAATTAACTAAGAAATTCATTCGTTCCTCTTGTTCGGATGATTTCATTCGTTCTTATTGTTCGAATGATTATTGTGAAGACTTGTTGCAATTCATTCCATTGATTCAGCTTATTCCTTTTGTCAATCAATTGCTGATTCGTGGTCATCTCTTACAGGATGGCTCCGAAAAAGGTTCCGAATGCCAACCCAGAGGTGGAAGAGGTCCGTGGGGCTGTGGTGTCTTATTTGTCAAGAAGAAAGATGGCACGGAGCGTCTCTGTGTTGACTACCGGCCATTGAACAAGAAGACGATTAAGAACAAGTATCCGCTCCCCAACATCAATGAACTCTTTGAGCAGCTCAAAGGAGCTAAAGTATTCTCTAAGCTTGACCTCCGAATGGGCTACCATCAAATTCGCATTCGCGAGGAAGACATTCCCAAGACGGCCTTCAGAACGAGCTACGGTTCATATGAGTATACCGTCATGTCCTTCGGTCTCGCCAATGCTCCTCCTACCTTTTCAAGGATGATGCATTACATCTTCAACCCCTATACTGGCGAGTTTGTGCTAGTGTATCTGGATGATATTCTGGTGTTTTCCAAGAATGAAGAAGATCACGAAAAGCACTTGCGTCTGGTTCTTGATCGACTCCGAGAGCATAAATTCTATGCCAAGTTCTCAAAGTGCGAGTTTTGGCTCGATAAGGTTTTGTACCTGGGCCACATTATCTCAGCTGACGGTATTGCGGTTAATCCCGAGAAAGTTGAAGCAATTGTCAACTGGGAAGCTCCTCAGAACGTCAAGCAGCTCCGCAGTTTCCTGGGTCTTGCCAGCTATTGCAGAAGGTTTGTGGAGAACTTCTCCAAGATTGCCAAGCCTCTTTCCAACCTCCTCCAGAAGAATGTCAAATACTTTTGGTCTCCCGAGTGTGAAGTGGCTTTCAAAACCCTCAAAGAGAAGCTTGTCTCAGCTCCAGTTCTGATTCCTCCAGATGAATCCAAGCCCTATGAAGTGTTCTGTGACGCTTCTCTTCAAGGCCTTGGTGGTGTGCTTATGCAAGAGAAGAGAATTGTGGCATACACTTCACGTCAGCTCAAGCCAGCTGAGAAGAACTATCCCACACATGATCTCGAGCTAGCAGCTGTGGTACATGCTCTGATTACGTGGAGACATCTGTTGTTGGGCAGAAAGGTCGACATCTTCACTGATCACAAGAGCTTGAAGTACATCTTCACACAGCCGCATCTGAACCTCCGCCAGACTCGTTGGGTCGAGATGATCCAAGAGTACAACCCCAGCATTGAGTACACTCCAGGCAAGGCGAATGTGATTGCAGATGCTTTGAGCAGAAAGGCATATTGCAACAGCCTTCTTATCAAGCCACACCAGCCTGAGCTTTGTGAAGCTTTCAGGAAGCTCAACCTTCAGGTTGTTCCGCAGGGTTTTCTTGCTAATCTCCAGACTGCTCCTACCTTGGAAGATCAAGTCCGTGAGGCCCAGCTCAGTGGTACCATGGTGAAGAAGGTGAAACATGGGATTGCAAAGGGCACTCCAAAATATAAGTGCTTCCGTGTTGATGAGAGAGATACCTTGTTCTTCGAGGACAGACTCGTTGTTCCCAAAGGTGATCTCAGGAAGCTCATAATGGAAGAAGCTCATGACTCTCTCCTTTCCATTCATCCTGGCAGTTCCAAGATGTATCAAGACCTCAAGCATTCTTACTGGTGGACACGCATGAAAAGGGAAATTGCCCAATTCGTGAATGAATGTGATGTATGCAGAAGAGTGAAAGCAGAACATCAACGTCCAGCCGGTCTTCTCCAACCTCTTCCTATTCCTGAGTGGAAGTTCGACCACATTGAAATGGACTTCGTCACTGGCTTTCCTAAATCCAAGCGAGGCAATGATGCTATCTTTGTGGTGATTGACAAGCTTACCAAAGTTGCTCACTTTCTTCCAGTCAAAGAATCAATCAATGCAGCTCAACTTGCAGAGCTGTACACTTCCAGAATTGTGTCCCTACATGGCATTCCTCAAGTGATATCCTCAGACCGTGGCAGCTTGTTCACATCAAAGTTCTGGGACTCCTTTCAGTCCGCCATGGGCACGAAGATCAGGTTCAGCACTGCCTTTCACCCTCAGACTAGTGGTCAAGTCGAGCGTGTGAATCAGATCCTTGAAGATATGCTCAGAGCCTGTGTCATCTCCTTCGGCATGAAATGGGAAGACTGTCTTCCATTTGCAGAATTCTCTTACAACAACAGCTTTCAAGCAAGTGCAGGCAAAGCACCGTTTGAAATTCTATATGGCAGAAAGTGCCGTACCCCTCTCAACTGGTCTGAAACAGGTGAACGCCAACTTCTTGGCAATGATTTGATCTCAGAAGCCGAAGAAATGTGCAAAGTCATACGTGAGAATCTCAAGGCCGCTCAGTCGCGTCAGAAGAGCTACTATGATGGAAAGCATCGTGATTTGGCTTTCGACATCAGTGATCATGTCTATCTCCGGGATTCTCCGATGAAAGGAACCCAAAGGTTCGGTATCAAAGGAAAGCTTGCTCCTAGATACGTCGGTCCTTTCAAAATTCTTGGCAAAAGAGGCGATCTAGCCTATCAGCTCGAGCTCCCTTCCAACTTTGCAAATGTTCATGATGTCTTCCATGTGTCTCAGCTTCGCAAATGCTTCAAGGCACCTGAGCGCACGATTCCGTTTGAGGAGATTGATCTTCAACAAGACCTTTCCTACCGAGAGCATCCAGTTGCAATTCTCGAAGAAACCGAACGCAAGACTCGCAACAAGACCATCAAGTTTCTGAAAGTCAAGTGGTCACATCACACAGACCGAGAAGCTACCTGGGAACGAGAAGATCATCTTCGTTCTGAGTACCCTTCCTTTTTCCAGTCCTAGATCTCGGGACGAGATCTTTTTGTAGTGGAGGAGAGTTTGTAATGCCCCGGATGTAATACTTTCCCTTTTGGGTATATAATAAATCTCCGGCTTCATCTAATTCCATTTCGGGTTCTTTGTCTTTCGGGCTTTCGTCGTTTTGTTGTGTGAGTGTGTGGCATTCATTCATATCATGTAGACATGTGCATTGCATTTTGTTTGTGTTGTGGGTTGCATCCGGTTCGTGGCGTTTCTTCCCGTTGTCCGTTTCGTGTTCCGGAGCTCCCTCACGTGTCCGTGACGTCCCGTAGGCCTACTTTGTTGTTCGGGCGTTTTTCGTTACCGGTGTGCCGCGAGGTTGTGTTGTGTGTTGTTGTTTTGTTGTGTGCAACCCGCCTCTCAAATCTCGTCTCGTTTGGACTCCGTTGACTTTTCCCTCCGTTGCTCGTGTGGGCCCGAAGTGCCTTCGCTTCGTGTCCCGGAAATACCCCTACCGCAGTCTGTTATCTCCGTCTAGTCCTTTTAAATCATCCCCGCGATCGGATCCGTTGGATCACGATCGGAGGGCTCCTAAACAACCCTAGTCTCCAAACCCTATTCTAAAAACTGCTATAAATAGACCCCTAGTCTATTTGGCATGTCCCCTTCTTCTTCCTCCTTCCCTCTATCTTTTTTTTCTTTTTTTTCAGATCTGAGATCCCCAAAAAAATCTAGGATCCCGAAGGATCCTTTTCGATCCAAACCAGCCTCCGACCGGACCTCGAACGAGGCAAGGTCAACGCCGCCGCCGCCGTTTTTCGCTCCTTCTTTCGATCCGCGCCACCGGGCCTGCCTCCTCGAACCGTCGCTGGGACCGTGCAGGCGCTCGCCTCGGCCTGGGGGGGACCAGTTCGCCGCCAGGCTTCGAGCGGCCCGACCGCCGCGCCTCCGCTTGGGCCAGGCGGCCCAGCCAGCCGGGGTTTTCCCACCGCCACGCCAGGCTCCCTGGTGGGCCGCTCCGCCCCGCCCCACGCCAGATCGCCACCGCGCCGCGCCGGGCCGCGGGCTCCCTCTCCGCACCGGCCGGGCCGCCAGCCACCCCACGGGCTCCACTCCCGCGCCGCCGGCCCGTACGTCGCCTCGCCAGCCTCCCAGGAGCGCGCCGGCCCGCGGGCCTCCCTCTCCTCTCGCGCGCCACCGGGGGCCCAGCCGCCTCCCTCCTCCGACCGGGCCGCCTCCCCCGCACTGTTCAGATCCGGCCCGACACTGTTCATCCGCCAGATCTGATCCGAGGTTGACCTAATTTTTTTTCCCTAAGCCCCTGTTTTCCTGTTCTGATATGCCTACTTTGACCTGCTGTAACTTTTTACCTGTTGCTCCGTTTGGCGCGTATAGCATGTCCAGGTGTTCGTGGAGATGCCCTCTACGTTTTACCTGTTGTAGTCATGCATGTTAGATGTCATCTTGACACTTGTTTTGCTGTTGCAAGAGGGCATCATGTTATAAACTGCTGTTATGTGTTATTTTTGTGCCACCTTTGACATGTGATATCTTTTAGCTCGTTTGTCCAAACGATGCAAATGACATGTCCACGTGTTCGTCTTGCCACGAACTACGTGTTGCTTGTGATAGGTTGCATGGTAGGTTTATTGTTTCCTTGTTATCATCGTTGCAAGATGCCATGTTCACATGTTGTGTTTTCACTTGTTATGAAATGCCATCTTGTTGAGCTCGTTGTAATCGGTGTGTTCACCACAATGATGCATGCTTGTGTGTTTCGGGATCACCTTCATATGTATTTTGATGAGGTGCTTACCCTTTGCCATGTTTAGTTTCGAGGTGTCTTTAACATGCTCTTTTTGATGCTATGATGATGTTGCTGTTTTAGGACTTAGTGAAATTTCACTAAGTCTGAAATCTGTAACGTTCCGATGCCATGTTCGTGAGATGTTGTAGGACAAAGCATGATAGTTTTGGGGTGGATTTTGATTGTTCCATGAAGTATATATTGTTGTCTTTCCATTCATGTCCTCACATGTCCATTTGAGTGGCTGTAGCATGTTTATCTTTTGCTCCAAACTTTCAATAAAATTCTGCTGCCAGAATTTTATTTCAAAGTTCAATATGTCCAAGATCATTGCTAGTGATCCGTGACTCCGTTGGGGGTGCACTTTGGACCTAGTTGCTGTACATTATATCTAGTATATGTTCAAATCCTTTGCCATGCTTTTTGGGTGCTGTAGATTAATTATTTTGAGCTCCCAAGATGCTATGTTGCTGTAATTTGCAGTTTTCGCTCAAATCTTGTTTCGGGCATAACTTTTAGCCCGTAACTCCGATTTCAGCGAATCTTATATCAAACTTGGGTGATTTTCTGTGTAGATTAATAATATCAGGTTGTTATCTTGTTTTGAGGTGTTTTGCTTGAGTGATGTTTTCCGTGCTCCATGTGCATCTTTAGTGCATCCATCATGCATCCATGTTTTTCGAGTGCGCATTGCATCGTGTTGATTGGTGCTTGGTGTGTTTGTCTTGTTTAGAGCCGGAAGTTGAGCAAGAGTTTTCCAACGCGGTTGAGCACGAGGTTTCCAACGAGTTTGAGCACGAGGACCCTTCTTTCGATCCGAACTTCTTCTCTTCAGGCAAGATGACCGAACCCCGATAACTTTACTATCTTCGCCTATTGCTAGTAGTCTCGATCTATAGTTTTGCCTCGATGCCCATGTTCTTCTTGTCAGCCTCCTACTTGTAACCAATTGCCATGTTTAACCACCCTACATATGCAAACCGTTGCTTGGCTAAGTACGCTTCGCTCAGCCTTCTTATAGCGTTGCTAGTTGCAGGTGAAGTGAAGATGCTTGCTCCATGTTGAAGTTTGGTTGGGTTATATCACACTATATAAATGCTTTAATTGAAATCACCTATATATTGGCAAGGGTGGAAGGCTAAGCCTTTTGCTTGGTGTTTTGTTCCACTCATGCCGTTAGGATCCGTATAAGCCGGTATTATGTTCCTTGATTTTTTGCGTTCCTAACACGGTTGGGGTGTATGGGACCCCTCGATAAACCGCTAAGTGCTAAGTCTTTTCTAGCAAGTCCCAACATTGGTACTATTTGCCTAATAACAAACTAAACATGCATAAGGGAGTAATTAACCCTCTTTCTTAATCAACAACCCCCGGGCCAGTGCTCCACATGAGTGTTGGTCCGAAACGAGCGGACTGCGGGGCCACCTCAAGGAAACTCGAGGTTTGGTAAAAACCCGTAGGATGTCTCATCCGGTCGTGTCCTGAGACCTAGATACGCGCGGCTACGATCAGGGTGTCGACACGCCGGGAGGATTTGCTGGATTAGCCTTACCTTAGCTCGGTATATCTTGAGCACGGGATTCCGAGGATACTCGGGTCTTCCCACTTTGGAGTTGCGACTCCGCGGATCGTGGGCTTGTAATGGGTCAAGTTGGAACACCCCTGCAGGGTTTGAACTTTCGAAAGCCGTGCCCGCGGTTATGTGGCAGATGGGAGCTTGTTAATTCTGGTTGTAGAAAACTTGACACAATGATACTAATACACTACCAACGTGTGTTCCGTGACTGTCAATTTCCGAATAGGGATTCGGGAGTTGAACACGGAGGGGTTATGCTTGTGAGCTTGTAGCTAGGATCACTTAGTGATCACTTCTCGCTTTGCCTTCTCTTCTCGCTCTCTCTTGCGTAAGTTAGTGCTAGTTGCTGCTGCAGACTCTTTGTTGTTCCTTCACCTCATTTCTTTCTTCAGCCTTTCCCTCACCTAAAGGCTTTGATAAGTCTGTTACCCGGGAACGGGATTGCTGAGTCCTCTGTGGCTCACAGATACTTCACACACCAGATGCAGGTCCAGCTGTGAGCTATCCAGGTGATGGCACCGAGCTGGATTGGGAGTTCGACGAGGAGCGTAGTCGTTACTACGTGCGCTACCCGGACGATCAGTAGTGGAGTCTCTTACTAGGATTCGATCCGCCTGTGGTTGTTTAATTTATCTGAGTTTGGTACTTTGACATTTGGCTTTTGCCCTTAGAGGGTTGTAGTGATCTTATTGTATGATGTTTGAGACTTGTACTGTTATTCTGTGACGTGGCGATTGTAAGCCAACTATTTTCAGTTTACTATCCCTCTTTTACATGAGTTGTGCAAAGATTACCAAACTTGAGATCATTCTAGGATGGACTTATGCCTTTAAGTCGTGCCTCGACACGTAGGAGGTATAATTCCATCCTGGGCATTACATATATCTAGTTCAACTCTAATGTAAAATTATTTGAACTAGCTTCTAGAGCTAGTTCAACTCTAGTGTAAAATTATGTGTACTAGCTTATAGATCTAGTTCAACTCTATTGTAAAATTATTTGTACTAGCTTATAGAGCTAGTTCAACTCTAGTGTAAAATTATTTGAACTAGCTTATAGAGCTGGTTCAACTCTAATGTAAATTTATTCGAACTAGGTTATAGAGCTAGTTAAAATGTAGTGTAAAAATATTTGAAATCTAGTATAATTTTTTTGTACTAGGTTGTAGAGATAGTTCAATTATAGTGTACTATTGTTTGAACTAGGTTATAGAACTAGTTCAACACTATTGTAAAATTATTTCTACTAGCTTATATACCTAGTTCAACTCTAGTATAAAAAATATATGTACTAAGTTATAGAGCTAGTTCAACTCTAGTGTTATATTATTTGTATTAGCTTATAGATCTAGTTCAACATTAGTGTAAAATTATTTGAACTAGGTTATATAACTAGTTCAACTCTAGTGTAAAATTATTTAGACTCGCATATAAAGATAGTTCAACTGCAGTGTAAAATTATTTGTACTAGCTTATAGAGCTAGTTCAACTCTAGTGTAAAAACATTTAAACGAGGTTATAGAGCTAGTTCAACTCTAGTGTAAAATTATTTGTACTAGCTTATAGAGCTAGTTTAACTCTAGTGTAAAAAAATTGAAACGAGGTTATAGAGCTAGTTCAACTCTAGTGTAAAATTATTTGAACTATGTTATAGAACTAGTTCAACTCTAGTGTAAAATTATTTATACTAGCTTATATATCTAGTTCAACTCTAGTATTAAAATATTTGTACAGGTTATAGAGCTAGTTCAACTCTAGTTTTATATTATTTGAACTAGGTTATAGAGCTAGTTCAACTCTTGTGTAAAATTGTTTTTACTATCTTATATAACTATTTCAACTCTAGTGTAAAATTATTTGTACTAGCTTATAGAGTTAGTTCAACTGTAGTGTAAAATTAATTGAAGTAGGTTATAGAGCTAGTTCAACTCAAGTGTAAAATTATTCGAACTAGCATATAAAATAGTGCAACTCTAGTGTAATTTTTTTGTACTAGGTTATAGAGCTAGTTCAACTCTAGTGTAAAATTACTTGAACTAGGTTATAAAGCTAGTTCAAGACTAGTGTAAAATCATTTTAACTAGGTTATAGAGCTAGTTTAATTGTAGTGTAAAATTATTTATACTTGCTTATAGATCTAGTTCAACTCTATTGTAAAAATATTTGTATTAGGTTATATAGCTTGTTCAACACTAGTGTAAAATTATTTTAACTAGGTTATAGATCTAGTTTGAATATAGTGTAAAATTATTTGTGCGAGCATATATATCTAGTTCAACTCTAGTGTAAAAATATTTGTATTAGGTCATAGAGCTAGTTTAACTCTAGTGTAAAATTATTTGAAATAGGTTGTTGTCGGTGTACTAAGTACCCCAACTTGTGCACGGGCAGTAGCAGCTTCCCGTGGCAGGGCTTACCACGTGCTCGCCGGGAACCTTTCTGGTCCCTATGAAGCCATTCAAGAACAAAGTATACAAGTCAGAAGATCAAGGCCCCGGCAAGAGGAGCTTGCCGGGAAGGCCGAACCAGGCTCAAGGTTATCACTTTAGCACAAGACCCTGGCAAGAGGAGCTTGCCAGGAAGGCCAAGGAATGCATACCTCAAGAGATGCCTCGGCGCATCACGCGCCCCGGCAGGACCCGGAGAGCGACAAGCTTCCGGGCCCGGCAAGATCATGACCCCGGCAAGGTGCTTGCCGGGGAAACCTATGCTGTGTGCCCCCGCTCCAGCTCATCTGCTCACGCGTCGCCCTGGGGCCCTTCCAGGGGCACGTGGCAGACGGCTGTGCAGCCTGGGGCACACGGTGGCAAGCCACGGTGACAAGGCTACCGCCGTGGCGAACGGAGAAGCATGGACAGACGCTTTTGGGAGCGACGGCGACGGGCATTTAATGCCCTTGTCCCCCACTGTCAAAGTTAGGTGAAGACCACTGTTCATATACTGTTCACGCACTGTTGCAACTACCACCAAAATTACGCTTTTACCCTCCTCTACGTTGACACCTGTCGGTGACCCCTTTGAGCTATAAAAGGAGGCCCATGCACAACGTAGAAAGGGTTCGAAACCTAGACAACTCTCTCACTCGGTGTAGCTAGTACTATAGCTCTTCAAGCTCCCGAGATCAAGAACTCAATACAGCCTAAGCAGGAGTAGGGTTTTACGCGTCCGCGCGGCCCGAACCTGGGTAAACTGCCCGCGTGCGCTCCTCGATCTGCTCTCCGTGCTCCCTCCGCTCCCTTACCGCAACGTAGAAGGGGCTCCGGTCCCATAGGTGCTCGTGGGAGGACAGTTTCCCCCGACATCTTTGGCGCGCCAGGTAGGGGGCGTCGAGGTTGTGCGAACCTGATCCGGCGCTCACGCGGGCGCAATCTTCAGCAACTTCACCAGCTTCACCAACCTCATTAGCAGCATCAACATGCCTCCGAAGAAGAGGGCTTCAGAGGTCGGAGGCCCGTCTGCGTCGATCCCACCGCCACCAGAACCAACGGTTGGTGGAGGAGACACCGGCGGAAGGGTGGTCGCCGGCGAGGAAACTCACGGCGCCGCCAAGTCCAAGGACAAGACGGACGATCGGGCGAACTCCAAAGCCTCGGCGTCGGTACACGCCTCACGTCCCTCCCAGGAGCTGTAAGACCCGCAGGGGCGTGCTACAGGAGGTACCATACGCTTGCTGGGGCGTGGCCAAGTCGGAGGATCGCGGGATGCTCAGGGCCAGCGTGCTGGTACGAGCAAGGCGCGGTCGCCGGGGCGAGAAACTGCTCCTTCTAACCCTGTTAGAAGTCCGAGCATATCCCGCTCCTCGCACCGCTCGCCGCCGCTCCCCTCCTCTCCAGCAGAAGCTCTAGCAAGGGCACAACTGCTCCTCGACTTCCCTCCAGCAGCAGATAAAGCCGATGACTGGAGGGCGACGATCCAGAGCCTCATCGCCTTCGCCAACAACGACACGCCGCAACAGCCGGCGACGTCGCGGCTGCGGCAAGTCGACCAGATGAAGGCCGATGGCGACAAGACCGCCGGGGGTGCAACTACCGTGCACTCCCCGTCGCGGAAGCAGAAATCGCCACCCCGCCGGATCAACATCGACGACGACTCCACGGCGTCGTCGGATCCGCGGGCTCGCCGCGATCAGCGCCAAGTCCTAGACGACAGGCGGCAAGAAGACGCTCGGACTCGCATTGAGCGTCGACGAGAAGCCCGAAGACAGTCAGATCAACGCGATGGGACCGCTGTCGACGCGCACGCGCCCGGTGAACCAGGCGACTTGCCGTACGCGGCAGGTTGCCCTGCGTTCACTCGTGAGCTGCGGCAAGTCCAGTGGCCCAGCATGAAAAACTTCAAGCCCGACGTACCCGAGAAGTACGACGGCAAGACACACCCCTCGGAGTTCCTCAGCATCTACACCATCGCGGTGCAGGCTGCCGGGGGACGCGACGAGAAGATCCTAGCCAATTACTTCCCACTAGTGCTTAAGCCAAACCTTCGGTCTTGGCTTATGCACTTGCCGGAGAACTCCATTTCTTCGTGGGCGGATCTGTGCCACCAGTTTGTCGGCGCCTTCACGGGCGGCCACAAACCCCACGGCCAGGAGAGCGATCTCCACATCCTCGCTCAGAAGGAGGGAGAGTCCCTGCGCAAATACATCCAGAGATTCAGCCGCGTCCAACACAACATTCCCGACGTCCACCCTGCCGCGGTTATCAGCGCGTTTCACCAGAACGTGCGTAACCGCCGGATGAGGGAGGAGATGGCCATGACCAAGATTCGGGATGTCAGCGAGCTCTACGCTCTGGCTGACAAGTGCGCGCGCGCCGAAGAGGGGAGGAGACTCCCCGGAGAGGATGCTGCCGCAGGAGGAAGCGACAGCGAAGACTCCGCCCCGGCAAGGAAAAGCCGGCGGCGGAATAACAGAAAGAAGAAGAGAAAGGAGGTGCTGGTTGTCGAGCAGTCCGGCAAGGAGGCTCCCGCCAAGAAGGCACAGGCTGGCGGTTCCGGCAAGGAGCCCGCCCCTGTAGCGGCAGCCGACAAGCAGGAAGGTTCCGACAAGTAGTACTGCAAGATCCACCGCACCAAGGGCCACGATCTTCAGAACTGCAAGAGAGTCGAGTACCTCGTAGAGCAGCAGAAGGTTGAATACGAGCGTCACGACAAGGAGAAGGCCCAAGGAGGCGGAGGAGAGCCCAGCAAGAAGCGGCCGTTCAATGGCCGGGGAGGACGCCGCGGCAAGGCCAAGCGGCGGCAAGGTGACAGACCTCCCCGGGGCCGCGACAAGGATGAGGATGAAGACAACGATAATGACATGGAAGAAGGAGACAACAGCGAGCAGGAGTTCCATAAGGCCACAGAGGTTCTGTGTGTCGACGGAGGTACCTCTCTGCACACTTCCCACCGCCAGCTCAAGCAGTGGGTGCGAGAAGTGAATGCAGCTGAGCCACCCGTCGAGTCACGCAGGCTGCTGAAGTGGTCCGGCACGCCCATCATCTTCGACCTTGAGGATCACCCTGACCGCACAACCGCGGTCGGGTGCTTGCCGATGTTGGTCTCACCAACTATCCGCAACCTCAAGGTCACCAAGATGTTGGTTGACGGCGGGGCCGGCCTGAACTTGATATCCTCAGCTGTGATCAAGAAGCTACAGATCCCAGACGTCGAGCTCGAAGAAACCGGGTCTTTCCAAGGGATCAACCCGGGAAGGAGCAAACCGAAGGGGAAGATTACACTGCCCGTGACCTTTGGCGGGGAGCTCAACTTCAGGACGGAGAGGATAACCTTTGACGTTGCCGATATCCCATTGCCATACAATGGGATACTTGGCCGTCCTGCCCTCGCCAAGTTCATGGCAGCTTCCCACTATGCATACAACGTACTCAAGATGCCGGGGCCGATAAGCGTCATCTTTGTCCCTGGCGACAAGAAGGACGCGCTTATCTGCGCCGACAAGATCTACCGGGATGCAGCAGCCGCAGCAGAAAGCAACACACTTGCCGCTGAAGCTCCCGGGGGGAAGACCAAGACCAAGTCCGGCAAGTGCTCTGGAGCCCACTCCGGCAAACGCACCTCTTCGGAGTGCTGCGCTGCCGTCGAGGACGCACCATCGAGCTCCACCGGCAAGTGCAAGAAAGGAATGGCTGCTCCACCGGCAACCAAGAGGGTGTCCGCCAAGGAGGACGGCACTGGTGGTACCTTCACCATCAGTGCTACACTCGACCCCAAATAGGAAAGCGCGCTCGTTGCCTTCCTGCGGGCGAATGTCGATGTGTTTGCATGGCAACCATCTGACATCCCCGGCGTTCCCAGGAAGGTAATTGAACACAAGCTTGCTGTTTGTCCTCATGCGCGGCCCGTCAAGCAGAAGGTCAGGAAGCAAGCCGTGGAGCGCCAAGAATTCATTGCCGAAGAGATAAAGAAGTTGGAAGCAGCAGGCCTGGTTAGAGGCGTGGTCCATCCTACGTGGTTAGCAAATTCAGTCGTCGTGCGCAAGGCCAATGGGAAGTGGAGACTTTGTATAGACTTCACTGATGTGAATAAAGCGTGTCCCAAGGATCCATTTCCCTTGCCGCGTATTGACCAGATTGTTGACTCCACCGCCGGATGCGAGCTGCTTTCCTTCCTTGATGCATACTCAGGTTACCACCAGATATTCATGGCCAAGGAAGATGAAGAGAAGACTGCATTCATTACTCCATGCGGCACATATTGCTTCATACGCATGCCCTTTGGATTGAAGAATGCAGGCTCGACATTTGCGAGGGTGGTACACACTGCTTTTGAGCCACAGATACACAGAAATGTAGAAGCCTACATGGATGATATAGTGGTCAAGAGCAAGAGCAAAGATACCCTGATACAGGACTTAGAGGAAACCTTTGAGAATCTGCGCAAGATCCAACTCAAGCTGAACCCCGAGAAGTGCGTCTTCGGAGTCCCCTCCGGCAAGCTTCTCGGGTTCTTTGTGTCCCAGAGGGGGATTGAAGCCAATCCCGACAAGATAAAAGCCATCGAGCAGATTGAAGCCCCGAAGCGCGTCAAAGACGTAAGAAGACTTGCTGGTTGTGTGGCTGCCCTCAGCAGGTTCATTTCAAAGTCTGCAGAGCGCGCCCTGCCTTTCTTCAAAATTTTGAAAAAGGCAGGCCCTATGAAATGGACTCCGGAAGCGGAGGCAGCGCTGCAAGATTTGAAAGGATACCTGTCCTCCACTCCGATACTTGTCTAGGCCACAAGAGAAGTTGCTGCTGTACCTAGCGGCAACCAATCAAGTGGTTAGTGCTGCGTTAGTAGCGGAGATTGAGGCGGATGAGGAACCCACATCGCCGGCAAGCGAATCCAGCGACAAGCAGGGGGCTTCCCCGACAAGCTCTGGCCCCGACGAGGACAAGTCTGCGCAGGAACAAGAAGGAGTGCGAAGGAAGATGGTGCAGCGCCCAGTGTATTTCGTCAGTTCCCTTCTACAGGGGGCTAGATCAAGGTACTTTGGGGTGCGGAAGTTGTTGTTCGGCCTCCTCATGGCCTCAAGAAAGCTGCGCCATTACTTCCAAGCACACGAGATAACAGTGGTCACTCGCTTTCCGTTGAAGAGGATATTGCAAAATCCAGAAGCAACAGGCAGGATCGTCGAGTGGGCGCTAGAGCTGTCAAGCTTTGGTCTCAAGTTTGAGAGTACTTCAACCATACAGAGCAGAGCTTTGGCAGAATTCATAGCAGAATGGACCCCAACGCCAGATGAAGAAGTCCCAGAGGCAAGCATCCCCATCCAAGAAGCAAGCAGAGAGTGGGTAATGTACTTCGATGGTGCTTTCTCGCTGCAAGGCGCCGGTGCCGGCGTAGTACTCATAGCGCCCACCGGAGAGCACCTCAAGTTTGTTGTCCAGATGCACTTTCCCAAGGAGCAAGCGACAAACAATACTGCAGAGTATGAGGGTTTGCTTGCCGGCCTCAGAATTGCGGCCGAGCTTGGGATCAAGAAGTTGATTGTGCGGGGAGATTCACAGTTGGTGGTCCGACAAGTGAATAAGAGTTACCAGAGCCCTTTGATGGAAGCTTATGTTGATGAAGTGAGGAAGCTTGAAGAACACTTTGAAGGTCTGCAAATGGAGCACGTCCCAAGAGCTCAGAACGATATTGCAGATGGCCTCTCAAAGTGTACTGCAATGAAGTTACCTGTGGAACCAGGAACCTTCATGCTCAAGTTAACTCAGCCATCCGTCACACGATCAGTTGGGCAAAATAAGAAGAGGAAATTGGTCTCCGGTGACTACTTGCCGGCGGATCTTCCCGAAGCCGCCGCCAAGGTCCCCAAGATCAACAACCAACATGCTGAGGAACAGTTTGCTCCTGCAGATCCAAGGGTCTGTACAGTTGAAGCAGGCGTTCCCGACAAGCCTCGCCCCGGCAGGCTTGCCGGGGGACCATCAGCTCCGGCAGAGCCGCAGGTTCTTGCCGTACAAGCTGAGGTTCCCGTAGCAGCCCTCATGCCTTTACTCCTTGTTGTTGAGCCTCAGGCTCCAACATGGGCACAGCAAATCGTCCGCTTTCTGCAAACTGGAGAACTTCCCGACGAGCCAGAAGAGATAGAGAAAATAACCAGGCAGTCGAGTATGTACCAGTTCGTTGGCAATGAACTGTACAGAAGAAGACTCAATGGTGTCAGGTTGAAGTGCATTTCCAGGGAAGATGGACAGAAGATGTTGGCAGAGATACATGGAGGCATATGTGGCCACCACATTGGCGCAAGGGCACTTGCCGGGAAGGCATTCCGGCAAGGGTTCTTCTGGCCAGAAGCCCTCCAAGATGCAACTGCACAAGTAACCAAGTGTGAAGCGTGCCAGTTCCATTCCAAGCAAATTCACCAGCCAGCACAAGCTCTCCAGACGATCCCTTTGTCCTGGCCCTTCTCGGTCTGGGGGCTCGACATCCTCGGCCCCTTTCCCCGCGCAGTCGGGGGCTTTGAGTACTTGTACGTTGCAATCGACAAGTTCACAAAGTGGCCAGAAGTGGAACCAGTGAGAAAGGTGACAGCACAGTCAGCAGTCAGGTTCTTCAGATTGATTGTTTGCCGTTTCGAAATCCCTAACAGGATCATCACCAACAACGGCACACAATTTACAAGTCGCACCTTCATGCAGTACGTCCAAGACCTTGGCGGCAAGGTCTGCTTCGCTTCTGTTGCTCACCCGAGGAGCAATGGTCAAGCGGAGAGGGCCAATGCTGAAGTGCTGCGCGGGCTCAAGACAAGAACCTTCGACAGGCTGCACAAGTGCGGAAGAAACTTGATAGAGGAGTTGCCGGAGGCTCTTTGGTCAATCAGGACGACACCAAATCGAGCCACCGGACATACACCCTTTGCTCTTGTCTATGGAGCAGAGGAAGTTCTCCCCACGGAACTCGTATACGGATCTCCTCGAGTGCTCGCTTATGATGAGCTCGAGCAAGAGCAACTATGTCAAGATGATGCATTGCTCCTCGAGGAGGAACGTCTCCAGGCTTCTGTACGAGCTGCTCGATACCAGCAAGCCTTGTGTCGCTATCATAGCCGCAAGGTTAGGGCCAGGAGTCTCAAGGAAGGCGACCTTGTTCTTCGGCGTGTTCAGTCCGCCAAGAATTCCAACAAGTTGACGCCGAAGTGGGAAGGCCCTTATCGGGTGAGACAAGTCACAAGGCCCGGCGTTGTCCGCCTTGAGACCGAAGAAGGCTTACCGATGAGCAACTCCTGGAACATAGAGCATCTTCGCAAGTTTCACCCATAAGGCGCGGTTGCCGTGGTCCGCTCCGGCAACCACCTTTTGTACAAGTCTTGCCGCTGTTGCATGTAAACCTTTGTACAAGGCCGGGCGCAGATCCCGTGCATCAGTAAACCTTTTGTGCTCCGCACAATTTGTCATTTCCATGCTTTTCTTTGTTATTTGCATGCATCATCTGACACCTTGTGCAACGCACGTCCCTGGTAAGCATTAGCAGGCCATGAGGCCCTATACTTGTTTTTCCTCCTCTTTTTCTTTCCCTCTCAAGCAGAAGGAGCATTCCTCGCGCACAAGTTTGCCGGGGGGAAGGAAGATGGAGGCATGAACCAAGTACTGTTCAAGAAAGAAAAGACGTGCCGGGGAGCAAACAATCTATGAAAGCTAAGTTACCAGAATTTGAGCAGTTCAAATTTTTAAAACTTTAGTTAACTTTAGTTATCTTCCTTGAACAACCACACTTTGTATGGAAAACCTGTGCGCGGAGGAACCTACCTGTGGCTAGCCGCGCCCTTACTTTGTTTCGAGCGCGCTCAACGGCTTAAGTGAGCTGCAACAAGTGTCGCGCCCTTATTTCGTTTTCGAGTTCACTCAGCAGGCTAAGTGTGCTGCGACGAGCTATGGCAAGGTTTCTTGCCGGCAAGGCCTGTCCTAGCAGGCTGCTAAGAGTCCAGCACTCAGCGCTCGCGGCAAGGGTCCTTTGCCGGCAAGTTCCCTGAAAGCGTAGGGTGGAATGCATACAAAGTAAAGGAACCAAAGCAAGGGAGATAACACTGCATTGATAGCTCAAAATAAGATTGTATATTACAAAGATAACTTGCCGCGATACTAATAGATTCTTGTCCATAATATGACTTGCAGCGGCAAAGGAAGCAGAAAGAAAGGGATCTAATCTACGCGGTCGCCTTCACGCCTCGTGATCTTGCCCACCTTGGCGACGATGTGGGCAACCTGCGCCTTGAACGCCTCCTTATCAGCTTCGGGCGGCAAGGTGCGGAGGACGTTGACGAGGTTGATGCCGGGGTTGCGGTAGACGATTTTCGACAAGACCCGCTCCATGGTGCCCATGCAGAGCCGACGCGCCTCATCGGCCAGCTGCACGGGGATCTTCTCCCGCAGCTGCGCAAGCGCCGGCGCAATTCCCCGGAAGAACAGACTCAACTTGGCGCTGTGGGGGAGACTCTCGTCCGGGGAATACACGAGATGCTCCGCCTTCAGCGCCATCATCTCCATGTCAATTTTGGCAGCGGAGGTGACCAGCTCATCAGTCCACTGCTCCACTGCCCAGCTGAAGTTGTTCGCCGAGACGGCGGCGCTATCCACCAAGGCCCTTTCCTTGCGGAGTTCGTCCTTCAGCTTCGTCTCGCGGTCCCGGGCGGCGTCGAGCGATTCAGTCAGGGTGGAAACCTTCAACTCTAAGTCAGCGATGGAGTTCTTGGCGTCAGAGAGCTCTGTGCCCTTCTCGGAGAGACGTACCTGCAGCTCAGAGTTGGTGTGGGCATCTTTCTCCCGCTCCACATTGAGCGCAGTGACTCTGTCCTCGCTCGCCTTTAGGAACAACTCCAGCTGCGCCACCCTGGCCGCCAGATCCTTCTTAGCAGTCTCCGCGGCAGCAGCCGCGCCCTTCGCCTCCTTCAGGGCCCCGCCGATAGCTTGCTCCCGGGTGGTGAGGTCGTCCTCGTGGGGGTCGAGGTCGACCTTCTGCTGGTTGAGTGCCCCTTCCCGCCGAGACAGCTCCTTGGCGGCCAATCGTTGCTGCTCCTCAGCCTCAGCTTTTTCAAGGAGGAATGCTTGCTGCTCCCCGGCAAGCTCTTCACGCTCCTCCGCCAGGTTGCGGAGGACCGCCTGGTTGGCGGCGCGGAGCTCCGCGGCGCGCTTCTCCAGATCAGCTCCAGCCTTGGCGGCCAGAGCCTCCCGAGACTCCAACTTCGCTTGCCTGGCCCGATATAAGGCCAGGAGCCGGCGAAGGAGTTTCTCCTCTTAAGGCTCGTTGCTGCTGCCGGGTGCTTCAACGACCTTCAATCCGGCGGAGGTGAGGACCTCTTCGTCAAAGGTCTCTCCCTCCGCGGGTGCTCGAGACGAGGACGCCCATGGGACTTGTATGAAAACCCCGTTGGCGGCCTCCAGGTAGACGCCCTGCCCAGCCGTGGAGGCGGAAGGGTCGGCGGCCGGTGCAGCGTCCGGCGCTCCTGCGGCGTCCGGGCCAGCAGTGCGGTCGCCAGTCCCTTCCCCAGCCGCGGCGTCTGCGGTCGGGGCGGTCTCTTCAGCGGCAGGCTCGTCGGCTCCAGCCATTCCCTCGGTGGCAGTGGCGTTGTTGCCGTCGCCGCGCAACTCCTCCTCGGCGGTGGCCTCCGTCTCCATCGGCTCCGGGGCGGGAGGATCTAGTAGAAGAAAAAGAAAAGAGAGATCGTCAAGAAAATATCCAAAAAGACAAATCCAAGAAGGAGAAGTTGCAAAACTTTACCTTCGCAGATCTCCTCGACGACGGGGTCCCTCGCCGGGGAGTTTTCCCTCGGCGGCGGAGTAGTAGCCCCCGCTGGCGGAGGGCCTCCTGCGCCCTCCCTTGGCGGGGTGCTCACCCTCGTCGGGCTGCTCACCCTTGGCGGGGTACTCGCCCTTGGCGGAGTGCCCGTCCTTGGCGGAGCGTTCTCCCTTGCCGGGGAGTTCACCCTTGGCGGGGAGGGTGGAGCAAGTGGCTCGTCGGGGGCGACCTCCTGGCGCTCCTGCGGCTGCGGCTCCACTTCTGCACAAAACAACAAAATATCAGTACAAGCAACTACCTCGAGCGTGCCCGTCAAGCAGAAAAACGAATACCAGACTTACGCTGGGGGCTGCGCTGGGGGCTGCTCCTCAGAGCAGCAGGCTGATCCGGCAAGCTCGTCGTCGGCGCGTCGCTTGTCGCCGCGACGGGCTCATCGTCCTCAATGGTGACCACAGGGATCTTGGCCCTCTTCGCCATCCGCTGGGTCAAGGTCCTGTGAAGCAAAACAAAAGCAAGATCAGAACCAAGCAAGGAAAATCAAGAAAAAATCAGAGAAACTAAAAGAATTGCAAGTACTTACTCCTCTTCTTCTTCGTCGGAGCTAAGGGCAGAGAAATCAAACTCCGCCTGGTGCGCTTCCGCGCGAGGAGCAGGAGGAGAAGGCTCCCTCGGGCGCTTGGCGGTCTCCGGGGCTGCGGGCTGTGAAGACCCAGCCCCCGTCGTCGCCGAGGACCGAGGAGCAGAAGGAGCACCCGTTCCGCTCCGGGAAGATCCCCCTCCGCTCGACGCCCGAGCACGGGGCGCCTCCTTGACGACTTCGCTCGTCCTGGTGGCGCGCGTCGCACGGCGCGCCGGCTGCTGCCGAGGCGCTTCTTCGGTTGCTTCGAAGGGCTTGGCGGAGGCGGGGAGTTCTCCGAGGACGAGGAGGCATCGTCGTCAAGATTCAGAGAGCCACCAGAGTCTTCATCAGAATCTCCAGCCCCGGCGTCCTCCTCCTCCTCGGCAGGCCCGCTGGACTCAGTGCCATGCCCGGTGGCCTCGCTCCCCCCGGCAACCTCGCTCGTCCCGGCAAACTTCACGGAAGGCTCCCCGGCAAACTCCTCGGGCGCAAGCTTCAGCAGCTTGAGGATTTCCGCCTCCTCTGCTTGGCTCACTGCGTCCGCGGCCTGTGCCTCTTCCACAGTGTATCCAATGTCACCTGCAGCCGCGGCTGCGGCGGCCTCCTCCATCCTGGAGGCGATGTAAGCTATATCCCGTTCAGTAGTAGCCCGGGTGAGGCCCTTGTTCTCCTCGGCGTTGCGGGGCTTCTCGACCAAGTTGTCGAAGAAGGTCAGCACGGTCTCAGGTGGAGGCTCTATCCAAGTAGGGATGACGCCATGGGAGTCGCACGCGGGCATCATCGCGCGTAGGGAATCGCGGGCAGTGCTGTTGCACAGCGGCACCACTCCCCGGGAAGGTCTGAACCACTTCGGGTGGGCCGGATCATGCTTGAAGAGCTCCCGGACCATCCCCTTCAACTCCAAGGCGGTGAAGTTGTAATTCAATCCAGGGCGCAGCCTCATGATGTCTGCCGCATTGCTGAATTCCCAGGCGAACCTTTTCCTTTCTTGTAAAGGGGCGATGCGGCGGCGGAGGAAATCTGCTCCAACTTCTCCAATAGTCAGATTGGCGACCCGGAGACGAATGATCCTAATGAGGGCGATCTGAAGCTTGTTGTCCTCCGGGGCCAATTCACTCCAATCCCTGCCACGCACTATGGCGGTCTGGCGCGGCGAGGTAAAGGGCTCAGGCTTATCTTCCAGCACCCAGCACCAATCGGCTCTCCACTCCTCCCACTTGCCGCGGAGCTCTCCCTTCTGGTACGAGTCCTTCTTGTTCAGCCTGAAGATCCAGGAGATGCAGCCGGAGAGGGGAGTGCCAGACTCTACTCTAGGCATAAAGAAGTGGCGGAAAAGGGCTACATTTGGATGAACCCCAACATAGTTTTTGCGCAGATGTGCGAAAACGGCCATCGTAAGGATGGCGTTGGGGGTGAAATCTAGGAGGTGGAGGCCATATGTATTCATGACATCACAAAAGAACTCCGAGAACGGAGGGCACAGACCACAATGGAAGAACGCGGCAAAGAAAAAGTACCCGCCGGGGAACATGTCAGCGGCGATGGCGGGGAAGACTTTGGTGCGGGGGTGAGCTTTGGTCTCCCTCGCCCAGAACAGATAGTATTTGTCCCGCAGCTCCCTCGTGCCAAGACTCGGCGCGAAGACCACGCACTTCTTCCGTAGGGCTGCCAGCTTCGCCGCCTGCTCGGACTTCTCCTTCTTGGCCTTGTCTGCTTTCGCCTTGTCGCTCTTCGGAGCCATGGCGGGGGCGGCAAGGAAAGAGGCGAGGAGCTCGACGGTGCCGCGGATGCGGGAGAAGGTGGAGGAAGGGGGGAGCTGGGCTCTCTGTCGACCTTTGGGAGGCGGAGAGCGACGGGGGTTTCTGGAGAATCAAGGCGCAATAAAGACAATGGAGGGAACTGCCCCTGCTTCCTCTGCTTTTAAGGGAGAAGTGGGGGACGTTCCGCATTTCCCATTAAAGAACAGGCCACGATCTCTCCCACGATGCCGCAATCGACGCGTGCCGTTAGGGAGGGATGCGGCGGATACGGAAGGGGATACGGCTTGCCGTGGGCCGCGCGTGCCCGTGCACTGTCTTGGGCCTGGTCCAACAGCGCTCGGCACCGTGTGTGGCCCAGTCCCGGGGGCTCCTGTCGGTGTACTAAGTACCCCAACTTGTGCACGGGCAGTAGCAGCTTCCCGTGACAGGGCTTACCACATGCTCTCCGGGAACCTTTCTGGTCCCTATGAAGCCATTCAAGAACAAACTATACAAGTCAGAAGATCAAGGCCCCGACAAGAGGAGCTTGCCGGGAAGGCCGCACCAGGCTCAAGGTTATCACTTTAGCACAAGACCCTGGCAAGAGGAGCTTGCCAGGAAGGCCAAGGAATGCATACCTCAAGAGATGCCTCGGCGCATCACGCGCCCCGGCAGGACCCGGAGAGCGACAAGCTTCCGGGCCCGACAAGATCATGACCCCGGCAAGGTGCTTGCCGGGGAAACCTATGTTGTGTGCCCGTGCTCCAGCTCATCTGCCCACGCGTCGCCCTGGGGCCCTTCCAGGGGCACGTGGCAGACGGTTGTACAGCCTGGGGCACACGGTGGCAAGCCACGGTGACGAGGCTACCGCCGTGGCGAACGGAGAAGCATGGACGGACGCTTTTGGGAGCGACGGCGACGGGCATTTAATGCCCTTGTCCCCCACTGTCAAAGTTAGGTGAAGACCACTGTTCATATACTGTTCACGTATTGTTGCAACTACCACCAAAATTACGCTTTTACCCTCCTCTACGTTGACACCTGTTGGTGACCCCTTTGAGCTATAAAAGGAGGCCCATGCACAACGTAGAAAGGGTTCGAAACCTAGACAACTCTCTCGCTCGGTGTAGCTAGTACTGTAGCTCTTCAAGCTCCCGAGCTCAAGAACTCAATACAGCCAAAGCAGGAGTAGGGTTTTACGCGTCCGCGCGGCCCGAACCTGGGTAAACTGCCCGCGTCCGCTCCTCGATCTGCTCTCCGTGCTCCCTCCGCTCCCTTACCGCAACGTAGAAGGGGCTCCGGTCCCATAGGTGCTCGTGGGAGGACAGTTTCCCCCGACAGTTGTAGAGCTGGTTAAACTCTAGTATAAAATTATGTGTAGTAGCTTATAGATCTAGTTAATCTCTAGTGTAAAATTATTTGTACTAGCTTATAGAGGTAGTTCAACTCTAGTGTAAAATTACTTGAACTAGGTTATAGAGATAGTTCATGTCTAGTGTAAAATTATTTGAACTTGGTTATAGAGCTAGTTCAACTGTAGCGTAAAATTATTTGTACTAGTTTATAGATCTAGTTCAACTCAAGCGTAAAATTATTTGTACTAGCTTATAGAGCTAGTTCAACTCTAGTGTTATATTATTTTCACTAGGTTATAGAGCTAGTTCAACTCTAGTGTAAAATTATTTGAACTCGCATATAGAGATAGTTCAAGTTTAGTGTAAAATTATTTGTACTGACTTATATAGCTAGTTCAACTCTAGTGTAGAATAATTTGAACTAGGTTATAGAGCTAATTCAAATCTAGTGTAAAATTATTTGTACTAGGTTATATAGCTATTTCAACTCTAGTGTAAAATTATTTGAACTAGGTTATAGATCTAGTTCAAATCTAGTGTAAAATTATTTGTACTAGTATATATCTAGTTCAAATCTAATGTAAAAATATTTGTATTAGGTCATAGAGCTAGTTTAACTCTAGTGTAAAATTATTTTAACTAGGTTATAGAGCTAGTTCAACTCTAATGTAAAATTACGTATACTGGCTTATAGATCTAGTTCAACTCTAATGTAAAATTATTTGTACTAGCTTGTAGAGCTAGTCCCACTCTAGCGTAAAATTATTTGAACTAGGTTGTACAACTAGTTCAAAACTATTGTAAAATTATTTGTACTCGCATATAAAGATAGTTCTGCTTTAGTATAATTTTTTTGTACTAGGTTGTAGAGCTAGTTCAACTCTAATGTAAAATTACTTGCACTAGGATATAGAGCTAGTTCAAGACTAGTGTAAAATCATTTTAACTAGGTTATAGAGCTAGTTCAGTTGTAGTGTAAAAGTATATTTGTACTTTCTTATGGATCTAGTTCAACTCTAGTGTAAAACTATTTGTACTAGGTTATATAGCTAGTTCAACTCTAGTGTAAAATTCTTTGAACTAGGTTATAGATCTAGTTCGAATCTAGTGGAAAATTATGTGTACGAGCATATATATCTAGTTCAACTCTAGTGTAAAAATATTTGTACTAGCTTATATATCTAGTTTAACTCTATTGTAAAATTATTTGAACTAGGTTATAGAGCTAGTTCAAGTCTAATGTATAATTATATTACTAGCTTATAGATCTGGTTCAACTCTAGTGTAAAATTATTTGTACTATCTTATAGAGCTAGTTCAACTCTACTGTAAAATTATTTGAACATAGGTTAAAGAGCTAGTTCAACTCTATTGTAAAATTATTTGAACTCGCATATAAATTGTGACGCCCGGATACTTAAGATACAGTAAACCTCTGCTAATGACGGCACGTCACCGCAATTATGGTTGTTAATCTTGTGTTAGTTGGAAACTAGTTCGAATTCAAATTCAAAATCAAGTCAAACATTAAAAGTTTTCAAACATTAAAAGTAAAATGTTTTGGATGTGGCAAATAAGTCATAGGTATGTATGGTGAAGAAACCACATTTTTCTAAAATGATTAACTGCTCTAAAATAATTAATACAATAGGTAAAACAATTAAATAATTGCCGCTTGTATTTTATAAAATATTGAACTAAATTATTTGGGGGATAAACCTTTTTGTAGGAGAAGTGTCTTCAATATGATTAGCTATCCCCCTCTTATTCTGGCATTCTGTAGTTTAGTCCACAGACATTACCCCTTTACACATATACCATTGCATATGTAGTATAGATCCTTGTTCGTGACTACTTTGGATGAGTACTCACGGTTGCTTTTCTCCCCTTTTCCCCTTTTGTCTCTTCTTCTCGGATGATGCAACCAGATGGTGGAGTTTAGGAGCTAGATCATCCCGACGATGTTTCTACGTGGAGTTCGGCTTCGAGGAGTAGTTAGGAGGTCCTAGGCAGGAGGCCTTGCCTTCTCGATCGTTGCTACATTTTGTGCTAGCCTTCTTAAGGCAAACTTGTTTAATTTATGTCTGTACTCAGATATTATTGCTTCCGCTAACTCTTGTGTTTTCGAGCTTTTGTATTCGAGCCCTCGAGGCCCCTGGCTTGTAATATAAAGCTTGTATTATTTTAATTTGTGTCTACAGTTGTGTTGTGATATCTTCCAGTGAGTCCCTGATCTTGGTCGTACACATTTGCGTGCATGATTAGTGTACGGACAAATCGGGGGCGTCAGCTCTCATTCCGGAAGATCACCAGCTTAGTTAAAAGATTGTGAGAATATCCCTCGATATTTTCCCGAGACCCTTATGTTCATTGCCTTGGCAATTCACTGCCACCAATATATCCCTATGGATATCTGTATGCCCTTGTCATTCTCACGATCATTCCTCATCGCTCTTGTTGTTACAAGATGCCTCGGAATATTCTCCGTTGTCTCGAGAATCCTTTGAGTTTACTGTCTGTCAGTTTTATTTCGCATGAAAACCCTTACGGTTATTTCCTCAAATTAATCGAGGACCCGTTCTCCTCGATTGTTCATATGTCTCCCAAAATTCTTTGGAATACTTTTCGATGTTTCGAAAATCCTCTGCAGGTTGTTACTCTTGAAATTCTTGCATTCTTGCATTATGGTTAATTCCATATGACTAGTAGTCTTCATTAACATCCATTGTCTTGGCCATTTTGAGCCTATTGATTCAATGTGTGCGTATGCACGCAGTCATCAGGTTATCCTTTATAAAATTATCTTTCTGGCTCAGACGTCATTCCGGACATGAGTTGGTTCTCGGCAATTCAATCCTTTAATAATTATCCAACTAAGTGTTTTCAACTTATCCATCCTTTATCAGAGCGTCTGCTTCTGATACTTCATTTTGGAAACCAT
This sequence comes from Secale cereale, assembly GCA_902687465.1. NCBI lineage: Eukaryota > Viridiplantae > Streptophyta > Magnoliopsida > Poales > Poaceae > Secale > Secale cereale. The sequence continues at coordinate 507,937,553 of LR738713.1, forward strand.
AATTTCTTGGTATATAAGCATCGGGCTAATCCGATGATTCTTGAATCTGATGCCTTTGCACTCCTTCTTCCTCTGAGTGAGTACCGATACTCACATCAGCTCCGTTGTGGATTGCCCGATCCATTGTTGGATTGTTATCCGACAGTATCCTTCATATTCCTTCATATTCAATCACCTTATGAGTTCTTCCCCTGATACATAATGCCTTTGGTAAATTGTATCCTCTGCTTGACCAACCATGCTATGCTTTTGAGCTTGTGTATTTACTTTTGAAACTTATGGTATATGTTATTAAGATGCCCGATGGGTTGAACCTATGCCTTCCCCTAATCCATGAGAACCCAAAAGTTTTCACAAGTCATACTCTTCCGGTGTTCTACCAAATAAAATTCGAACACTATAGTTTTATCAAAGCGAGAGGTGAATGAAATGATATGCATTAAAGAAGTGGGAGTCGACCTTGAACTTTGTGTTCATGCCCATGAAAATGATGTAGACCGCCTCAGAAGCTTCTTGCAAAATGATTATCCAATTGTATGATTCTTTCGGTATTCTTGAATTGATTCCTTACAGTTATGGTTCCGACCAGGCTGTCCTGATCCGATATATCTGATGGGAATTCATTCCAGTGCCTCATCTATTTTTGGGAAGGTTGAAGTATCTAGTGTCATAGGTCAATGACCCGGTTCTACTTCTATCATTCTTCTACCTTTGAGTATTAACCCCTGGTATCTCGAAGATGTCTTGCCATTGCACCACATCTTACTAACTTTCTTGAAGTAATGTCTTTCCTTGTCGTAATCACTCTACGGGTTCTGGGTTATTGTCAACCGAGGACACCGAGTAGTGGAATTATTCTACACTACAAATAAAATACCCCTAGTATTTTTACTAGGAAATTCTGAACTCAATCTGGTCATTCCAAGACTTTCGGCTGCATCCTGGTCTTGCTATCTTAGACTGTGCTACCCCGTCCTTCTCTGGTGCACGAATTCTTCAGTGTGTGAGCATGACTTACGTCGAGCTTTCATCATCATATTGCTTGTCTTGAAAGACAACTTTGGTTCCGAGCTTGCCTCCTATATATTGAACCTATAACTTGCCACTTCGTCATTTCCTTGCTTGTTGCCATTGTTGTTTGATTGCATCCTGTTGAAACCTCCCAGCAAATGTGTCGGATCACCTTCAACACTTTGACTTCTTACAAGATGTCAACTGTGTTCATGATGAGAAATACCCTCCTTGCCCTCAATGATTTTTATTATCATTGACAACACCCTTGACTTCCTTTCATCGTGAACTTGTCCATATTATGAATACAACTTGCTCTCCAACTAGTGTTGAGTTCTGCCTTGAAGTATTATTGTCTATTATGTCGAGAATGTTGTGGGAATTGCTCCACCTCTTAGAAATTCTCGGTATGATGATACTTCTCACCATCACCATTCTCACTTGGTCCCCGTGTTGTTTATAACTGGGATACCAATATGCGAACGATGTTGCTTGAGTTCAGTACTCCTAGCAACGTTATTGCTTTGAAGTTAATGATCGACAGTTCATTCTTAGACTGTTGGACATTGAATCGTCACTCTAACATTGATCTTGCTGCCTAAGTTCATAGTTCGGGCACACCTTTCAACTAATGATTAATGGTGTATGTTTTCCTCGAGCATACAACATTATATCATTTGAATTGACAAGTGTCTTCTTCTTGTTCACATTATTGTGGAAATCCATCCATTTGGAATTCTCGATGAATTGTAGCTGAGCCCATTAGCCACCTCCTCATCCTCTCTTTGGTATAATGATGAACTATTGTTTCGGGAACCCGCTCCCATAGTTCATTTTCCGACAATCTTGCAATGTCATTTCGTCGATTTGTGTTGCACCTTTTCTTCTCGAACATCTCGAGTCTGGGGTATCATGACACCAACCGGATCTGAATCTCGGTCAGATATGATGGCTGGGACAACTTCCAGGAGTTATAATGTTGGTCCTTTGATGACCCGGTAACATGATGTTAGGCCTAGCACCCCTGGCTGGAGGACCTATCATTATAATTTCTTTTGCAAGGATAACCATTCTTCCAGGAGGAAATTGTAAGACTTATTCTATAAGTTGTTCCTGATGAATCCGTTGTGTATCCAAGTCCGACCTTTACTTCAAGACCATGCCAATGCTATCTCGAAGCATGTATGTGGTACTCCGATTTTCAACAAGAGCATTTGAGGCCCAATGCTAAATGTTTCTTGGTCAGTATCCAAACACCGTTGTATGGGTAACATCTTGATTAATCCTTGCCTCTTTATCTAAATGGTTGGGTACCTGCTCTCTTACCATGTATACCATGTTCTTCTTGTCCATGGGATGGATATACTCCTAATAATTGTGTGTAATCACAATTTTCCTTTCCATTTGTTTTTTTAACCTTTCCTTCATCTACATATAATCTAAGCAGTAATTATTCCCTGCTTATGTAAACACCTCGTTGTACTACTTTGTCAGTAAGACCTTGATTCTATTGTTGATGACATTCTGGTACTGCTGGTGGGCGAGAACTTTGCCTATTGGTCCACCTCGTTTCAACAAGCGGGAACATGGTTCTCTTCGTTCCCCATCCCTGGTACCGACATTGTTGCCAGCATAGCTGACAAGCTATCCACTGACATGCCTCCCTGTCGCGGCTGTGCAAGATGTCAGCACCTGTGACGCCCCCGATTTGACCGTACACTAATCATGCACGCAAATGTGTACGACCAAGATCAGGGACTCACTGGAAGATATCACAACACAACTCTAGACACAAATTAAAATAATACAAGCTTTATATTACAAGCCAGGGGCCGCGAGGGCTCGAATACACAAGAGTCAGCGGAAGCAATAATATCTGAATATAGACATTAGTTAAACAAGTATGCCTTAAGAAGGCTAGCACAAAAGTAGCAACGATCGAAAAGGCAAGGCCTCCTGCCTGGGACCTCCTAACTACTCCTCGAAGCCAAACTCCATGTAGAAATATCATCGGGATCCTCTGGGTCCTGGAATCCACCATCTGGTTGCATCAACCGAGAAGAAAGGAGAAAGGGGGAAAAGGGGGAACAAAGCAACCGTGAGTACTCATCCAAAGTACTCGCAAGCAAGGATCTACACTACATATGAAATGATATATGTATAAAGGGGTAATATCTATGGACTGAACTGCAGAAAGCCAGAATAAGAGGGGGATAGCTAATCCTATTGAAGACTACGCTTCAAGCAGCCTCCATCTTGTAGCAGTAGAAGAGAGTAGATGGAATAGTAACAAGTATCAATGCTTCTGGCAGCCTCCGTCTTGAGTAGCTGAAGAGTTCACCGAGTAACATCGCATAGCATAAGCCTACCCGGCGATCCTCCCGCACATCACCCTGTGAGAGAGCAACCACCGAGTTATATCTGGAACTTGTCTGGGTGTGTTTTATTAAGTATCCAGTTCAAGTTGTCATGAGGTCAGAGTACAACTCCGGGTCGTGCTTTTACCAAGGGACACGACTATTCGAATAGATTAACTTCCTTGCAGGTGTGCACCACATAACCCAGCACGCTTGATCCCATTTGGCCGGACACATTTTCTAGGGTCATGCCCGGCCTCGGAAGATCAACACGTTGCTGCCCCACCTAAGCACAACAGAGAGGTCAACATGCCGGTCTAAGTCCTAGGCGCGCAGGGGTCCGGGCCCATCGCCCAACGCACACCTGCACGTTGCGTACACGGCCAGTGAGTAGACCTAGCAACCTCCATTACTAAGGAAGTTGCATTACGCGGTCCAACCCGGCGCGCGCCGCTTAGTCGCTGACGTCAAGAAGGCTTCGGCTGATACCACGACGTCGAGAGCCCATAACTATTCCCACGTAGCTGGTTAGTGCGTATAGACCAAATGGCCAGACTCAGATCAAATACCAAGATCCCGTTAAACGTGTTATTATAAAATAACCGCGGACCAGGGCCAGGCCCACCTGTCTCCTAGGTGGTCGCAACCCGCCCTGTCGCTCCGTCACAAAGTTACCATCAGGGGGCTGTTGGGAACCCAGGCCCACCACTACCTGGGTGGAACCACCTGCCCCTTCAGCCCCCATCTCCGAATCATCATCATGTGTATGTAAAGTATGTATATAGTATATTCCCGTGATCACCACCCGAGTGATCACGGCCCGATGGTATAGCATGGTAGACGGACAAGAATGAAGGGCCACTGATGGAATACTAGCATCCTATACTAAGCATTAGGATGGCGGGTACATGTATCAACAGTTGTAGCAGCAAAGACAGGCTATCCAACAGAATAGGAGTAACCGAACAGTAACATGCTACACTACTCTAATGCAAGCAGTAGAAAGAAGAATAGGCGATATCTGGTGATCAAAGGGGGGGGCTTGCCTGGAAGCCCGGCAGACGAAAGGAATCTTCGGAAGCGTAGCCGTAGTCGAACACCGAAGCATCAATTGTCTCGGGGTCTATCGCGGTATCGGAGTCTACCGAAAAGAAGCAACGAAGGGGAAACAAATAAATAACAGAGCAGACAATAGCATCACACAATATAACAAGGCAATACGCGGTGCTACGTGTGACCTAACGCGATGCTCGGTGATACAGGCGAAGAGGAATAACATCCGGGAAAGTATTCCCGGTGTTAGGCATTTTCGGTCAGATGATACGGAGGGGAATGTTGCATGTTCGGTATGATAGAGATGTGTGGCGGACGAACGGACCGCGTATTCGGATTCGTCTCGTCGTTCTGAGCAACTTTCATATATAAATTATTTTCATCCGAGTTACAGATTATTTTATATTAATTTTTAAAGTTTTAAATCATTTTCTAATTTATTAATTATTAAATAAATAACCATTATCTAGAATAGTGCATGCTGACGTCAGCATGACGTCAGCAGTCAACAGGGGTTGAATGGGTCAAACTGACGTGTGGGTCCCATATGTCATACACTGTTTATTTTAACTAGGATTTAGTTAATCTAATCACTGTTTAATTAAACTAACTAGTTAATTAGATTAGTTAAACATGATTAATTAAATTAATTAATTAACTAATTAATTAATTAATTATATTTAATTATTGTTATTTTCATATATTTTTTTAATTATCTCTTTTTTTAACGTTCTGGGGCCATGGGCTCCACCTGGCAGTGGCCCAGGGGGCCTTAGCGGGTTTGGGGTGTCGGGGCGACGGGCGTGCCCGCCCGAGCATGGGGCGAGGTTGTGGCCTCGCCGGCACCAGGAGGCACCGACGGCCTCAACGCCCGCGCTGGGGGCGGCAGCGGAGGGCGAGGCCCCGGCCGGCGGCGGAGAAGGGCCGGGGTTGGGTGGCCGCCGGCAGGTGCGGCCATGAGAACGGGAGGCGTGGCCGCAGCGTGAGCGGGACGATGATGGGGGCGAGGCCGCCGGGCGCGGCCACGGTCGGCCGGCCGGCGCGTGTGGGCGCCGGTGAGGGGCGGAACTGTGCGCGGGTTAGCAGCAGCAGTGGAGCCAGCGGCGGGGGCGCGCTAGCAGCAGCGGCGAGGGCGGAGCGCGGTGGGCGCAGCAGCAGCCGCAGCCACGAGCGGCGCGTGCATCGGCGAGCGAGGCGTGCGGCGGTGCGGGACACGACCTGTGTGAGTGCTCCGGGGAGGAGTAGCACGGTGGGTGCGGCTCAGCGCGGCTGCGAGCGCGCGCGACGGCATGCCGGATGGTGCGAGGCCGCGGTGAGCACGGGCTGCTGAGCGCGGGGAAGGGGGAGGGTGGAGGAGGACTATGTCCTCACCAGCGGCTGCAGGGGATCGGGGCGGCGAGGCATGAAGAAGCCGGCGGGGAAGAGGTGGGGAGGCGCCCGGTGACGGCGCGGCGACGAGGTGGCCAGGCGAGGTGGCGACGGTCGGTAGGGTGCGGGCGACGATGAGCTATGACGCGGCGACGGGCGCCCGATCCCGATCCAGATCGGGTCGGGGGGAGGAGCGGGGAAGAGAGTGGGGAAAGGGGTTTGTGGGCTAGGGTTGCGGGGTGGACCGGGGAGTTAAAGGGGTTAGGTGGGCCAAGGGAGGGAGCTGGGCCGACCTGGTGTAGTGGTCGGCTGGGCCTGACCCGACTGAGGGGGGTTCCCTTTTTTTTTAATTTTTAATTGTTTTGTTTTCTTTAATTTAATTTATTCATTGGTTATTTTATTTTAACTTAGTTTTATAAATTATAAACCTAGCCCCTAAAATAATACTATTACTTATGACACTGCCACAATTAATTTGGCACCCTAGGCATTCAGCTTATACTTGTTTAGTATTTTAAAAGGCATTTAAATATTAGTTTTACTGCTGTTTTAATTAGTTTAGTGTATTTAAATATTCGATAAAAAGATGTTTTCTCCACCATAATTACTTATGCATTATTTAGCACAACCTGAACATTTTAGTTTTTATATATGAAAACTTCTAATGTTTGACTTTAATTCAAATTTAGATTTGGACCGGTTTTGAACTAACACGAGATTACCAATAGTAATCGAGGTGACGTGGCCTCTTTACCAGAGAGTTACTGTAGCGTGATTATCCGGGCGTCACAAAGAGGGGGGAAAGTAGAGTAGTATATCATAAGTCATATTTATGTTGTTGTTCCAACGCTCTAGGATCCTTTCTCGACTCCCGAAGCAACATATCCAAACAATGCCTCAGCATCCGGTTCTAGTTGTAGCGATCGGGATACAACTCCAAGTGTCTGTTACAGCAGGACAGGCTATCGATAGATGTTTTCTTCCCTGCAGGGGTGCACCAACTTACCCAACACGCTTGCTTAACTCCGAGCGGACACACCATCAGGTCATGCCCACCCTCGGCCAAACAATACGCCGCAACCCGACCTAGGCTTAATAGAGAGGTCATGCACGCCGGACTAAACCCTATGCCCCCAGGGGTCATGGGCCAATCGCCCCGGGAACTCCTGCACGTTGTGTGGGCGGCCGGTGAGCAGACCTGGGCAACCTCCTTAAAAAGGTAGGTGCTTACGCAGTCCAACCCGGCGCGCGCCGCTCAGTCGCAATGACATCAGTTAAGCTTCGGCTGATGCATAGGACGCAGAACGCCCATACTATGCCCATGTGATGGTTAGTGCTATCAGGCCAGAGGCCCCTTGGATCAAATATCCAAACCGTTTAGTGTCTTGGGGACGCGCGGTAACGAGCAGAGACTCACGATAATGTGACCTCATCGCCCCGTCTCGAGAACTTGCGGCAAGGGCGAGTGCCCGGCCACGCCTCGTATTTATCTCACGGGCACCTTCCAGGTCAACCTGACTACACATCACTCGCAATTAAGCTCGCGCGGGTACCCCTCTGGGTCGACCCGTCTTTAGTAACCAGGTTCAGGGTAAAGTTATAGTAACCATAGTAACTGTGTGTCCGACACCAAAGGGAAACCTGAGGAAATCACCCTCGATGGAATTCCATCTGATGTTTATCGTCAAGGTGAACGAAAGAGGAGTCACCCTCGAGGTCCACTCTTGAGGAGTTGCATGACAGTGTCGTTATCGGGAGTGGAGAAAGAGGAATCACCCTCGATGACCACAACCGATGAACTAACCTACAAGGTTAACATCAGAAGTGCTGATGAGGTCTCACCCTCGGCACTCGATAGTAACCCAGTAGTGTCGAGCAACTAAGGGGAAAGTGATGTGCGGTGCCGGGTCCTGGTCTTCGATCCCGTTGATCGGGTCTTCTGGTAATCCAGCGGGGCAGTCGGGACAAGGTAGGGGGGTCACTGGTGGATCTCTAACCAGCCTATACTAAGCAGTTTAGTATAAACATGTAAGGTATAAAAGCAGTATCAACAACAGGCTATGCATCAGAATAGGATCATACAAAAAGCAGTAGCAGTTCTAATGCAAGCATAAGAGAGAAGAGAATGGGCGATATCGGAATGATCAAAGGGGGTTGGCTTGCCTGGTTGCTCTGGCAAGAAGGAGGGGTCGTCAACACCGTAGTCGATCACCGGGGCATCATCGGTCTCGGGGTCTACCGGAGAGAAGAGGGGGAAGAAACAGTAAATATAAAGCAAACAGTTGCAACAGAAAAGCACGACATGTCAGCACGCAGTGCTAGGGTGCTCTAACGCGGTGGTACACGATACCGGCGAAGGAGGGTAACATCCGGGAAAGTATCCCCGGTGTTTCACGTTTTTGGACAGGTGTATCGGAGGGGGAAAGTTGCAGGTTCACTATGCTAGGGACGTGTGACGAACGACCGGACCGCGTATTCGGATTCGTCTCGTCGTTCTAAGCGATTTTCATATATAAACATTTTCATCTGAGCTACGGTTTATTTTATATGATTTTTCAAAGTTTTAATAATATTCTACAATTTATTATTAATTCGAAAAAGACTTATTGTGTCAGCATGACGCCATGCTGATGTCAGCAAGGTCAACAGTCAACTTTGACTGTTGACTGGTCAAGAGGGCAGTGGGGCCCACGTGTCATGGGCACATTAGTTAAATAAGTAAAGATTCAACTAATCCATTGATTGAGCTAATTAATCTTAGTTAATTAAGTTAATTAACTGATTGTTTAATTAATTAACTAATTAATTAATTATTTTTATATTATTATTATTTTTTACCTTTTACTTTTACTTTTTTAAGGGGCCGGGCCCAGTGGTCAGTGGCCACCCGGGGGCCTAACGGGGCATGGGTTAACGGGCGGCCGGGCTATGGGGCACGGGCGCCCGTTGGGGCAGACCCAGGCGACAACTGCGGCCACGACGCTTGCCCCCGGGCGCCGGCCGAGGCGGCCGCGATCGAGGGAGGGAGCGCCGGCAGGCGGCGCATGCGGGCGGTGGGGCGCCGGCGCGACTAGGCCGGGGCGTTGGGGGCGGTGTCGCAGCACAGAAACGGGGGCGGGGGCGCGGCCTCCGAACGGAGTGGCGCCGCAGGACACGCACTGCCGGCGGGCAGCCGAGACCGGCCAAGGTGCACGCGAGGCCGCCGGCAGGAGCAGCGGCGAGCCGGGCGAGGGGCGGAGGCACCCGAGTGCAGAGCAGCAACGTTTGGGGCGGCTGTGGTGGCCTGCGTGCGTGCATGCTGATGGAGGCAGCGGAGTCCCGCGGCCGCGGTCAGGCGGCCCGGCGTGGAGCTCTGGCAAGCGCGTGTGGGAGGCGCAGGCCAGCTGGAGCAGGAAGGGCCGCGGTGGCCGAGCGCGCGGAGCAGAGGGGATCAGGGCGCGGTCGATGTCGCCGCGGGGAGGGGAGGAGTGAGTGCGGTGCCTCACCACCGATGCAGGGGAACAGGGCGTCGAGGCTCGGTGTAGTCCGGCGAGGAGGAGACGAGGACGTGCGACGGGGCAGAGACGGGCACGTCGATGGGCGTCCACAGGGTCGGGGCGCTGCGGCGTCCAGATCCACGCAGGAGTAGAGGGAGGAGGGAGTTCTTGAGGGTTAGGGTTCGGGGCGTGAGAGAGTGGGCGTCGGGGCCGCCTTATAGCCCCAGGGGAGACGGCAGATGGCCGCCACGGCGATGGCCATGGCCGTGGCGGTCATCGGGGGTGTCCACCTCCTCTGTTGAACAGGAGGGAGAGGGTAGCGAGGGGAAAAATGGGTCAGCCATTCGGCTAAATGGGCCACTAGGCCCAGGGAGAGGGGATGGCCCTTTACGCTTTTACATTTCATCTGTTTGCCTTTTCATATTTATGTTTATTTGTTTTCTTTAATTTTAGCTCTTATAAAATATGGCACTAGCCCCTAAATTAGTATTAGCAATTATGCCACTGCCACAACTATTTTGGCACTAAAATAAATTAGTTTATATTTGTTTATTATTTAAAAAGCATTTAAACAAATGTTTTAGCCACTTTTATATTCTCAAGAAGGCATTTAATTACTTTACAAAAGTGTTGGGTCACCACCATAATTAGTTATGGAATATTTCCACAGTTTGAACATTTTAGTTGTGACATTTGAAAACTTTCAATTTTGACTTCAACTTAAAAGGAAATTTAAATCGGACGAAATCAAAGAGGGTTTAGCAACAGTGAAAACGATGACATGGCACCATTAACTTGGGATTACTGTAGCTTAATTATCCGGGCGTTACAGCACCCTTCCTATTTTCAACCCACATGGTGGGCCCATAACCCACAGGTCCACTGGATTGAAACCTGACTCTTCTTTACAACCCGGATTCTAAAGTCTCCTTTGCACCTGGCTTCTTTGTGATTCACGAGCTAAATTCTATACCATATTCATCATGGAACCAAACACCATGTTATTCTCATTGTTCAAGCCCCCCATTCCAGCTTCTGTCTAGGCATCGAAGGATTGCCTACCCATTTGAAACTTTGGTACCATCATATATTGCACTCAATGTATTCACTGAAATACAACTTGTGGGGTACCTCGTGTATTTCCCATTGAGTTCACCGTCAGATGCCCAGCCTTGTGGAGATGCATTCTTCCGAAGTTTTCCCCCTTATCGTGTTCGTAGGACGATGAAGACCCCAGAGAAAGGATGACGACTTGATCACGATGACTTGAAGCCGAGAAATGAAGCCAACAATGAAAGGGATCAACCTCTTCGAAAGGGCAGCCAAGACCAAGAAGACTCGTTAGGTTTTCACTACCAGCCCTCCCCCCCCCTACTCCACCGCTTAAATCTCGGGACGAGATTTCTTGTAGTGCAGGAGAATTGTGACGCCCCGATAGTTAAGCTACATTAATCCTTTGCTAATGACGACATGTCACCGCAATTACGGTTGTTAATCTCGTATTAGTTGAAAACTGGTTCGAATTCAAATTCAAAATCAAGTCAAACATTAAAAGTTTTCAAACATTTAAAATAAAATGTTTTGGAAGTGGCAAATAAGTCATAGGTATGTATGGTGAAGAAACCACATTTTTGTAAAATGATTAACTGCTCTAAAATAATTAATACAATAGGTAAAACAAAATAAAATAATTGCCTCTTGTATTTTATAAAATACTAAACTAAATTATTTGGGGGATAAACCTTTTTGTAGGAGAAGTGTAACTAGTGATACTATTATAGGTACAACTTTTATGTTTTGTAAAAAAAAGAATAAATAAAAGAAAGAGAAAAACAAAGAAAACAAAAAAAAGACCAACTCCCCCCCTTGCTGGGCCGAGAGGCCCAGCTGGCTAGTCGGCCAGCCCACCCAATCGTGTGGCCTTATGGCCTCCCCAACCCTAACCTAAGAACCCACGCACCCACTCCCCCCCCACACGATCCCCTCCCCACTCCCTCTCGTTTCTCCAGCGCCGCCACGCTCCCCGAGCCGGACCCCCCTAGCATCGACGCCGCTCGTTGCCCCGTCATCGCCCCCTCGACCCCATCGCTCATCTCCCCGTCCTCACCCCTCCCCGATCCAGAACTGGATCGGTGGATCGGGGCACGTCCTCAAGGCTGCCCGAACCGCCGTCGTCGAACGCCATTGGCCGGAGCTCCTCCGCCAGCACCGGACCTCCCCGACCGCTTCCCCGACGAGCTCCACCATGCCTCGCCACCCCCTTCCCATAAACGTATGGTTAGGCCTCCCCCCGGCCTCTCCTCTTCCTCCCTCGCACTTCGCGGCACCATTCACGCCCGTCGTGTTGCTCCCTCGTCTCGCTCGCCCCCGCGGCAGCTAGCCATGGCGGCACCCAGTTGCGCTTGGGACGCGCCCTGCGTGTGTGCCCGACATTCGCTGCAGCGCGCGCTCGTCTGCGCCTTCCCTGGCGCTCGCTGCCGCCCCCCTCTGTCCCCCTTGCCGCCGCTCGCCCACCCCCGTCCACCGTTGCCTATAGCCATCCTCGCCCCTGGCGCGTCATCACTCGTTGCGCCCATGGCCGTTTCCTCCCCTGTTGTCCCCTGCTTCCGCGACCGCGCTGGCCGCGCCGCTTCCCTCCCCCCATCTTCTGTCGCCGCCGCCACTCCTGCATCTGGCCACCGCAGCCGCCCAGTCCGCTCCCCGATGGCCACCGCTCGGGTCAGCCTCGTCGGGCGCCAGCGCCCGTAGCCCACCGCTTCATGCCCGATCCGCTAAGCCCCCCGACCCTGTGACAAACGGGTCCCACGGCCAGAAAAAATGTTAAAAAACTGGGGAACAAAAAAATAAAACAAAAGTAAAGTATTGATGAATTAATTAACTTAATTAACCTAAGTAGATTAACCTAATTACTGTTGAGCCTAATAAATTGGTAGTTAATTAATTAGACAATGACATGAGGGACCCACTTACACTATTCATGTGTTGACCAGTCACCTTTGACCGGGTCAACCTAGCCCCACTGGCCCCGCGGTCATACTCACATGCTAGGGTAGCACTAGGTGACAAAAGTATATTCTGTTTAAATAATTCAAATTAATATAAAACCAGAAAGTCCAGAAATTGTTTAAATCTTTGAAAATTCATATAAAATAAACCGTAGCTCGGATGAAAATAATTTATATATGATAATTGCTCAGAACAACGAGACGAATCCGAATACGCAGTCCGTTCGTCCACCACACGTTCCTAGCATAGCGAACATTCAACTTTCCCCCTCCGGTCCGTCTGTCCGAAAACGGGAAACACCGGGAATACTTTCCTGGATGTTTACCCCCTTCGTCGGTATCACTTCGTACCGCGTTAGGTCACACGTAGCACTTCGTTTTTCCATGTTATTCTTTGTGGTGCTATGTTTGCTTTATATTCATTGTTTCTCCCCTCTCTTCTCTCTGATAGACATCGGGACTTGACTACTGACGGTGCCACTATGGTCGACTGCGTCGACGACGATCCCTCCTTCTTTCCAGAACAACCAGGCAAGCCCCCTCCCCCTTCACCACCAGATATCACCCATTATCTTCTCTCTTATTCTTGCATTAGAATTTGCTACTTTTGCTGATTCGATAGCTCATATTCTGTTGCATAGCCTGTCATTTTTGCTACCACTATTGATACCTTTACATGCAATCCGAAATGCTTAGTATAGGATGCTAGTATTCCAATAGTGGCCCTACATCCTTGTCCGTCTGCCATGCTATACTATCGGGCCGTGATCACTCGGGTGGTGATCACGGGTATATACAATACTATTACATACTCATGATGATGATTCGGATATGGGGGTTGAAGGGGCAGGTGGTTCCACATAGGTAGTGGTGGGCCTGGGTTCCCGGCAGCCCCCTGATGGTTACTTTGTGGCGGAGCGACAGGGCGGGTTGCGACCACGTATGAGACAGGTGGGCCTGGCCCTGGTCATTGTCCACGGTTATTTCATAATAACACGCTTATCGAGATCTTGGTATTTGATCTGAGTCTGGCCATTAGCCTATACGCACTAACCAGCTACGTGGGAATAGTTATGGCACTACAAGAAATATGTCAACTTATGACCTTTTGTTAGTGACCCTGGAAGAATTGGTCATAGATCTATGACCATTTCAGACCAATTGGTCAAAAGCTGTTCGGGGGGCACCAAACCCTAAACTATAACGACCATTTTGGTCAGAAAGGTCATAATTTCCTTACACGAAATGGTCATAAAGCAGATAGCACTGGTTCGCTGCCTTATTTCTAGCTGATCATGACCAATATAGATGGTCATAACCTTGTAAATTGTGGTGGGTTGCTACGACTAGGCGCCACCTCATCAATTTTGCCTATGTGTCATGTCCATGTGGCAGTTTTTGCCCTAGGTTGTGAAGCAACCTATATTTCTGTTATTCCCAAAATTCCCCAAAAAATCTCATAAATTCTTTGGGTCATATCTTCGTCAAATATGTAAAAAACCTTCCTTGCCTAGTTCAAAAATAATTCAAAAATATTCATTTTCCTATTCTGTTAAAAAAACACTTTGTGAAGGAAGTACCACTTTGGCATGTCCAAATGGTATCCATTTTCTATAATGCTTTCCTATGCCCAAATAACTATCCTCCACCAAATTCCAGCTCAATCCATTCATTATTTTGAGCCCATCTTCAACATTCGTATTTATGTCCAGTGTGGTACTTTGCAAAGCAAGTACCACCTAGACTCCTCCTTTTGAGCTGAAAATTTGTGAATACGGTCTTCTTAGTAACTTATCATCCTCAACCAAAACTCACGCCCATTAGCCATGTGCATTTCCCGTACCGCTAATCAAACACTTGGCTGCTAATTCATGTTTGAGGATCGATCGGTCTCCTCGTGAGAATCTTATGTTGTAATTTTCTTCCTAGCACCTACCTGGGGAGTGGCCAACCCACTAGACATGCCTAGGCCGCCCAGAACACATGGCAACGCCACTGTCACGCGGTGACCACGCGGCGGGCATGCGAGTTTACGCGCTCTAGAGTTGGGGCCCTCAACCACCGCCCAAACCTCGACGTATCGCCACCAAACCATGTATTTATGATTAAATAGGTACTTATGTAACTAGAAATGATTTTTGGAAAAAATAAATAGCAAACTATGAGGCAGCCGCAGTTCAAATTTGACCCGCTTCCAGCTGAATCGGCGGAAATTTGTCTTTTTCATGAGAGGTGGATCAAAACTTTTTACACCCAAACATTTTGTCAATTGTGCATTAAATATGTCCTAGTATTTTAGAAAATTGATTTGGTCAAATTTTGCAACTATTATTTGGGAGGTCCTTCACAAAAAACCTCCTTTTGGGTACTCGAAAAATGGAAAATGAATTTTTCGTCCAAAGAAAATGAAAACTTCCTTAGGCAACATTGTTTGCCATTCCAATATGCACCCTTGTAAACAATATGAGATCATTTGAAAAAACTATGCCATGAATGTGGCCATAGGATTGATCATTTGGCTTGAAAGCCATGAATCTTCACGCATGATAGCTCATTTCTGAGAACACTTTTTTAAAAGATTTACCATATTACAAGTTTATTATTTTTCCTGGAAACTTGGTCATATATAATGACACAATGCGAAGGTTTTCCAATTTTTTAATTTTTTTTGAATTTTTTATGCCCGTTTTAAAATGCGGTCAAAACGGCAGGAATGACCGTTCCTAGCTAGTGGTTGAATCTTGGTATTTTTTTGGTGTTTCTCTGATTAAATAGATATATATGTACCTAGAAATGATTTTTGTAAAATATAAAGAGCAAACTACAAGGCAGCTACAGTTCAAATTTTACCCGCTTCCAGCTGAATCGACGGAAATTTGTCTTTTTCACGAGAGGTGGATGAAATCTATTGACACCCAACCATTTGGTCAATTGTGCATTAAATATGTGCATTAAATACTCGACGTCGTGGTATCAGCCGAAGCCTTCTTGACGTCAGCAACTGAGCGGCGCGCGCCGGGTTGGACCGCGTAATGTAACTTCCTTTGTAATGGAGGTTGCTAGGTCTGCTCACCGGCCGCATACGCAACGTGCAGGTGTGCGTTGGGCGATGGGCCCGAACCCCTGCGCGCCGAGGACTTAGACCGGCGTGCTGACCTCTCTGTTGTGCTTAGGTAGGGCTGCGACGTGTTGATCTTCCGAGGCCGGGCATGACCCTGGAAAGTGTGTCTGGCCAAATGGGATCAAGCGTGCTGGGTTATGTGGTGCACCCCTGCAGGGAAGTTAATCTATTCGAATAGCCGTGTCCCTCGGTAAAAGGATGACCCGGAGCTGTATTCTGACCTCATGACAACTAGAACCGGATACTTAATAAAACACACCCTTACAAGTGCCAGATATAACTCGGTGGTTGCTCTCTCACAGGGTGATGTGCGGGAGGATCGCTGGGTAGGATTATGCTATACGATGTTACTTGGTGAACTCTTCAGCTACTCAATACGGAGGCTGTCAGAAGCTTTGATACTTGTTACTTTTCCATCTACTCTCTTCTACTCCTGCAAGATGGAGGCCGCTTGAAGCGTAGTCTTCGATATGATTAGCTATCCCCCTCTTATTTTGGCATTCTGCAGTTCAGTCCACAGATAATACCCCTTTACACATATACCATTGCATATGTAGTATAGATCCTTGCTTGCGAGTACTTTGGATGACTACTCACGGTTGCTTTGCTCCCCCTTTTCCCCTTTTGTCTCTTCTTCTCGGATGATGCAACCAGATGGTGGAGTTCAGGAGCTAGATCATCCCGATGATGTTTCTATGTGGAGTTCAGCTTCGAGGAGTAGTTCGGAGGTCCCAGGCAGGAGACCTTGCCTTTTCGATCGTTGCTACATTTTGTGCTAGCCTTCTTAAGGCAAACTTGTTTAATTTATGTTTGTACTCAGATATTACTGCTTCCGCTAACTCTTGTGTTTCCGAGCTTTTGTATTCGAGCCCTCGAGGCCCCACGCTTGTAATATAAAGCTTGTATTATTTTAATTTGTGTCTAGAGTTGTGTTGTGATATCTTCCAGTGAGTCCCTGATATTGGTCGTACACATTTGCGTGCATGATTAGTGTACGGACAAATCGGGTGCGTCACATAAAGATAGTTCAAATCTAGTATAATTTTTTTGTAATAGGTTGTAGAGCTAGTTCAACTATAGTGTAATATTATTTGAACTAGGTTATAGAACTAGTTCAACTCTAATATAAAATTATTTGTACTAGCTTATATATCTAGTTCAACTCTAGTGTAAAAATATATGTATTAGGTTATAGATCTAGTTCAACTCTAGTGTTATATTATTTGTATTAGCTTATAGATCTAGTTCAACTTTAGTGTAAAATTATTTGAACTAGGTTATAGAACTGGTTCAACTCTAGTGTAAAATTATTTGAATTCCCATATGAAGATAGTTCAACTGTAGTGTAAAATTATTTGTACTACCTTATAGAGCTAGTTCAACTCTAGTGTAAAATTATTTGAACTAGGTTATAGAGCTAGTTCAACTCTAGTGTAAAATTATTTGTACTAGCTTATATATCTAGTTCAACTCTAGTGTAAAATTATTTGAACTATGTTATAGAACTAGTTCAACCCTAGTGTAAAATTATTTGTACAAGCTTATATATCTAGTTCAACTCTAGTATAAAAATATTTTTACCAGGTTATAGAGCTAGTTCAACTCTAGTTTTATATTATTTGAACTAGGTTATAGAGTTAGTTCAACTCTAGTGTAAAATTGTTTGTACTATCTTATATAACTATTTCAACTATAGTGTAAAATTATTTGTACTAACTTATACAGCTAGTTCAACTGTAGTGTAAAATTAATTGAAGTAGGTTATAGAGCTAGTTCAACTCATCTATAAAATTATTCGAACTAGCATATAAACATAGTGCAACTCGAGTGTAATATTTTTGTACTAGGTTATAGAGGTAGTACAACTATAGTGTAAAATTATTTGTACTAGCTTATAGAGCTAGTTCAAGACTAGTGTAAAATCATTTGAACTAAGTTATAGAGCTAGTTCAATTGTAGTGTAAAATTATTTGTACTTGCTTATAGATCTAGTTCAACTCTATTGTAAAACTATTTGTATTAGGTTATATAGCTAGTTCAACACTAGTGGAAAATTATTTGAACTAGGTTATAGATCTAGTTCGAATCTAGTGTAAAATTATTTGTACAGCATATATATCTAGTTGAACTCTAGTGTAAAAATATTTGTACTAGGTCATAGAGCTAGTTTAACTCTAGTGTAAAATTATTTGAACTAGGTTGTAGAGCTAGTTAAACTGTAGTGTAAAATTATGTGTACTAGGTTATAGATCTGGTTCATCTGTAGTGTAAAATTATTTGTACTAGCTTATAGAGCTAGTTCAACTCTAGTGTAAAATTACTTGAACTAGGTTATAGAGCTAATTCATGTCTAGTGTAAAATTATTTGAACTTGGTTATAGAGCTAGTTCAACTGTAGTGTAAAATTATTTGTACTAGCTTATAGATCTAGTTTAACTGAAGCGGAAAATTATTTGTACTAGCTTATAGAGCTAGTTCAACTCTAGTGTAAAATTACTTTAACTAGGTTATAGAGCTAGTTCAAGACTAGTGTAAAATCATTTGAACTAGGTTATAGAGTTAGTTCAATTGTAGTGTAAAATTATTTGTACTTGCTTATAGATCTAGTTGAACTCTATTGTAAAACTATTTATATTAGGTTATATAGCTAGTTCAACACTAGTGTAAACTTATTTGAACTGGGTTATAGATCTAGTTCGAATCTAGTGTAAAATTATTTGTACGAGCATATATATCTAGTTCAACTCTTGTGTAAAAATATTTGTAATAGGTCATAGAGGTAGTTTAACTCTAGTGTAAAATTATTTGAACTAGGTTGTAGAGCTAGTTAAACTCTAGTGTAAAATTATGTGTACTAGCTTATAGATCTAGTTCATGTCTAGTGCAAAATTATTTGTACTAGCTTATAGAGCTAGTTCAACTCTAGTGTAAAATTACTTGAACTAGGTTATAGAGCTAGTTCAACTGTAGTGTAAAATTATTTGTACTAGCTTATAGATCTAGTTCAACTCAAGCGGAAACATAATTGTACTAGCTTATAGAGCTAGTTCAATCTAGTGTAAAATTACTTGAGCTAAGTTATAGATATAGTTCAAGACTAGTGTAAAATCATTTGAACTAGGTTATAGAGCTAGTTCAATTGTCGTGTAAAAATATTTGTAATAGGTCATAGAGCTAGTTTAACTCTAGTGTAAAATTATTTGAATTAGGTGATATAGCTAGTTCAACACTAGTGTAAAATTATTTAAACTAGGTTATAGATCTAGTTCGAATCTAGTGTAAAATTATTTGTACGAGCATATATATCTAGTTCAACTCTAGTGTAAAAATATTTTTACTAGGTCATAGAGCTAGTTTAACTCTAGTGTAAAAGTATTTGAACTAGTTTGTACAGCTAGTTAAACTCTATTGTAAAATTATGTGTACTAGCTTATAGATCTAGTTCATCTCTAGTGTACAATTATTTGTACTAGCTTATAAAGCTACTTCAACTCCAGTGTAAAATTACTTGAACTAGGTTATAGAGCTAGTTTATGTCTAGTGTAAAATTATTTGAACTTGGTTATAGAGCTAGTTCAACTATAGTGTAAAATTATTTGTACTAGCTTATAGATCTAGTTCAACTCAAGCGGAAAATTATTTGTACTAGCTTATAGAGCTAGTTCAACTCTAGTGTAAAATTACTTGAACTAGGTTATAGAGCTAGTTCAAGACTAGTGTAAAATCATTTTTACTAGGTTATAGAGTTAGTTCAATTGTAGTGTAAAATTATTTGTATTTGCTTATAGATCTAGTTCAACTCTATTGTAAAACTATTTGTATTATGTTATATAGCTAGTTCAACACTAGTGTAAAATTATTTGAACTGAGTTATAGATCTAGTTCGAATCTAGTGTAAAATTATTTGTACGAGCATATATATCTAGTTCAACTCTATTGTAAAAATATTTTTACTAGGTCATAGAGCTAGTTTAACTCCAGTGTAGAATTATTTGAACTAGGTTGTAGAGCTAGTTAAACTCTAGTGTAAAATTATGTGTACAAGCTTATAGATCTAGTTCATCTCTAGTGTAAAATTATTTGTACTAGTTATAGAGCTAGCTCAACTCTAGTGTAAAATTAGTTGAATTAGGTTATAGAGCTAGTTCATGTGTAGTGTAAAATTATTTGAACTTGGTTATAGAGCTAGTTCAACTGTACTGTAAAATTATTTGTACTAGCTTATAGATCTAGTTCAACTCAAGGGGAAAATTATTTGTACTAGCTTATAGAGCTAGTTCAACTCTAGTGTAAAATTATTTGTACTAGCTTATAGAGCTAGTTCAACTCTAGTGTTATATTATTTTCACTAAGTTATAGAGCTAGTTCAAGTCTAGTGTAAAGTTATTTGTACTAACTTATATAGCTAGTTAAACTCTAGTGTAGAATAATTTGAACTAGGTTATAGAGCTAGTTCAAATCTAATGTAAAATTATTTGTACTAGCTTATAGATCTAGTTCAACTCTAGTGTAAAATTATTTGTACTAGGTTATATATCTATTTCAACTCTAGTGTAAAATTATTTGAACTAGGTTATAGATCTAGTTCAAATCTAGTGTAAAATTATTTGTACTAGCATATATATCTAGTTCAATTCTAGTGTAAAAATATTTGACCTAGGTCATGGAGCTAGTTTAACTCCAGTGTAAAATTATTTGAACTAGGTTATAGAGCTAGTTCAACTCTAGTGTAAAATTACGTGTACTGGCTTATAGTTCTAGTTCAACTCTAGTGTAAAATTATTTGTACTAGCTTATAGAGCTAATCCCACTTTAATGTAAAATTATTTGACTAGGTTATAAAATTAGTTCAAAACTATTGTAAAATTATTTGTGCTCGCATATAAAGATAGTTCTACTTTAGTATAAATTTTTTGTACTAGGTTGTAGAGCTAGTTCAACTCTAGTGTAATATTAGTTCAACTAGGTTATAGAGAGCTAGTTCAAGACTAGTGTAAAATCATTTGAAGTAGGTTATAGAGTTAGTTCAATTGTAGTGTAAAAGTATTTGTACTTGCTTATGGATCTAGTAACTCTAGTGTAAAACTATTTGTACTAGGTTATATAGCTAGTTCAACTCGAGTGTAAAATTATTTGAACTAGGTTATAGATCTAGTTCGAATCTAGTGTAAAATTATTTGTACGAGCATATATATCTAGTTCAACTCTAGTGTAAAAATATTTGTACTAGGTCATAGAGCTAGTTTAACTCTAGTGTAAAATTATTTGAACTAGGTTGTTGAGCTAGTTCAACTCTAGTGTAAAATTATGTGTACTAGTGTGACGGCCCCGATTTGTCGGTACACTAATCATGCACACAAATGTGTACGACCAAGATCAGGGACTCACTGGAAGATATCACAACACAACTCTAGACACAAATTAAAATAATACAAGCTTTATATTACAAACTAGGGGCTTCGAGGGCTCGAATACATAAGCTCGATTACACAAGACTCAGCGGAAGCAATAATATCTGAGTACAGACATAAGTTAAACAAGCATGCCTTAAGAAGGCTAGCACAAATATAACAACGATCGAAAAGGCAAGGCCTCCTCCCTGGGACCTCCTAACTACACTCGAAGCCGAACTCCACGTAGAAACATCCTCGGGATCTTCTGGGTCCTGGACTCCACAATTTGGTTGCATCATCCGAGAAGAAGGAACAGAAGGGGGGAAAAGGGAGAAAAGCAACCGTGAGTACTCATCCAAAGTACTCGCAAGCAAGGAACTACACTACACATGCAAAGTTATATGTGTAAAGAGGTAATATCTGTGGACTGAACTGCAGAATGCCAGAATAAGAGGGGGGTAGCTAATCCTATCGAAGACTACGCTTCAAGCAGCTTCCATCTTGCAGCAGTATAAGAGAGTAGATGGAAAAATAACAAGTATCAAAGCTTCTGGCAGCCTCCGTCTTGAGTCGCTGAAGAGTTCACCAAGCAACATGTATAGCATAATCCTACCCGGCGATCCTCCCGCACATCACCCTGTGAGAGAGCAACCACCGAGTTATATATGGAACTTGTCTGGGTGTGTTTTATTAAGTATCCAGTTCTAGTTGTCATGAGGTCAGAGTACAACTCCGGGTCGTCCTTTTACCGAGGGACACGGCTATTCGAATAGATTAACTTCCCTGCAGGGGTGCACCACATAACCCAGCACGCTTGATCCCACTTGGCCGGACACACTTTCCAGGGTCATGCCCGGACTCGGAATATCAACACGTCGCAGCCCTACCTAAGCACAACAGAGAGGTCAGCACGCCGGTCTAAGTCCTATGCGCGCAGGGGTCCGGGCCCATCGCCCAACGCACACCTGCACATTGCGTACGCGGCCGGTGAGCAGACCTAGCAACCTCCATTACTAAGGAAGTTACATTACGCGGTCCAACCCGGCGCGCGCCGCTCAGTCGCTGACGTCAAGAAGGCTTCAGCTGATACCACGATGTCGAGTGCCCATAACTATTCCCACGTAGCTGGTTAGTGCGTATAGGCCAATGGCCAGACTCAAATCAAATACCAAGAACTCGTTAAACGTGTTATTATGAAATAACCGCAGACAACGACCAGGGCCGGGCCCACCTATCTCCTAGGTGGTCGCAACCCGCCCTGTCGCTCCGCCGCAAAGTAACCATCAGGGGCTGCCGGGAACCCAGGCCCACCACTACCTGCGTGGAACCACCTGCCCCTTCAGCCCCCATCTCCGAACCATCATCATGTGTATCTAATAGCATAGTATATACCCGTGATCACCACCCGAGTGATTACGGCCCGATAGTATAGCATGGCAGACGGACGAGAATTTAGGGCCACTGATGGAGTACTAGCATCCTATACTAAGCATTAGGATAGCAGGTAAGGTATCAATAGTGGTAGCAACAATGACAGGCTATGCAACAGAATAGGAGCTATCGAATCATCAATCGTAGAAATTCTAATGCAAGAATAAGAGAGAAGAGAATGGGTGATATCTGGTGATCAAGGGGAGGGGCTTGCCTGGTTGCTCCGGCATGGAGGGGTCGTCGTCATCGCAGTCGATCACAGTGGCACCGTCAGCAGTCTCAGTCCCGATGTCTATCAGAGAGAAGAGGGGGAAGGAACAATAAATATAAAGCAAACAACACACCACAAAGCATAGCATGGCAAAACGTGGTGCTACATGTGACCTAACGCGGTAGGAGGTGATACCAACGAAGCGGGAAACATTCGGGAAAGTATTCCCAGTGTTTCGCGTTTTCGGGCGGCTGAAATGGAGGGGGAATGTTGCAGGTTCGGTATGCTAGGGACGTGTGCTTGGCAAACGGTCTGCGTATTCGGATACGTCTCGAAATTCTGAGCAACTTTCATGTATAAAGTATTTTCATCCGAGGTACGATTTATTTTATATTAATTTTAAAAGATTTAATCATTTTTAGAATTTAATTAAATATTTTAAATCAACATTATCCAAAATAGTGTATGCTGACATCATGACGTCAGCATGATGTCAGCAGTCAACATGATGTTGACTGGGTCAAACTGATGGGTGGGTCCCGTCTGTCATGGACTGTTAACTAATTAACTGTGGTTAGTTACATTAGCTGGTTAATTAGGTTTAAATAGTGATTAAGTTAATCTAGTAAGTATTTATTTATTTATCTTTATCTTTTTTTGGGGCGCTGGGGCGGGGCCCACTGGGTAGTGACCCATAGGTTAGCCCAGCGGGGCGGGCTAACGGGCGAAGGGGCCTGGGGGCCTGCATCCACCCATCACGCAAGGACGTAAGGGCGCGCCGAGGCACCGGCGCCGGGCGCGGGGCTAGGCCGCGGCGGCCGGGTTGGGCGGGTGGCGTGGCCGGTCGGAGCCACCCCAGCCGGCGAGGAGCAGGCCGCGCGATGGCGGTGGGGCGGAACATGGCGGCGGCCAGCGAGGGCCGCGGCCGCGGGCAGGTCGGCCGCTGTTGGTTGGTGCTGAGGAGGTGAGCGGTGCCTGGAGGCCTGGGGCAGGCGTGCCAGACGGAGCCGGGGCGGACGCCTCGGCAGCGGGAGAGCAAAAGGCCGGGCAAGGGCGTTGTGGCCGCAGTGCGGCGCGGCCAGGTGCGTGTGCGCGCGCACTGGGCGCGGCCGGGCGCGGTGGAGCACCGGTGAGGGAGGTCCGGGGCGTGGGTGGCGTGTGCGTGTGCGAGGGCAGGGGCACGGGGGAGCGTGGCGGGCGCGCTGACGCGCGCCGAGGCACGGCGCGAGGGGAAGAGGAGGAGAGGGGGGCTCACGATGGCCGTAGGGAAAAGGCAGTGGGGCGCGGGGAGGAAGTCGAAGACTACGGCGACGGGGTGTCTCCGGCGGGGAGGAGTCGAGGACGAGGACGGC
>LR738713.1:507962776-508042277 GCA_902687465.1 Secale cereale
GGAGTGGTGGACGGTGTGGGTTAGGGTTTGGGCATGGCGGGCCATATAGGTCAGGGGCGCGGGTGGGCCGCCTCGTGGCCTAGGTGGCCAGATGGGCCATTCGGCCCAGGGAGAGGGCGGGGGCTTTGCCCTTTTCTTTATTTTTATTGTTGTTGTATTTTCTTTTTCTTTTTCTTTTATTTCTTTTCTGTTTTAGCTTACTTCCTTTTTAAATTTAGTTTTATATAATACTACAACTAGCACCTAAGTTAGTATAAATGGTTATACCACTGCCACTACTATTTTGGCATTGAATTAAAACAGTTCAACATTTTATAATTTTGCAAGGCATTCAAATAATTGTTTTTGCTACTGTTTCAAAAAATTTAGTTCTTGTAAATATTTTACAGAGATGTGGATTCTCTACCCAAATTACTTATGATTTATTTGTCACAACCAGAACAATTTGGTTTTAATATTTGAAAACTTTTATTGTTTGCCTTTGTTTCAAATTGAATTTGGATTGGTTTCAAACTAACGTGAATTTATCGATAGTAACCGCGTGACATGGCGTCATTAGTAGAGGTTTATTGTAGCTTGATTATCCGGGCGTCACAATTCTCCTCCATTAAAATAAATCTTGTCCAGAGATTGAAGCGTTGGAGTAAGGGCGGAAAGTGCTGGTAGCGAAAACCTAACGAGTCCTCTCGGTCTTGGCTGCCCTTTGGAAGAGCTGATCCCTTTCATTGATGTCTTCATTACTCTGCTTCAAGTCATCGCGATCATGTCGTCATCCTTTCTTCGGGATCTCCATCGTCCTACGAACACGACCAGGGGGAGAAACTCCGAAAGAACGCAACTCCACAAGCTGGGTATCTAACGGTGAACTTTAATAGGAAATACATGAGGTACCCCACGAGTTGTGCTTCAGTGATTTCGTTGAGTGCAATATACGATGGTACCAAAGTTTCAAATGGGTAGGCAATCATTCGATGCCTAGACAGAAGCTGGAACGGGGGTTTGAACAACGAGAATAACATGGTGTTTGATTCCTGGATGAATAATGGTATAGAATTTATCTCGTGAATCACAAACAAGCCAGTTGCAAAGGATACATTATAATCCGGGTTGTAAAGAAGAGTCAGGTTTCGATCCCGTGGACCTGGGGGCTATGGGCCCACCATGTGGGTTAAGAGTAGGAAGGGCGATGACATCTTGCACAGAAAGCAAGGCGTGTCAGAGGATTGTCTGACAGCCAAGTGGCAACAATGTCGGTACCAAGGACGGGGAACGAAGAGAACCATTTTCTTGCTCGTTGAAACGAGGCAGACTAGTAGGTAAAGTTTTCTTCCATCGGTGGTTACCGGAATGTTATCAATAATAGAATCAAGTTCGTACTGACAGAGTTATACAACGAGGTGTTTACATAAGCAGAGAATTATTTCTCCTTAGAATATATGTAGATCAAGGGAAGGTTAAACAAACAAATGGACAGGAAAATTGTGATTACACACAATTATAAAGAGTATTTCCTTCCCATGGAGAAGATGAACATGGCATACAGGTTAGGAGAGCAAGTACCCAACAATTCAGATAAAGAGGCAAGGATTAATCAAGATGTTACCCATACAATGGTGTTTGGATAACTGAGCAAGAAACATTTAGCATCACGCCTCCAATGTTCTTGTTGATGAGCGGGGTATCATAGTCATGCTTCGAGGTAGCAATGATATGGTGTTTCAATCAAGGTTCAGACTTTGGATACACAAATGATCCATTAGGAGCAACTTATAAAATAAGTCATGCAATTTCCTCCTGGAAGAATGATTATCCTTGCAAAAGAAATTATAATGATAGGTCCACCAGCCAGGGGTGCTAGGCATGACATCATATTGTCGGGTCATCAAAGGACCAACATTATAACTCCTGGAAAGTTGTCCCAACCATCATATATGACCGAGATTCAGATCCGATTGGTGCCATGATACTTCAGACTCGGGATGTTCGAGAAGAAAAGGTGCAACAGAAATCGACAAAATGACATTGCAAGATTCTCGAGAAATGAACTATAGGAGCGGGTTCCCGAAACAATAGTCCATCAATAAACCAAAGAAAGGATGAGGAGGTGTCTGATGGGCTCAGCAACAATCCATCGAGAATTCCAAACGGATGGATTTCCACAATAATGTGAACATGAAGATGACACTTGTCAATTCAAATGATATAATGTTGTATGGTCGAGGAAAATCATACACCATTAATCATTAGGTGAAAGGTGTGCCCGAAATATGACCTTAGGCGGCAAGATCAATGTTAGAGTGTCAATTAAATAATCAACAGTCTAAGAACGAACTGTCGATCGTTAACTTCAAAGCAATAGTGTTGCTAGAAGTACAGAACTCAAGCAGCATTGTTAGCATATTGGTATCCTGGTTAAAAACAACACGGGGACCAAGGAAGAATGGTGATGGTGAGAAGTATCATCATACCGAGAATTTCTAAGAGGTGGGGCAATCCCCACAACATTCTCGACATAAAAGACAGTAATACTTCAAGGCGGAACACAACACTAGTTGGAGAGCAAGTTGTGTTCATATTGTAGACAAGTTCGCGATGAAAGGGAGTCAAGGGTGTTGTCAATGATAATAAAAATCATCGAGGGCAAGGAGGGTATTTCTCAACATGAACACAGTTGACATCTCGGAAGAAGTCAAAGTGTTGAAGGTGATCCGACACATTTATCGGGAGGTTTCAAGAGGATGCAATCAAACAACAATGGCAACAGACAATGGAATGACGAAGTGGCAAGTTATAAGATCAATATATAAGATGCAAGCTCGGAACTTGCCTTTCAAGACAAGCAACATGACGTTGAAAGCTCGACGTAAGTCGTGCTCACACACTGAAGAATTCGTACACTAGAGAAGGATGAGGTAGCACAGTCAAAGGTAGCAAGACCAGGGTGTTCAGAACTTCCCAGTAAAAATACTAGGGGTATTTTATTTGTAGTGCGGCATAATTTCACTAGTCGGTGTCCTCGGTTGACAACAACCCAGAACCCGTAGAGTGATTACGAACCAGGAAATACATTACTTCAACGAAGTTAGTAAGAAGTGGTACAATGGCAAGACATCTTCGAGATACCAGGGGGTAATACTCGAAGGTAGAACATGATAGAAGTAGAACCGGGTCATCAACCTATGACAGTAGATACTTCAACCTTGCCAAAAATAGACGAGGCACTGGAATGAATTCCCATTAGATATATCAGATCAGGACAGCATGGTCGAAACCATAATTCTAAGGAATCAATTGAAGAATACCGAAGGAATCATAAAGCATGGATAATCATTTTGCAAGAAGCTTTCGAGACGGCCTACATCATTTTCATGGGCATGAACACAAAGTTCAAGGTCGACTCCCACTTCTTTAATGCATATCATTTCATTCACCTCTCGCTTTGATAAAATTGTAGTGTTGGAAGTTTATTTGGTAGAACACCGGAAGAGTATGACTTGTGAAAACTTTTGGGTTCTCAAGGATTAGGGGAAGGCATAGGTTCAACCCATCGGGCATCTTAGTAACATATACCCCAAGTTTCAAAAGTAAAAATGCAAGCTCGAAAGCAGAGCAGGGTTGGCCAAGTAGAGGATACAATTTACCAAAGGCATTATGTATCAGGGGAAGAACTCACAAGGTGATAGAATATCAAGGACACTGTCGGATAACAATCCAACAATGGATCGGGCGATCCACAACGAAGCTGATGTGAGTATCGGTACTCACTCAGAGGAAGAAAGAATGCAGATGCATCAGATTCAAGAATCATTTGATTAGTCTGATGCTTAAATAGAAAGAAATTATGGTTTCCAAAACGAAGGATCAGAAGCAGACGCTGTGATCAAGGATGGATAAGTTGAAAACACTTAGTTGGACAATCAATAAATGTTTGAATTGTCGAGAACCAACTCATGTCCGGAATGACGTCTGAGCGGGAAAGTTAATTTTAAAAAGGATAACCTGATTACTGCGCACACGCACACATTGAATCAATAGGCTCAAAATGGCTAAGACAAGGGATGTTAACAAAGACTACTAGTCATATGAAATTAACCATAATGCAAGCAGGCAAGAATTTCAAGAGTAACAGGCTGCAGAGGATTTTTGATAGATCGAAAAGTATTCCGAAGAATATTGTGAGACACATCAACAATTGAGAAGAACAGATCCTTGATAAAAGTGAGGAAATAACCGTAAGGGTTTTCATGCGAAATAAAACTACCAGACAGTAAACTCAAAGGATTCTCAGGACAATAGAGAATATTTCAAGGCATCTTGTAACAATAAGAGTGACGAGGAATGATCATGAGAATAACAAGTGCATGAAGATATCCATATGGATATATCAGTGGCAGTGAATCACAAAGGTGATGAGCACAAGGGTCTCGGGAAAATATCAAGGGATATCGTCAGAATCTTCTGACGAAGCAGGTGATCTTCCGGAATGAGGGCTCTCCGGAAGAAATAGTTACGAGAACCTAGAGTCAGAGTTAGTAAAATCTTTTAACCCGAATAGAAGAGAGATCAGAGTCCCAGAGCATAGAAGATGAACAAAAAGATCCTAACACCACCCATTGGTGTTGTGGGCCCGTAAGCCACACAACAAGTTAGTAATTTTTTTTTCAAATACTAGTCTCAACTTCGGCCAAGGAGTTGGAAAGGGGATTCCTACAGGCAGTCGGCTCTAATACCAACTTGTGATGCCCCCATTTTGTCCGTACACTAATCAAGCACGGAAATGTGTACGACCAAGATCAGGGACTCACTTGAAGATATCACAACACAACTCTAGACACAAATTAAAATAATACAAGCTTTATATTACAAGCCAGGGGCCTCGAGAGCTCGAATACATAAGCTCGATTACACAAGAGTCAGCGGAAGCAATAATATCTGAGTACAGACATAAGTTAAACAAGCATGCCTTTAGAAGGCTAGCACAAATATAGCAATGATCGAAACGGCAAGGCCTCCTGCCTGGGACCTCCTAACTACTCCTCGAAGTCAAACTCCACGTAGAAAACATCCTCGGGATCTTCTGGGTCCTGGACTCCACCATCTGGTTGAATCATCCGAGAAGAAGGAACAGAAGAGGGAAAAAAGTGAGAAAAGCAACCGTGAGTACTCATCCAAAGTACTCACAAGCAAGGAACTACACTACACATGAAAAGGTATATGTGTAAAGGGGTAATATCTGTGGACTGAACTACAGAATGCCAGAATAAGAGGGGGATAGCTAATCCTATCGAAGACTACGCTTCAAGCAGCCTCCATGTTGCAGCAGTAGAAGAGACTAGATGGAAAAGTAACAAGTATCAAAGCTTCTGGCAGCCTCCATCTTGAGTAGCTGAAGAGTTCACCAGGTAACATGTAGCATAATCCTACCCGGCGATCCTCCCGCACATCACCCTGTGAGAGAACAACCACCGAGTTATATCTGGAACTTGTCTGGGTGTGTTTTATTAAGTATCCAGTTCTAGTTGTCATGAGGTCAGAGTACAACTCCGGGTCGTCCTTTTACCGAGGGACACGACTATTCGAATAGATTAACTTCCCTACAGGGGTGCACCACATAACCCAGCACGCTTGATCCCATTTGGCCGGACACACTTTCCAGGGTCATGCCCGGCCTCGGAAGATCAACACGTCGCAGCCGTACCTAAGCACAACAGATAGGTCAGCACGCCGGTCTAAGTCCTAGGCGCACAGGGGTCCGGGCCCAACGCCCAACGCACACCTGCACGTTGCGTACGCGGCCGGTGAGCAGACCTAGCAACCTCCATTACTAAGGAAGTTACGTTACGCGGTCCAACCCGGCGCGCGCCGTTCAGTCGCTGACGTCAAGAAGGCTTCGGCTGATACCGCGACGTCGAGTGCCCATAACTATTCCCACGTAGCTGGTTCGTGCGTATAGGACAATGGCCAGACTCAAATCAAATACCAAGAACTCGTTAAACGTGTTATTATGAAATAACCGCGGACAACGACCAGGGCCAGGCCCACCTGTCTCCTAGGTGGTCGCAACCCGCCCTGTTGCTCCACCGCAAAGTAACCATCAGGGGGCTACCGGGAACCCAGGCCCACCACTACCTACGTGGAACCACCTGCCCCTTCAGCCCCCATCTCCGAACCATCATCATGTGTATGTAATAGCATAGTATATACCCGTGATCACCACCCGAGTGATCACGGCCCGATAGCATAGCATGGCAGACGGATGAGAATGTAGGGCCACTGATGGAGTACTAGCATCCTATACTAAGCATTAGGATAGCAGGTAAGGTATCAATAGTGGTAGCAACAATGACAGGCTATGCAACATAATAGGAGCTATCGAATCATCAATAGTACCAATTCTAATGCAAGAATAAGAGAGAAGAAAATAGGCGATATCTGGTGATCAAGGGTGGAGCTTGCCTGGTTGCTCCGGCATGGAGGGGTCATTGTCATCACATTCGATCACAGTGGCACCGTCAGTAGTCTCAGTGCCGATGTCTATTGGAGAGAAGAGGGGGGAGAAACAATAAATATAAAGCAAACAACGCACCACAAAGCATAAAATGGCAAAACGTGGTGCTACGTGTGACCCAACGCGGTAGGAGGTGATACCGATGAAGGGGGGAAACATTCGGGAAAGTATTCCCGGTGTTTCGCGTTTTCGGGCGGATGAAACGGAGGGGTAAGTTGCAGGTTCGGTATGCTAGGGATGTGTGGTTGACGAACGGTCTGCGTATTCGGATGCGTCTCGAATATAAAGTATTTTCATCCGAGGTACGGTTTATTTTATATTAATTTTAAAAGATTTAATCATTTTTAGAATTTAATTAATTATTTTAAATCAACATTATCCAAAATAGTGTATGCTGATGTCATCATGACGTCAGCATGATGTCAGCAGTCAACATGACATTGACTAGGTCAAACTGACGGGTGGGTCCCGTCTGTCATGGACTGTTAGCTAATTAACAGTGGTTAGTACATTAGCAGGTTAATTAGGTTTAAATAGTGATTAAGTTAATCTAGTCAGTATTAATTAATTAATTAATTATTTAATTGATAATTTAATTATTTAATTATTTATTTATCTTTATCTTTTTTTTGGGGGCGCTGGGGCGGGGACCACTGGGTAGTGACCCATAGGTCAGCCCAGCGGGGCGGGCTAACGGGCGGAGGGGCCTGGGCGCCTGCATCCGCCCCATCACACAAGGACGTGAGGGCGCGCCGAGGCACCGGCGTCGGGCGCGGGGCTAGGCCGCGTCGGCCGGGTTGGGCAGGTGGCGTGGCCGGTCGGAGCCACCCCAGCCGACGGCGAGCAGGCCGCGCGACGGCGGTGGGGCGGAACATGGCGACGGCCAGCGAGGGCCGCGGCCGCGGGGAGGCCGGCCGCTGTTGGTTGGTGCTGAGGAGGTGAGCGGTGGCCGGAGGCCTGGGGCGAGCGCGCAGGACGGAGCCGAGGCGGAGGCCTCGGCAGCGGGAGAGCAAAAGGCGGGGCAAGTGCGCGGTGGCCGCAGTGCGGCGCAGCGAGGTGCGTGTGCGCGCGCACTGGGCGTGGCCGGGCACGGTGGAGCGCCGGTGAGGGAGGTCCGGGGCGCGGGTGGCGTGTGCGTGTGCGAGGGCAGGGGCACGCGGGAGCGTGGCGGTCGCGCAGACACGCGCCGAGGCACGACACGAAGGGTAGAGGAGGAGAGGGGGGGCTCACGATGGCCGTAGGGTAAAAGGCAGTGGGGCGCGGGGAGGAAGTCGAAGGCGATGGCGAATGGGGTGTCTCCGGCGGGGAGGAGTCGAGGACGAGGATAGCGGGGCAGCTCCGCGAGGTGGCTTCGACGACGGCGGGGTCCAGAGGCGTCGAACGGCGAGGGCGGCGTCGGGGTCGATCCCGATCCAGAACTGGATCGGGGGGTAACGCAGGGGGGGGAGTGGTGGACGGTGTGGGTCAGGGTTTGGGCACGGCAGGCCATATAGGTCAGGGGCGCGGGTGGGATGCCTCGTGGCCTAGGTGGCCGGATGGGCCATTCGGCCCAGGGAGAGGGGGGGGCTTTGCCCCTTTTCTTTATTTTAATTGCTGTTGTATTTTCTTTTTCTTTTTCTTTTATTTCTAGTCTGTTTTAGCTTACTTTCCTTTTTAAATTTAGTTTTATATAATACTACAACTAGCACCTAAGTTAGTATAAATGGTTATACCACTACCACTATTATTTTGGCATTGAATTAAAACAATTCAACATTTTATAATTTTGCAAGCATATCAAATAATTGTTTTTGCTACTGTTTGAAACATTTTAGTGCTCGTAAATATTTTAAAGAAATGTGGATTCTATACCCAAATTACTTATGATTTATTTGTCATAACCAGAACAATTTGGTTTTAATATTTGAAAACTTTTATTGTTTGCCTTTGTTTCAAATTGAATTTGGATTGGTTTCAAACTAACGTGAATTTATCGACAGTAACCGCGTGACGTGGCGTCATTAGCAGAGGTTTAATGTAGCTTGATTATCCGGGCGTCACAATTATCTTATAGATCTATTTCAACTCTAGTGTAGAATTATTTGTACTAGCTTATAGAGCTAGTTCAACTGTAGTGTAAAATTAATTGAACTAGGTTATAGAGCTAGTTCATGTCTAGTATAAAATTATTTGGACTTGGTTATAGAGCTAGTTCAGTTGTAGTGTATAATTATTTGTACTAGCTTATAGATCTAGTTCAACTATAGTGTAAAATTATTTGTACTAGCTTATAGAGCTAGTTCAACTCTAGTGGAGAATTATTTGTACTAGCTTATAGAGCTAGTTCAACTATAGTGTAAAATTATTTGAACTAATTTTTAGACCTAGTTCAACTCTAGTGTAAAATTATTTGAACTAGCATATAGAGATAGTTCAACTCTAGTGTAAAATTATTTGTACTGACTTATATAGCTAGTTCAACTCTAGTGTAAAATTATTTGTACTACCTTGTATATCTAGTTCAACTCTAGTGTAAAATTACTTGAACTAGGTTATAAAGCTAGTTCAAGACTAGTGTAAAATCATTTAAACTAGGTTATAAAGCTAGTTCAATTGTAGTGTAAAATTATTTGTACTTGCTTAATGATCTAGTTCAACTCTATTGAAAAACTATTTGTACTAGGTTATATAGCTAGTTCAATTCTAGTGTAAAATTATTTGAAATAGGTTGTAGATCTAGTTCGAATCCAGTGTAAAATTATTTGTACGGGCATATATATCTAGTTCAACTCTAGTGTAAAAATATTTGTACTAGGTCATAGAGCTAAACTCTAGTGTAAAATTATTTGAACTTGGTTGTAGAGCTAGTTCAACTCAAGTGTAAAATTATGTGTACTGGCTTATAGATCTAGTTCATCTCTAGTGTAAAATTATTTGAACTAGGTTGTAGAGCTAGTTCATGTCTAGTATAAAATTATATGAACTTGGTTATAGAGCTAGTTCAAATGTAGTGTAAAAATTTTTGTA
Source organism: Secale cereale (assembly GCA_902687465.1). NCBI lineage: Eukaryota > Viridiplantae > Streptophyta > Magnoliopsida > Poales > Poaceae > Secale > Secale cereale. Next base: position 507,972,291 of record LR738713.1, read on the forward strand.
CTAGCTTATAGATCTAGTTCAACTCAAGCGTAAAATTATTTGTACTATATTATTGAGCTAGTTCAACTCTAGTGTAAAATTATTTGTACTAGCCTATAGAGCTAGTTCAACTCTAGTGTTATATTATTTGAACTAGGTTATAGAGCTAGTTCAACTCTAGTATAAAATTATTTGAACTCGCATATAGATATAGTTCAAGTCTAGTGTAAAATTGTTTGTACTGACTTATATAGCTAGTTCAACTCTAGTGTAAAATTATTTGTACTAGCTTGTATATCTAGTTCAACTCTAGTGTAAAATTAAATGAACTAGGTTATAGAGCTAGTTCAAGACTAGTGTAAAATCATTGGCACTAGGTTATAGAGCTAGTTCAATTGTAGTGTAAAATTATTTATACTTGCTTAATGATCTAGTTCAACTCTATTGTAAAACTATTTGTACTAGGTTATATATGTAGTTCAACTCTAGTGTAAAATTATTTGAACTAGGTTATAGATCTAGTTCGAATCCAATGTAAAATTATTTGTACGAGCATATATATCTAGTTCAACTCTAGTGTAAAAATATTTGTACTAGGTCATAGAGCTAGTCTAACTCTAGTGTAAAATTATTTGAACTGGGTTGTAGAGCTAGTTCAACTCTAAAGTAAAATTATGTGTACTAATGTCGGTGTACAAAGATAGGGGTACCTTAGTACCCCAACTTGTGCACGGGCAGTAGCAGCTTCCCGCGGCAGGGTTTACCACGTGCTTGCATGAAACCTTTCCGGTCCTTATTAAGCCATTCAAGAACAAAGTATACAAGTCAGGAGATCAAGGCCCCGGCAAGTGGAGCTTGCCGGGAAGGCCGTCCCAGGCTCAAGATGATCACATTAACACAAGACCCTGGCAAGAGGAGCTTGCCAGGACAACCAGAAGACTGCATCCCAGAAGACATGCCTCGGCGCACCCTGCGCCCCGGCAGGACCCGGGGAGCGACAAGCCTCCGGGCCGGGCAAGATCAAGACCCCGGTAAGGTGCTTGCCGGGGGAAGCCTGCGCTGTGTGCCCGCGCTCTAGCTCATCGGCCCACGCGTCGCCCTGGGGTCCCTCCAGGGACGCGTGGCGGATGGCTGTGCAGCCTGGGGGACACGGTGGCACGCCATGGTGACGAGGCTACCGCCGTGGCGAAAGGAGACGCATGGACGGGTGCTTTTGGGGTCGACGGTGACGGGCATTTAATGCCCTTGTCCCCCACTGTCAAAGTTAGGTGATGACCACTGTTCATCCACTGTTCACGCACTATTCCCGCACTGTTACAACTACCACCAAAGTTACATTTTTACCCTCCTCTACGTTGATACCTGTCGGTGACCCCTTGAGCTATAGAAGGAGGCCCATGCACAACGTAGGAAGGGTTCGGAACCTATACAGCTCTCTTGCTCGGTGTAGCTAGTTCTTCAAGCTCCCGAGCCCAAGAACTCAATACAATCTAAGCAGGAGTAGGGTTTTACGCGTTCGCGCGGCCCGAACCTAGGTAAACTGCCCGCGTGTGCTCCTCGATCCGCTCTTCGTGCTCCCTCCGCTCCCTTACCGCAACATCGAAGGGGCTCCGGTCCCATAGGTGCTCGTGGGAGGACAGTTTCCCCCGACAACTAGCTTATAGATCTAGTCCATCTCTAGTGTAAAATTATTTGTAGAAGCTTATAGAGCTAGTTCAACTCTAGTGTAAAATTACTTGAACTAGGTTATAGAGCTAGTTCATGTCTAGTGTATAATTATTTGAACTTGGTTATAGAGCTAGTTCAACTATAGTGTAAACTTATTTGTACTAGCTTATAGATCTAGTTCAACTCAAACGTAAAATTATTTGTACTAGATTATAGAGCTAGATCAACTCTAGTGTAAAATTATTTGTACTAGATTATAGAGCTAGTTCAACTCTAGTGTTATATTATATGAACTAGGTTTTAGAGCGAGTTCAACTCTAGTGTAAAATTACGTGTACTAGCTTATAGATCTAGTTCAACTCTAGTGTAAAATTATTTGTACTAGCTTATAGAGCTAGTCCCACTCTAGTGTAAAATTATTTGAACTAGGTTATACAACTAGTTCAAAACTATTGTAAAATTATTTGTACTCGCATATAAGGATAGTTCTACTTTAGTATAATATTTTTGTACTAGGCTGTAGAGCTAGTTTAACTCTAGTGTAAAATTACTTGAACTAGGTTATAAAGCTAGTTCATGTCTAGTGTATAATTATTTGAACTTGGTTATAGAGCTAGTTCAACTGTAATGTAAAATTATTTGTACTAGCTTATAGATCTAGTTCAACTCAAACGTAAAATTATTTGTACTAGATTATAGAGCTAGTTCAACTCTAGTGTAAAATTATTTGTACTAGATTATAGAGCTAGTTCAACTCTAATGTTATATTATATGAACTAGGTTTTATAGCGAGTTCAACTCTAGTGTGAAATTATGTGTACTGGCTTATAGATCTAGTTCAACTCTAGTGTAAAATTATTTGTACTAGCTTATAGAGCTAGTCCCACTCTAGTGTAAAATTATTTGAACTAGGTTATACAACTAGTTCAAAACTATTGTAAAATTATTTGTACTCGCATATAAAGATAGTTCTACTTTAGTATAATTTTTTTGTACTAGGTTGTAGAGCTAGTTTAACTCTAGTGTAAAATTACTTGAACTAGGTTATAGAACTAGTTCAAGACTAGTCTAAAATCATTTGAACTAGGTTATAGAGCTACTTCAATTGTAGTGTAAAATTGTTTGTACTTGCTTCACTACAAGAAATATGTCAACTTGTGACCACCACTATTGGTCACTGAATGGCCACAAATTTCCATTTGTGACCTTTTTGTGACCAAAAACATAAGGTCCAAAGCTGGCCGTCATAAATTAACATTAGCGACCTTCTCTGTGAGAAGGTCATAGACGTTTATGACCAAAATATGCCTACTGTCGTGTTTTGGTCACTACCAGCCTCCCCAGACCACGTAGGCATCCAGCGTGGCAAGCTGATGTGGCACAAGATTCAGCCCGGTCCAATTTGGTATTCTACATGGGCCGAGCCCATTAATTCTGCCTATTAGTGTTTTTTCTCATATTAATTTTGGCTAGGTAGATGGGCCAAGCCCAATAATTAAGCCTTCTCATTTTTGGGCCGTGGCCTTTTCCGCTAGAAAGTTTTAGTTTTTTTGTAATATAAAAAAGGTCCACTAGTCAAATGGGTCCCAGATGTCAGGTTCAGGTACGTGGGTCCCAGCTAGCAAGTTCATATTCTTCATATTTCAATTTGACAGTAAATAAATAACCAGTATTTAAATTGGCACAAACAAAACACACACATAATACTCCAAATATTATCAGCCAGATTCAGTACAGAGCTCCTATTGTACAAATAACATATACTTTACAAGCTCTGCACATAATAAGCTCTAACATATACAAGCTCTACAAGCTCTACACGTGATATGGTGCCCTGGTGTTAACCATGTAGCTCTACAAGTGTCTCAAGTCTTCTTCAACATGGAGCTCCTTCCGTAGAGAGCACAAACTGGGCACCTGCATCATCACAGGAAGGCAATTTTAGATCATAAAAACGAATGTTCCAAGCATAGTTTAGAGAAAAGAACCAAGTAAATTTGCCCTCAATCATACAAACAAAGTTTAGAGAAAACCAAACATGAACAAGCACTTATTATGCAGTTTTTCAATTTTTTAATACATTTATTTTCTATTAGAAAAACTAAATATGCTACTTCCTGATTCATGGCTGCATAATCCAGCTAGCTACACCAGTTTGCTCTCATGCAAAAATTAGAAAGAAAAAAAAGAACAACAAATAAATCAACAATGATTTCTCTAACACATACAGTAACTTACCGATATAACTTGTATAACTTGTATATTTGTCGACGGAAAACGGGATGCAAAATCATGTTTCAGTCCAAATCAATCTATCATGAGAAAACATGTATAACTCCCACTAGAATTTTTTAATGCAGTTGCGAATTATCCTAAAAACTTGTGCACTTAATGATGGTTAGATCCATCTTACAGAATAGTCAGCTTCCAATATAAGTTCGATATAGAACAGAATGTATAAGCACGAAGTAAGATAGGCCATGCATCAAACACAGAAATAATTTTACTAGGTAGCGGCATAATAAGTTGGTTTTTACTAGGTAGCGGCATAGTAAGTTGGTTTTTACTAGGTAGCGGCATAGTAAGTTGTGACATTTAAAAAAAACAGTAAGAAAACCAGCGGCGGCTGCTCCGGCCCGCTGCTCTCCTCCTGGACACCGCCGCTGTAAATTTAGCTAGCAATCATCAGCAACAAGTACAGAGTAAACTGGGACTTTGTTGCAGCTACACAAACTGAAACAACACACACATCATGGAATTTCATATCATAGCTAACAAATATTTTACCAGAAACCATGGTGTTCTTCTCTGTATTTTAGAAAGATGCAAACAAAGGTTTCAATAAAAACAAAAAAGTGGAGTAGACAAATTATCAGCAAGAAATCAATGGCCAGATGAGCACCACCACAACTAATCGCCACTAACACTTGGTCATCGACGCGATGCCCAAGCAAGGAACCAGCTCGCACACGCAAGATGATGATTGCATACATACAAATCATGTGCTGGCAGAAAAAATCCAAGCATGAGCTCGTCTTCTCTCTCTGTTTGGTAACTAACAACCTAAATAAAATAAAATAAAAAACACGACTTGTTCATACAGATCCCTCTAAAATTCCTTGGGACAAGTGCATCACATATTCGTCAACTTAGCAGCAGAAGTAGTGAGCACAGGAAGAGGGGGATGGAGATGGAGGAGCTACCTGCCACGATCGCAATGGAAGCAGAGGAGCAGATCCCTCCTGCCCCTCCCCCACAAGCAGGATAGGGCTGCCGGTTGGGCACGCCCCTACTCCTCCGCCTCCTCAAGCAGGAGACCCCCTTCCCCTATTGCTGCTTGGCGCGCCGCATCACTAGTCACCTCCCCATGCAAGAAGTACACAATAAATAGATAGACGGTCAGTGAGGTACAATTTCACAGCAACAGAAGCTTAGAATTAACAGAAATACACACTCAAATGAAGTCACTAAGATACTTAAGTCCACCACATGGTGTAGAATTATGTGGTATATAATTGCAACACATGAACCAAAAGAGAAATAACATCATCACCAAGAGTTTCTGATGATAAGCATAGCTCCCTACAAAAAAAGAACTAAGGGCACATTGACTAATGCATGCAGACCACAATATTCAAAGTAGAAGCAAGCGGGCAGTATGTGCTACCTACTGGCAAAGTATAAAACCTGATCATATCCAAAGATGTCGGGGGAAACTGTCCGCCACGAACACCTATGGGACCGGAGCCCCTTGTCTGTGCGGTACGAGGGCGGAGGGAGCACGAAGAGCAGATCGTAGCGAGCACGCGGGCAGTTTTACCCAGGTTCGGGCCGCGGTAAACGCGTAAAACCCTACTCCTGCTTGGTTATGTATTGAGTTTGAGCGCTCGGGAGCTTGAAGAAGCAGCTACACCAAGCGCGAGAGTGATCTAGGTTCCGATCCCCCTCCACGTTGTGCATGGGCCTCCTTTTATAGTGCAAGGGGTCACCGACAGGTGTCAACGTAGGAGAAAGGGGTAAAAACGTAAAAGAGGTGGTAGTTGTAACAGTGCGGGAACAGTGGAGCTACAGTACAGAACAGTGGTCTATACCTACTTTAACAGTGGGGGACAAGGGCATTGAATGCCCGTCGCCGTCGACCCCAAAAGCTCCTGCCTTAGCGTCTCCGTCTGCCACGGCGATGGGCTCATCACCGTGGAGTGCCACCGTGTACCCCAGGCTGCACAGCTATCCGCCACGCGTCCCTAGATAAGCCCCAGGGCGACGCGTGGGCCGATGAGCTGGAGCGCGGGCACACAGCGCAGCCTTCCCGGCAAGCACCTTGCCGGGGCCTTGATCTTGCCGGGCCCGGGAGCTTGCCGCCCCCCGGGCCCTTGCCGGGGCGCATATAGCGCCGAGGCGTTGTCTTCTAGTCTTCCTGGCAAGCTCCTCTTGCCAGGGTCTTGTGTTAGCGGGGCAGTCTTGAGCCTGGTACGGCCTTCCCGGCAAGCTCCTCTTGCCGGGGTCTCGGTCTTATGTCTTGTATACTTTGTTTTTGAATGGTTTAATAGGGAGCAGGAAGGTCTCCGGCGAGCACGCAGTAAACCCTGTCGCGGGAAGCTGCAACTGCCCGTGCACGAGTTGGGGTACTGAGGTACCCCTACCTTAGTACACCGACAATAAATGAATCAAGAAAACAAGAACTGACAATGAGAACTACATACTAATGCACCAAATGATCAACATCAAGCACAAGCATGCAAACATGCATCTCATCCCAACCTAAAACTAGAAACAGAACACCCTAACCACCACCAATTCTCTTCATAGTTGATGAGACGACATTTACCGTACATAAATATGATGTAAAAAAGTAAGCAATATGATACTACTAATTTAGAGTGTGCAAACAGAAGGATTTTCTTCTCTCATGCTCTACCTGCCCGCATCAGAGACTCTCATTCTGAACGGTCACTGTCATCACACTTGTTTTCAGATTCTCGCACTTGCAACTAGCACAAGAGTGAATTTCATACATCATCAATACAACAGAGCAGCACTAACCAACACAAAGCATTACATCATACATGAGACAGACTACAAGAGGAACATATCTGAAACCAGTAGTCATAACCCATCAATTTAGATTGAATGGGCACATCCTAATCTACACCATGGCTTGCTGACAACCCCACAAACAGGCTGCACAATAGCAGAATACACACGAACCGGATCGGAGTGTTACCTTTGTTGTGGCCATGGATGGCATGGAGAAGAGGAGGACGGCCACCAGATGCCTGGAGCAGGAAGAACGAACGAACACCTGTACTGCAGAATGAATTGTGAGGATATTTGTCAAGGGGGAGGGCCGGAGCGGGGAGAGAGATTCATGGACGAGATCCGGGAGTACCTCAGCAGCCAAGTAGGAGCGGAGGACGACAACAGTCCGGCGTCTCTTGTACATCAGCGGGACATGAGCGAGAGGAGGTGAGGTGGGGTGGAGTACCGCGGCGGTGAAGAAGGTCTTGTCGCCGACCTCGGAGAGCACGGTCATGGCCAGCGACTTGGTGAGCCCCTGTAGCAGGACGGAACCAAGCGAAAAAACAAGGTCAATTCAGCAACCTCCACCCGCGCCGCGCAAAGAGAAAGAGAGGAGAGAGGGGGAGGGAGGGGAGCTGACCCCGAGCAGAGACGGCGACATGGCGGCCGGCGGCGGAGGGAGGCGCCGATTACGATCTAGGGGGTGAGGAGAGGATGTGCGGGGACCTTGACGAAGAACTCGGAGACGGCGAGGACCTTGACGACGAACCCTGCGGCGGGATCCCAGACCTGGTGGGCGGGGATGGCCTTGGCGCCGGCACTGGGGCGGGAGCGGCGGGTGGAGCAGGTCGCGGGTGCGCCCCCACGGAACGAGACCCTCCTGGCCGCTGTGGCGCAGCCCTCGGCGCCGCGGAGGCGGACGCCAAGAAGGGCAACCACTCCGAGGAGGCAATGGCGAGGGCGGGTGAGGCGGAGGCCTTGAGCGCGAACGTCGACGGCGGAGGAAGGGGACGGTGGACAAGGGGGGCTTGGATTGGATCTGGAGAGAATGGGTGCGGCGCCTGGCAGGGAGGAAGGGGAGGGGATCGAGAGGAGCTCCGCCGGATCTGAAAGGGGAGAGGAGGAGCATAGAGTGAGGGAAAGAAAGGAGGCGGTGGGGTGGATGGAAAATGACCACAAGACAGAGCTAGGGTTTCGGGGACACATCCATGTTTGGTGCGGGCCGTTGGATCCAGGGGATCCAACGGTGATTTACCCATGATCCGCGTGAGAGGCCCCTGGACCAATCAGAACGCAGTATACAGGTATGATATTTTGACCATTTAAATTGGTCATAATCGACTAAAATTATGTGCTAAATCATGTTAGCTATTTTATTATGACCTGAAAATTTGAAAAAAAAACTTTTTATTGTGTCAGCAAATTTGACTATTATTTTCAGGAATAATCATAAATTGAAACAAGATAAATATTTTTTAAAGAGTTATGAGAAATGAGTTCTTTTAAATCATTTTTTCATTTTTTAAGTGTTCGAAATGAGCTTTTATGTGAAGGACCTACCAAATATTTGTTGCAAAATTGTACCAAATCAATTTTCTAAAATACTAGGCCATATTTAATGCACAATTGACCAAATGGTTGGGTATAAAAAGCTTTGATTCACCTCTGGCGAAAAAGACAAATTTCCGCCGATTCAGCTGGAAGCGGGTCAAATTTGAACTGTAGCTACCTTGTAGTTTGCTCTTTATTTTTTACAAAAATCATTTCTAGGTACATAAGTATTTATTTAATCAGATAAACACCAAAAAAATACCAAGGTCCAACCACTAACTAGGAACGGTCATTCCCGCCGTTTTGACCGCGTTTTGAAACGGGCATAAAAAATTCAAAAAAAATCAAAAAATTGGAACACCTTTGCATTGTGTCATCATATATGACCAAGTTACCAGGAAAAATAATAAACTTGTAATACGGCAATTCTTTTAAAAAAGTGTTCTCAGAAACGAGCTATCATGCATGAAGATTCATCGCTTTCAAGCCAAATGATCAATCCTATGGCCACATTCATGGCATAGTTTGTTCAAATGACCTCATATTGTGCAGAAGGGTGCATCTTGGAATGGCAAACAATGTTGCCTAAGGGAGTTTTCAGTTTCTTTCGACGAAAAATTCATTTTCCATTTTTCGAGTGCCCGAAATGAGATTTTATTGTGAAGGAACTACCTAATAATTGTTGCAAAATTGGACCAAATCAATTTTATAAAATACTAGTCCATATTTAATGCACAATTGACCAAATGGTTGGGTATAAAATTTTTTGATCCACCTCTGGTGAAAAAGACAAATTTTCGCCGATTCAGTTGGAAGCGGGTCAAATTTGAACTGTAGCTACCTTGTAGTTTGCTCTTCATTTTTTACAAAAATCATTTCTAGATACATAAGTATCTATTTAATCAGAGAAACACCAAAAAAATACCAAGGTTCAACCACTAGCTAGGAACGGTCATTCCCGCCGTTTTGACCGCATTTTGAAACGGGCATAAAAAATTCAAAACAAATCAAAAAATTGGAACACCTTCGCATTGTGTCATTATATATGACCAAGTTACCAGGAAAAATAATAAACTTGTAAAACGGCAATTCTTTTAAAAAAGTGTTCTCAGAAACGAGCTATCATGCGTGAAGATTCATGGCTTTCAAGCCAAATGATCAATCCTATGGCCACATTCATGGCATAGTTTGTTCAAATGATCTCATATTGTGCACAAGGGTGCATCTTGGAATGGCAAACAATGTGGCCTAAGGGAGTTTTCATTTTCTTTGGACAAAAAATTCATTTTCCATTTTTCGAGTGCCCAAAAGGAGGTTTTTTTGTGAAGGACCTCCCAAATAATTGTTGCCAAATTGGACCAAATCATTTTTATAAAATACTAGTCCATATTTAATGCACAATTGACGAAATGGTTGGGTGTAAAAAGTTTTGATCCACCTCTGGTGAAAAAGACAAATTTCCGCCGATTCAGTTGGAAGCGGGTCAAATTTGAACTGTAGCTACCTTGTAGTTTGCTCTTTATTTTTTACAAAAATCATTTATAGGTACATAAGTATCTATTTAATCAGAGAAACACCAAAAAATACCAAGATTCAACCACTAGCTAGGAACGGTCATTCCCGCTGTTTTGAGCGCATTTTGAAACGGGCATAAAAAATTCAAAAAAATCAAAAAATTGGAACACCTTCGCATTGTGTCATTATATATGACCTAGTTACCAGGAAAAATAATAAACTTGTAATACGACAATTCTTTTAAAAAAGTGTTCGCAGAAATGAGCTATCATGCATGAAGATTCATGGCTTTCAAGCCAAATGATCAATCCTATGGCCACATTCATGGCATAGTTTGTTCAAATGATCTCATATTGTGCAGAAGGGTGCATCTTGGAATGGCAAACAATTTTGCCTAAGGTAGTTTTCATTTTCTTTGGACGAAAAATTCATTTTTCCATTTTTCGAGTGCCCAAAAGGAGGTTTTTTTGTGAAGGACCTCCCAAATAATTCTTGCAAAATTGGACCAAATCAATTTTCTAAAATACTAGGACATATTTAATGCACAATTGACAAAATGGTTGGGTGTAAAAAGTTTTGATCCACCTCTGGTGAAAAAGACAAATTTCCGCCGATTCAGCTCGAAGCGGGTCAAATTTGAACTGTAGCTGCCTCATAGTTTGCTATTTATTTTTTACAAAAATCATTTCTAGTTACATAAGTACCGATTTAATCATAAATACATGGTTTTGGTGGCGATACGTCGAGGTTTGGGCGGTGGTCAAGGGCCCCAACTCTAGAGCGCGTAAACTCGCATGATCGCCGCGTGGTCACCGCATGATTGTGGCGTTGCCATGTGTTCTGGGAGGCCTAGGCATGAATAGTGGGTTGGGCACTCCCCAGGTAGGTGCTAGGAAGAAAATTACAACATAAGATTCTCACGAGGAGACCGATTTATGCTCAAACATGAATTAGCAGCCAAGTGTTTGATTAGCGGTACGAGAAGTGCACATGGCTAATGGGCGTGAGTTTTGGTTCAGGATGATCAGTTACTAAGAAGACCGTCTTCACAAATTTTCAGCTCAAAAGGAGGAGTCTAGGTGGTACTTGCTTTGCAAAGTACCACACTGGACATAAATACGAATGTTGAAGCTGGGCTCAAAATAATGAATGGATTGAGCTGGCATTTGGTGGATGATAGTTATTTGGGCATAGGAAAGCACTGTAGAAAATGGATACAATTTGGACATGCCAAAGTGGTACTTCCTTCACAAAGTGTTTTTTGAACAAAATAGGAAAATGAATATTTTTGAATTATTTTTGAACTAGGCAAGGAAGGTTTTTTGCATATTTGAAGAAGATATTACCCAAAGAATTTATGAGATTTTTTGGGGATTTTTGGGAATGACAGAAATATAGGTTGCTTCACAACCTAGGGCAAAAACTGCCACATGGACATGACACATAGGCAAAACTGATGAGGTGGCGCCTAGTCAGAGCAATCCACCACAACTTACAAGGTTATGACCATCTATATTGGTCATGATAAGCAAGAAATAAGGCAGCGAACCAGTGTTGTCTACTTTATGACCATTTCGTGTAAGGAAACTATGACCTTTTTGACCAAAATGGTCGTTATAGTTTAGGGTTTGGAGCCCCCCGAACAGCTTTTGACCAATTGGTCTCAAATGGTCATAGATTTATGACCAATTCTCCCAGGGTCACTGATAGAAGGTCATAAGTTGACATATTTCTTGTAGTGCTTATGGATCTAGTTCAACTCTAGTGTTAAACTATTTGTACTAGGTTATATAGCTAGTTCAACTCTACCGTAAAATTATTTGAACTATGTGCATATGGGTAGTGAAATTCCCTGAGACCTCAATTCTATTCTAATCTCTTCCCTCTACACCCATCAGATGCCTCCAAGACGTGAGCCCGGATTTGAGATTCCCCCTGAGCTCACTCAGTTGATCCAGCAGCAAAACACTTAGATGCAACTTCTTGTCTAGAACACTCAAAACAATCAAAACAACAACATCCCTCCACCACCACCAACCGTGGACAACCTGACACGTTTCCTAAGGTTGCAACCACCGGTGTTTGCTAGCAACATTGAACCAATAGTTGCTGATGACTGGCTGCGTAAGATTGGAAGGGATTTGACCACCACAAATTGCTCGGATGCTGAGAAAGTGCGATTTGCCGCACACCAGTTGTCTGGACCAGCCGCAGCATGGTGGGAGAATTACACAACCACTTTCCCTATAGCCAATGTCACTTGGGATCAGTTTCAGCAAGCCTTCCGTACTGCCCATGTCTCAACTAGAGCTATGAGCATGAAGAAGTGGGAGTTTCGCAACTTGCGCCAAGGAAATCGTACTGTGGCTCAGTACGTGGATGAGTTTAGTACCTTATCTCGTTATGCCCCAGATGATGTGGCCACAGATGCCGCTAAGTAGGAGAGATTTATGGAAGGGCTGAATGATGAGATGAGCATACAGTTGATGGTGACAACTTTCAACAACTACCAGGAGTTAGTAGATAAAGCTCTTATGATTGAAGGGAAGCAACAGCAGATTGAGAGCCGCAAGAGGAAGTATGGACAAGGAAGGAATAATTCTGGAGCCAAGCAGAAACCCCGATTCACTCAGAATTCGGGAGGATATACCCATAACCATGGAAGCCACACCCACACTGGAGGAATATCCCACAACCACAATGGCTCCAAGAGTGGGAATGGGAATGGAGCAAACAGTAATCAGAATCGCTCTACCCCATCCACACCCACCAAGAAGGATTTCAGCCACATCACATGTTGCAAGTGCGGGAAGAATGGACATTATGCCAATGAGTGCCCTGAAGCTAAGAATGGGAACGGCAATTTAAGTGCCAGAAAGAAGCCCAACCCGTTCAACAAAGGACAAGTGAACCACGTGACCGTGGAGGAAGTTGAAGAACAACCACATGCGATGATTGGTAAGTTTTTGGTTAAGTCATTTACCACAGTGGTTCTTTTCGATACTGGTTCATCGCATTCATACATTTCAAGGGGATTCGTAAATAGACATAAGTTGTCCACCAGAGTCCTTATGGCCCCCATGTTAGTAAGTTCACCCGGAGCGGAATATATGGCAAATCAAGGATGTTTTCAGATGCCATTGACTATTGGACGCCATGTTTTCCCCTCAGACCTAATAGTTTTGGATTCACAAGGATTGGATGTGATATTAGGTATGGATTGGTTATCGATGTATGGAGGGAACATCGATTGTGTCAGCAAGTCTATTTTTCTTACCACCCCGGAGGGAAAAAGGATCAAGTATGTATCTAGGCATTCGCCTATAAGGACACAAGTACATTCTCTCATGGGAGTTGTTCAGGAGGAAGTGCCGGTAGTAAAGGATTACCCAGATGTGTTTCCAGAGGAGTTACCAGGCATGCCACCGAATAGGCATATTGAATTTTTGATTGAGTTGTTGCCTGGCACCGGACTAATATCAAAGATACCGCATCGGATGCCAGCGAATGATCTGGAGGAGATCAAGAAGCAGATTAAGGAGTTATTGGAGAAAGGTTTAATTCACCGGAGTTCATCACCTTGGGGAGCCCCAGTGCTTTTGGTCGAGAAGAAGGATGAATCTTTAAGAATGGTCGTTGATTATCGTGCACTAAATGAAGTGACTATTAATAATAAGTACCCACTGCCGATGATCAATGATTTATTCGACCAACTGCAGGGAGCGAAAGTATTCTCCAAGATCGATCTACGGTCTGGATACCACCAGTTGAAGATCCGAGAGAAGGATATACCTAAGACAGCCTTCACCACAAGGTACGGGCTATATGAGTATACGGTTATGTCATTTGGATTGACTAACGCCCCTGCCTATTTCATGAGTATGATCAACTAGGTGTTTATGGAGTTCTTGGATAAGTTTGTCGTGGTATTCATTGATGACATTTTGGTGTACTCGAAGAATGAGGAGGAACACGCAAAGCATTTGCGTTTGGTACTGGAGAAGCGTAGAGAACATCAGTTGTATGCCAAGTTTAGCAAATGCGAGTTTTGGTTGAAGGAAGTTGGATTCCTAGGGCATGTTATATCGGGAGAGGGTATAGCAGTGGACCCCATCAAAGTGCAGGCAGTCACAGAATGGTTGGCACCCACTTTAGTTGGAGAGATCCGCATTTTTCTTGGACTCGCGTGATACTACCGGAGATTCATAGAAAATTTCTCCAAGATTGCTAATCCAATGACGACGTTATTGAAGAAGGAGACAAAGTTCAATTGGAATGAAGAGTGTGAAGAAAGTTTCCAGGAGTTGAAGAAACGGTTGACAACAGCCCCAGTGATGATTTAGCCAGATATACGCAAGGATTTCCAAGTGTACTGCGATGCTTCACGCTTAGGACTTGGAGGAGTACTCATGCAGGATGGAAGAGTTGTTTCTTATGCATCTCGTCAACTGCGACCGCACGAGTTGAATTATGCGACGCACGATCTGGAGTTAGCAGCTGTAGTGCACTCACTCAAAACTTGGAGACATTTCCTTATTGGAAATCGTTGTGATGTGTACACGGATGACAAGAGTTTGAAGTACATTTTCACTCAGAAGGAGCTGAACCTCAGACAGAGGAGATGGTTGGAGCTTATAAAGGATTATGATATGAAGCTGCACTATCACCCAGGAAAGAGCAATGTCGTTGCAGACGCTTTGAGCCAGAAGAGTTATGCAAATACCTTAGTAAAAGGGGAAATGCCCCAGGAGATAGTAGAAGATCTCAGGGAGCTTCGTTGCAACGTTGGAGGTTTAGTCAACATTGCTGGGGAAGATACGCGAAGCCCAGAAGGATGACAAAGAGATTGCCGAGATAAAGAAGAGGGTGAGTGAAGGAAAAGCCAAAGGATTTCGTGAGGATGAGCACGACACCTTGTGGTTTGAGGATCGAATCTATGTGCCCAACAAATCGGATATCAGGAAGTTGATACTGCAGGAAGCACATGATGCACCATACTCGATACACCCAGGAAACACTAAGATGTATTTGGATTTGAAGGAACGTTTCTGGTGGATGGGAATAAAGAAGGATATTGCCGAGTATGTACCCTTATGTGATGTATGCCAGAGAGTAAAGGCGGAGCATCAAATGCTAGATGGATTGCTATAGCCTATGCCGATACCTGAATGGAAGTGGGAGAAGCTTGGCATGGATTTTATCACCGGATTGCCCAAGACCAAATCGGGATATGACTCAATCTGGTAGTAGTGGACCATTTTACTATAGTACCCCACTTTATCCCCGTGAAAACCACATACACCAGTGCGAAGTTGGCCAAGATATACATGACCAGGATCGTATATCTGCACGGAGTTCCGAGGACCATAGTATCAGCTAGAGGAACACAATTCACCTCGAAGTTTTGGCATCAGCTACACCAGACTTTGGGAACAAGGCTGGAATTTACTGCAGCGTTTCACCCACAGACAGATGGACAGATCGAGAGAGTCAACCAGATTCTGGAGGACATGTTGAGAGCTTGTGCGCTAGATTATGGATCTAGTTGGGATGACAATTTTCCCTACGCTGAGTGTAGGGAAAAGCTTTTACTCTCTGGCATTGTACGGAAGGAGATGCCGAACACCGTTACCAGGCCAGTTTGAAGATGGCACCTTTCGAAGCATTGTACGGAAGGAGATGCCGAACACCGTTAATGTGGGATGAAGTTGGAGACCGACAGTTGTTTGAACTGGACTTGATCAAAGAGTCTGAAGAGAAGGTTAAGCTAATTCGAGATAGATTGAAGGTAGCTCAGTCCAGGTAGAAGAGTTATGCAGACTCGAAGCGCAAGGAGATAGCCTATATAATCGGAGACAGAGCATACCTGAGAGTATCACCTCTGCGAGAAGTTACAAGTTTCGGAGTTAAGGGAAAAATAGCCCCGAGATTTGTGGGACCTTACCGTGTTTTGGAACACATGGGAGAGGTTGCCTATAAGTTGGAGTTGCCTAAAGGATTGTCAGGAGTGCACGATGTGTTTCACGTTTCGCAGCTTAAGAAGTGCCATGCGGATCTGATATCCCGCTTAGAGACACAGTACCCCTGGAAGCAATTCAGTTGGAAAGCGATCTGACTTATGAGGAGAAGCCTGTTAAGATCCTCGAATTTTCGAGTAGAGTCACCCGGAGTAAGGTTATCAAGTTTTGCAAAGTTCAGTGGAGTCACCACACCGAGGAAGAAGCCACCTGGGAACGAGAAGATGATCTACGCAAGGACCACCCACACCTATTCTCTAGCAAAGTCGAATCTTGAGGGCGAGATTCATTCTAAGGGGGGTAGGTTTGTAACATCCCAAATTTTCAATTTGGAATGTTATACATAGATCATACTGCATTGCATATTTCTTTGCATTTTGTGCGTGGCGATCCTCGAAAATTCTAAGCAACTCAAGGACCAATGGAGAGAGATGGGAATTCTCTCGTTTTGTATTTGAGTTTACTCGAATACCGGTACGAGGATAGCGTTGGTTTTAATTATTTTTCCCTCCTAAAAATATTTCTAAATAAAATATATGAGCGGAGATAATATGACTTCTCCAAAATAACAGAAATATTGGAGGAAAAATATTAAAATCACTTTTGGTATTTATTCGGATTTATTTGTGATTTCATTTGCATAAGAAAAATATGCGTTTTTCAAAATTGCATTTAGGTCCGGGGAAAATTTTCACTTTGTCCTAAATATTATTAGTGGACGGTGAAAATTTATTTCAGGATTTTTGGAGTCCGTTTAGTATTTCTTTTGTTGGTTTTCGTACGTCAGGACTCGTGTTAAAAAAAGGGGGGAACCGACTCTGGGCCGTAACCGGCTAGGACTCTCCTAACCGGGCCATTAAAAGCGCCAGCCCGGAGGCCACCGCCAGCCCAGCCGCCCTGCTCGCCAGCCCACCTGAGCCACCGAACCCTAGCGCCGCCCTCGAGCCCCGCACCGCCGTCGCCGCCTGTCGCGCCGCCCACCGCCGGAGCCGCCCCGCCGCCCTCCGCCGGAGCCGCCGCTATCGCCCGCCCGCCGAGGTAGCCGCCGCCGCCGTCTTCTCGCCGTCGCCGCCGGTTCTTTTTGTTAACCGATCGGTTCTTTTCGTAAAAACCCTAGATCCGTTTTTTAGATCGGTTTTTCTTCGGTTTTGTTATTTAGCGGACGTTCGTTCGTATGTTCGTTTTAACGAACGTTGTTCGCCCGTTAGCCGCTGATGGCTTCTCGCCCCTCGTTGGTTACCCCAAGTGGAAGGTTTGAGATGCAGTGTAGCGGAAGTTTTCCCTTGGCAATACCAAGGATCGATTTCCCTGAGACTCCCTGTTTCAACAAGAAGGTGTCAACTGCTAACGGCGCCAGATATATTAGCAATCAACGTGGACCTGCACACAGATACAAATAACTTTGCTCCCAACGAGTACAGAGAGGTTGTCAATCCCTCCGGCCTTGTAGTTTACAAAGGATCAAATGCAAGTGATAATAGTGATAGATATAATTGCAATAGTAAATAAAAGCGGAAAGTAAATAGCGGATGTGATCAATGATGGTAATATGGACCGGAGTCCCATGATGTTCACTAGTGATGTCTCTCTCCCAAAAGATGATAAAACAGCTATGTGAGGTAAACGAATTACAGCTGGGCAATTGACAGAATTATGTGCGCAAACCAATGCTAACTATGTTACAAGAAAGGTAGAGGTTCAAAGCATGGGCGGTATGCCGAGGTAAGTAGACCGAAATCCATCTGCATCTACTACTAATCATCCACCTTGAGATATCTATCCAGAACATCTCGCTGGTATTAAGTTGCGAGTCCCACCCATAGTGTAAACTCAAAGCAACAGACAACTGCATTAAAAGAACTTTGCGTAAAGTAAACAATCCTTGCACCCGCGGGTACAAGCACCGTTGTTTTCCCCCTTGTGGCAACAGCACATCCCCTAGACTCATGTTTCTATCACT
Source organism: Secale cereale (assembly GCA_902687465.1). Taxonomy (NCBI): domain Eukaryota; kingdom Viridiplantae; phylum Streptophyta; class Magnoliopsida; order Poales; family Poaceae; genus Secale; species Secale cereale. The sequence goes on from LR738713.1 coordinate 507,990,000, forward strand.
CAAGCTAGTCATCGAGGGGCATGAACCCACAATCAAGCATAACGTTCCCTCTTGGAGTCACTACCTACTACTTGGCCAAAGCAATAAATAACAACGGAGAACATGCAAGAATTACTTACGAACATAAATATAAAAGAGGTAGATCAAATATATTACTCAAACACAATCTGAACATAATCTCATAATCCATCGGATCCCAGCAAACTCATCATAGCAACAGCATAAGGATTACATATGTGCCTCGATCATGTAGGGCAGCTCACGAGGACTAATTAGTGAAGCACAAGAACGGGAGGAGAACATCACATAGCTACTGGTCATGGACCCATGGTCCAAGGGAGACTACTCACAACTCATCCGAGAGGCGTCCATGGTGGTGGAGAAGCTCCCGGTGGTGATCCTCCCCTCCGGCAGGGTGCCGGGAAGAGTTCTCCTGGTGCTCCCGATCTTGGAAGCGGCGGCGGCAGCAGAACAGAGATGAGATCGTGAAAAAGAGTTCCCTTCTCGAGGGTTTCGGGAGACGGTATAAATATATGCCAAAGGGGGGCATCAGCGGAGCCTCGGGGGGCCCAGGCGCCCCCTCGGCGCGGCCCGGGGGGGGGGGGCGCCACCAGGGTGCCTGGGGCCCTGGTGGCCCCCCTCCGGCTGTGCTTCGGGTGCCTGGTAGCTTCTGGAATGCTGATTTTTTATATAATTTTTCCGGAATTTTTCTGGCAGTTCTCGTAATGGGAAAACCTGAAATGCAAAAACAGCCGAAAACAGAAACTGGCACTAGGGTGCACTGAGTTAATAGGTTAGTCCAAATATTATCAAAAGTGTATGGAAGTGTATAAATATCATAGCAATGTCACCCAAAAGAGGCATGGAGCAAGCAGAAATTATAGATACGTTTTGGACGTATCAACATCCCCAAGCTTAATTCCTGCTCGTCCTCGAGTAGGTAAATGATAACAAGAATAATTTCTGTGGTGACATGCTATTAACCATATAGGACATTTTTCATATTCACATGACAAAAGCTTACTGATACAATGAATCTATAGTAATTAAGTTTCCTCATGAGAGAATCACAAAGAACTGAAAGTTTTACAATATGATACTGAAACATCAAATAAATTTGCAATGAGCATGGTGTGCAAATATGATAAAGTTATATCTAGCTTGCCCCCTTTAGTGAAGCAAAACATAAATGCAGGGGCGCCTCCAAGGTTTAAATGATGACTAGATACAATGATTTCAGAATAAACGATATCACAATCATGCAAAAGACAATGCTACTTTGGGACAATGCACATTACACTCAGAATGACAATCATGCTCTCAGTAGTTGGTGCTTTTAAAAGAAGGTGGAGACTCTCGAACCGTGGCTTTTGTTGGCAAGGTTGAAAACCCGTAGTCGGAAACAAAGACAAAACATGTACCAGAGCTATTGGTTTTAAAGCAGAGGTAATAATTATTATTTTTAGATCATGCATGTTTCGTCAACGAATGCTAGCAGACAGCTCAATCACTTCTTGAGATGGACAAGTTTCGAGGAACGGCTCCTGAATGAGGACGATCACATCCTCTTAATCTCCTTTGTTTATCACTGCCAAAGTTTTCTGATTTCTCATGAACAAAGCGTGAAGGAGGGTTTGTTTGGTATATTATCTTTTTGAGCCGGGCGCACTCAATGCCAGTTCCTTCTCGTATTATGGGTTTGCACATTATACATGCAATCCCGGGGTGAAGCTTGTCCAACTTAAAAAGATCATGAATTAACTACTACTTCCTCATGAACTTACAACAGAGGCACAAAATAGGAATGCTTTTCTTTGAATAATTTCGAGATGGTACATGCAAGTCTCCGTTAGGAATGGCAGGTAAATACCATGTAGGAAGGTATGGTGAACTCATATGGCATAACTGGTTTAAAAGAATGTGGATGCACAAGCAGTCAGTCCGCTTAGTACAGGCGAAGGTTAGCAAAAGACTGGGAGCGACCAACTAAGAGAGCAATGACGTTCATAATCATGTAGAGCGACAAAGCAACATTGAATCAGGCATGGTAGTTATATCGCTACTCAGAAACAAAAGATCATCAAGGCTTGACAGACTTTCTTTACAGTCTTAAATATGCGTGAGCATACGCCAAGTTAGTCAAAATAAATTCTTGAAGGAAGATATTACTAAACCATACCACATCATAGGCAAACAAATCATGTTGGTACTCCAATAACACATTGGGAACCCCCCAGCTATTTGAGACTAACCATAAGAAAACATGAACTACTAAGCGCCATTATGCACGTAGCATCTTTATCATAGACATATCAACCAATGCAACGGAAGCAAACTCTCTTAATAATATAACCATGATAAATAAAGAGAGTTCAAGCAACCAACTAAACAAAAGCTCTTTAGAAAGATAAGCATGAAAGTTAAGAGCTAAGCACGATAGTAGCTATTAAAAGACAAAGAACACACACAACAAGGATAGACATGAAAATTCTATGTTATGTTCTAGGTAGAAGTGGAGCGTGTTTCTCTCCCACATAAAGAAAGCCGAGTTCCGACTCGTTATGAAAAGCTAAGGAAAACTAAAAAGGAAAACTAAAAGCAAGACGCTCCAAGCATAGCACATAACACATGAAGTGATTAAAATATAGTGGAACGAAAGACGAACTGATAATGTTGATGGAGAAGGGGATGCACGGGGGCATCCCCAAGCTTAGACGCTTGAGTCTCCTTGAATATTTCTTGGGGGTGCACGGGGGCATCCCCAAGCTTGAGCGTTTGACACTCCTGAATCTTTTTATCATCTTCCCTTGCACACTTAAAAACTCCCTTCGTACATAACTCATCATAATCTGATTAGCGAGGTTAGTACCCTCAATAAAATAATTGTTCCTTGCTGGAAATAAAGATATTCTTGAAGATCTACTGTTTCTCAAGATTGCCAAAAGGTTTTTGCAAAGAAAAAGCAAGCTCTAGGTTTGCAAAATGAAGGAAAGGCAAAACAGGACAGAATCTGTGAAAAACAGAACAGCAGGTAGTAAATGATTTTTTCGGGGTACTTCTGCAACTCTAATAAAAAAACTCAGAACAGATGCACGAAAGACAATTATATAGAGCATGCTGTCGAAAAAATTCAGACCAAAAAGATGATCTGGTGATTTTATACGAATTTTTCTATCCAAGGACAGAATCTGTTTCCTGGACAGCCCGTCACAACTTTTGAACTTTCTTGCAATCTGAGGCTACACTTGGCACAAAATTGAAAAGCAAAGATACAATGATGATGCTACTGTAGTAACAACATCAAGACACAACAAAATCAAAATAACATTTTATTCATGTGGGTTGCCTCCCAATATCGCTTTCTTTTATGCCTTTAAGCTAGGCATAATGCATAGAGATCAAGTTGTATCAATTGAACCATCATCAAGATCATCAAAAAGCTCTTCAATAATACAACTAGTCTTAAGAGGACTTTCAAATAAAGGCCTCATAGAGATACTTCTAGGGAGAAGACCAAAAGGATAAAAGTCAAGGGAAGATTCATTTATAAATTCATTAAAGAGAGGTGTTTCTTCCAAAGTCTTTACAGTTTCAACCCCTTTGGCAATAGATGGATTACTTTTAGAACGGGGAGCCTTTGGAACGTGAACGAACTTAGGCTCCCTCTTTGCCAGAGTTTCTACCTTTTTGGTTTTGATTGAGGAGAAAGTAGTTCCTAGAGTATCAAATATTTCCTCAATCTTGTCTATCCTAGAAGAGGCCAAATCATGGGATTTGATGGTCTCCAAAGTTTTGAAAATTTTATGCATGGAGCTATCAAGCCTATTCAAATTCCCTTGGATCTTACGATCCAACTCATTTATCTTATTAATGTTTGGCATCTCTAGCTCTATCTTTTCAAGTTTTTTCATAATGTGAGCTAGGGTGATGTCCTCTTGAATGCTAACAACAGGGGGATTCCCAACAAGATTTTCAATAATACTAAGAGACTCCCAAAATGGGGCTTCTAGGAAGTTCCCATTGATAGCAGTATCTAGAATAAACCTATTCCAAGAAGTAATCCCAACATAAAAATTTCTAAGCAGGATAGTAGTAGGTTGCTTCTTGGTGGCTCTTTTTTGAGAATCATTAATTCTATACCAAGCATCTTTCAAACTTTCCCCACCTCTTTGTTTAAAGGTGAGAGCTTCTGCCTCGTCAAAGACAAAAGGACCCGACATAATGACAACTAAAGAATAAGATAACTATTTTTGTGATTTTCGATAAAAGATACTAAAGCAAAAACTGAAAGGTAAACTAACAAGACTAAAAGCAAAGGTAAAAGATAGCGTGCAACTCCCCTATCCTGAAGAGTGGAGTCCCGGGCAACGGCGCCAGAAAACTTTGCTTGATGGCTTCTCGCCCCTCGTTGGTTACCCCAAGTGGAAGGTTTGAGATGCAGTGTAGCGGAAGTTTTCCCTTGGCAATACCAAGGATCGATTTCCCTGAGACTCCCAGTTTCAACAAGAAGGTGTCAACTGCTAACGGCGCCAGATATATTAGCAATCAACGTGGACCTGCACACAGATACAAATAACTTTGCTCCCAACGAGTACAGAGAGGTTGTCAATCCCTCCGGCCTTGTAGTTTACAAAGGATCAAACGCAAGTGATAGTAGTGATAGATATAATTGCAATAGTAAATAAAAGCGGAAAGTAAATAGCGGATGTGATCAATGATGGTAATATGGACCGGAGTCCCATGATGTTCACAAGTGATGTCTCTCTCCCAAAAGACGATAAAACAGCTATGTGAGGTAAACGAATTACAGCTGGGCAATTGACAGAATTATGTGCGCAAACCAATGCTAACTATGTTACAATAAAGGTAGAGGTTCAAAGCATGGGCGGTACGCCGAGGTAAGTAGACCGAAATCCATCTGCATCTACTACTAATCATCCACGTTGAGATATCTATCTAGAACATCTCGCTGGTATTAAGTTGCGAGTCCCACCCATAGTGTAAACTCAAAGCAACAGACAACTGCATTAAAAGAACTTTGCGTAAAGTAAACAATCCTTGCACCCGCAGGTACAAGCACCATTGTTTTCCCCCTTGTGGCAACAGCACATCCCCTAGACTCATGTTTCTATCACTCAAGCTAGTCATCGAGGGGCATGAACCCACAATCAAGCATAACGTTCCCTCTTGGAGTCACTACCTACTACTTGGCCAAAGCAATAAATAACAACGGAGAACGTGCAATAATTACTTACGAACATAAATATAAAAGAGGTAGATCAAATATATTACTCAAACACAATCTGAACATAATCTCATAATCCATCGGATCCCAGCAAACTCATCATAGCAACAGCATAAGGATTACATATGTGCCTCGATCATGTAGGGCAGCTCACGAGGACTAATTAGTGAAGCACAAGAACGGGAGGAGAACATCACATAGCTACTGGTCATGGACCCATGGTCCAAGGGAGACTACTCACAACTCATCCGGGAGGCGTCCATGGTGGTGGAGAAGCTCCCGGTGGTGATCCTCCCCTCCGGTAGGGTGCCGGGAAGAGTTCTCCTGGTGCTCCCGAGCTTGGAAGCGGCGGCGGCGGCGGAACAGAGATGAGATCGCGAAAAAGAGTTCCGTTCTCGAGGGTTTCGGGAGACGGTATAAATATATGCCAAAGGGGGGCATCAGCGGAGCCTCGGGGGGCCCAGGCACCCCCCCGGCGCGGCCCGAGGGGGGTGGGGCGCCACCAGGGCGCCTGGGGCCCTGGTGGCCCCCCTCCGGCTGTGCTTCGGGTGCCTGGTAGCTTCTGGAACGCTGATTTTTTATATAATTTTTCCGGGATTTTTCTGGCAGTTCTCGTAATGGGAAAACCTGAAATGCAAAAACAGCCGAAAACAGAAACTGGCACTGGGGTGCACTGAGTTAATAGGTTCGTCCAAATATGATCAAAAGTGTATGGAAGTGTATAAATATCATAGCAATATCACCCAAAAGAGGCATGGAGCAAGCAGAAATTATAGATACGTTTTGGACGTATCAACCGCAGACAGCGAACGTTCGTTCGTAAGCCTGTTCGTCAGTTTTCTTTTCGGGGTATTTATCTGCGATTATTTCGATCGTGATTTCTGCCCTGATCTTGTTTTTCGTTTTTCTTTTTGCTCGAGAGTCGGAATCAGGTAATTCAAAATCCCAGATCTTCGTCTCGATGCCCTCTTTCCGTTTAACCAACTTGAACAAAGTTTTGGCTACTGTAAAATTTGACTCTAGATCAAACTAGTAAACGAATCTCGTTTCTTTCACAGTTTGAGTTTCGTTGCTTCTTTTGATTTGATTCTTTTTGCAAACCGGAGTTCTTAAGTTGAACTTTCTGGTCAGATATTATCTTTGGAGTTTTGTTTGTGCATCATTGCTTGATTGCTTATGTATGCTATTGTTTGCTTGCGATAGAATACCCGGACTGTGAAGCGGGCTACTACGAGTCTCTAGGTTTTGTGAATCATCAGGAAGGCAAGTAACACTTTGATAAACTTTTTATTACCCTGTTTTTATGCATTAGATCAAACCCTCACACATTGCATCAGTAAGATCTCTTAACTTGTGCGTCTGGGAAGTTGTTTGAGGTAGAACCTATTACCTGCATTATTTTCAAACCCTTGGGAGTTACTTCTACGTTATGCTTAGGTTGCCATGCTATGCTCGTAGACGTGGTTTGGGTTTGAGTGAAATCCATGACAGATGTGAGTTGTTAATTAATGGTTTAACTTAAGGTGGCTACTTGAATACACATCTGGGTGGATTGGTTGCAGGGCACCTAGAGAATCCAGTATTGTCCTAAGAAATCCCGGGGTGCCGTGTGTTTGTCCTACGGAATGCCACCTAGGCTCAAAGGGATCATAAAACTATTCATGCTATAAACTTCCGTGTGCAGCCACAATGCCATTATGGGCTCTGGCATAGTATGAGTAAGTTGTGTGAGCTCTTTCGTGGTGGACTAGCAGATGTAGGGGAAAGTAGGTGTACGGGTCCACCTGGGGTAAAGGTAAATGCTTCTGAAAGACTGTGTCTCGGTCATCCGCTTCTCAAACACCATGCAGTGCGAGAAATCAAACGGAGGCGATCGAGTCTTGTGGGAAAAGTGCACAAACCTCTGCAGAGTGTACAAACTGATCATGATTAGCCGTGTCCCCGGTTATGGACAATCTTGAGTATCTGGTACTAGAATTATTGGTTGATCTCATCACTATAAAGTTAATTTGTTGGGTTAATGATTACTTTAATTTGGGATTGAGTTGGAGGTACCTTCCCATTGATGTTTCAACTATCATGATAGTTAAAATAAAATTTATTCCTTTGTTGTAGGGACAAATTGGCTTTACGCAAAAAACTTTAACCTTAGAGCCTCCACCAGCCAAATATGCATATATTGTAGCCTTTATTTCAGTTACTTGCATCTTCTGTGTTATCTTGCCAGCATATTCCATGTGCTGACCCGTTTCGGGCTGCAACATGTTATGTTGCAGACTTTTCAGACGAGGAGTAAGATGTTCTAGGTCATTTGTCATGCACTCAGCAATGCCGTTGGAGTTGATGGACTCACTTATCTTCCAAGCCTTCCGCTGTTATTTTGTTAGATGGCCTTATGCCATAGACTTTTGTAATAAGTTCTCTTTGGAGACATTCGATGTAGTAAGTGTGTGATTGCCACTCTGTTATAAATCCTTCAAGTACTGTGTGTGTCAGCATTACCGATCCAGGGATGACACTGAAACACAGAGACTTCGGTCCATTCGGATCGTGGTCGCTACAAGATGGTATTAGAGCACACGTTGACTATAGGACACGACCACTTAAATAAACCCTAGGTCACTCTTCTCTACTCATTTCTGACTTCTCTCCATTTTCTACTTCTTTAGGATGGTGAACCCAAGGAACAAGTTCACTCAACCAGATGAAGACACACCTTTTGGACGACACTTGAAGGAAGTCACTAGGTACCTGAACATAGGAATACCAAGCTTTACCGGGACCTACAGCGCCACTTTACCAGAAGAAGAGCGATGGAGTATTCAAGTTCAAATTCCCGGGAGAACCTTTGCACCATCCACTGAGCCAATAGAGTTTTATTTTGATGCACCAACCTGGAGCCTAGGCAAGAGTATGGCCGCCCACATCACTATGGGAAGGATCGGAGAAGTCTACAAGCAGGAGCTGAAGGACACTATCTACCAGATTTGTGGACGCCAAGATGAGCATTGGGACATGATCAGCACCCGGAAGTAGAGGTCCATTGCAGCGAGCATCCAGGAGTTAAACCAGCACATTCGACGAAAGGAGCACCAGATGTGCACATGGATGATAGATTTGAAGAAGGCACTAAACAGGAATTTGGAGCTTGAAGAAGAACTCAAGTCTACTCGTGACGGATACGAGGAGGAGATGTTGATACTAGTGGAGAAGAATGATGATTTGACAAGGAAGCTATGAGTATTCATGGGAGATCCAGCACCAGGAGGAGAAGAAGAGGAAGAAGAACCCAAGGAGATTCGTTCTGATGATTACATCATCATCGACGACACGGATTCATACCCCGATGATAGTGATGACGAAGACTATGAAGATGAAGCTGGAGCAGACATCATGGAGTCTTCCGGCGATCAAAATTTCTAGATGACCACCTTATGACTAGTAGTTCTCCCCACCAAGTAGTCTTAGAGCACTTTTGTAACGTTAGTTAGATCTTTGTAAGACCTTGCTTGAAATTGATTGGTGTTATATGATTGTGTTTGTCTCATGTGCATATAGGTAGTGAATTTCGCTTAGACCTCAATTCTATTCTAATCTCTTCCCTCTACACCCATCAGATGCCTCCAAGACGTGAGCCCGGATTTGAGTTTCCCCCTGAGCTCACTCAGTTGATCCAGCAGCAAAACACTTTGATGCAACTTCTTGTCCAGAACACTCAGAACAACCAGAACGACAACAACCCTCCACCACCACCACCCGTGGACAACCTGAACCAATAGTTTGCAACCACCGGTGTTTGCTAGCAACATTGAACCAATAGTTGCTGATTACTGGCTGCGTAAGATTGGAAGGGATTTGACCACCGAAAATTGCTCAGATGCTGAGAAAGTGTGATTTGCCGCACACCAGTTGTCTGGACCAGCTGCAGCATGGTGGGAGAATTACACATCCACTTTCCCTATAGCCAATGTCACTTGGGATCATTTTCAGCAAGCTTTCCGTACTGCCCATGTCTCAACTGGAGCTATGAGCATGAAGAAGCGGGAGTTTCGCAACTTGCGCCAAGGAAATCTTACTGTGGCTCAGTACGTGGATGAGTTTAGTACCCTATCTCGTTATGCCCCAGATGATGTGGCCACAGATGCCGCTAAGCAGGAGAGATTTATGGAAGGGCTGAATGATGAGATGAGCGTACAGTTGATGGTGGAAACATTCAACAACTACCAGGAGTTAGTAGATAAAGCTCTAATGATTGAAGGGAACGAGCAGAAGATTGAGAGCCGCAAGAGGAAGTATGGACAAGGAAGGAATAATTCTGGAGCCCAGCAGAAGCCCCGATTCACTCCGAATTCGGGAGGATATACCCATAAGCATGGTAGCCACACCCACACTGGAGGAATTTCCCACAACCACAATGGCTCCAAGAATGGCAATGGGAATGGAGCAAACAGTAATCAGAATCGCTCTACCCCATCCACACCCGCCAAGAAGGATTTCAGCCACATCACCTGTTACAAGTGCAGGAAGAATGGACATTATGCCAATGAGTGCCTTGAAGCTAAGAATGGGAATGGCAATGGAAGCGCCGGAAAGAAGCCCAACCCGTTCAACAAAGGACAAGTGAACCACGCGACCGTGGAGGAAGTTGAAGATCACCCAGATGCGATGATCGACAAGTTTTTGGTTAAGTCATTTACTGTAGTGGTTCTTTTTTATACTGGTGCATCGCATTCATACATTCCAAGGGGATTCGTAAATAGACATAAGTTGTCCACCTGAGTCCTTATGGCCCCCATGTTATTAAGTTCACCCGAAGCATTATATATGGCAAATCAAGGATGTTTTCAGATGCCATTGACCATTGGACGCCATGTTTTCCCCTCAGACCTAATAGTTTTTGAGTCACAAGGATTGGATGTGATATTAGGTATGGATTGGCTATCGATGTATGGAGGGAACATCGATTGTGCCAACAAGTTTATTTTGCTTACCACCCCGGAGGGAAAAAGGATCAAGTATGTATCTAGGCATTCGCCTATAAGGACACAAGTACATTCTCTCATGGGAGTTGTTCAGGAGGAAGTGTGGGTAGTAAAGGATTACCCAGATGTGTTTCCAGAGTAGTTACCAGGCATGCCACCGAATAGGGATATTGAATTTTTGATTGAGTTGTTGCCTGGCACCGGACCAATATCAAAAAAACCGTATCGGATGCTAGCGAATGATCTGGAGGAGATCAAGAAGCAGATTAAGGAGTTATTGGAGAAAGGTTTTATTCGCCGGAGTTCATCACCTTGGGGAGCCCCAGTGCTTTTGGTCGAGAAGAAGGATGAATCTTTAAGAATGGTCGTTGATTATTGTGCACTGAATGAAGTGACTATTAAGAATAAGTACCCGCTGCCGATGATCAATAATTTATTCGACCAACTCCAGGGAGTGAAAGTATTCTCCAAGATGGATCTACGATCCGGATACCACCAGTTGAAGATCCAAGAGTAGGATATACCTAAGACAACCTTCACCACAAGGTACAGGCTATATGAGTATACGGTTATGTCATTTGGATTGACTAACGCCCATGTCTATTTCATGAGTATGATGAACAAGGTGTTCATGGAGTTCTTGGATAAGTTTGTCGTGGTATTTATTGATGACATTTTGGTTTCTTCAAAGAATGAGGAGGAACACGCAGAGCATTTGCGTTTGGTACTGGAGAAGCTCAAAGAACATCAGTTGTATGCCAAGTTTAGCAAATGCGAGTTTCGGTTGAAGGAAGTTGGATTCCTAGGGCATGTTATATCGGGAGAGGGTATAGCGGTGGACCCCGTCAAAGTGCAGGCATTCACTGAATGGTTGGCACCCACTTCAGTTGGAGAGATCCGCAGCTTTCTTGGACTCGCAGGATACTACCGGAGATTCATAGAAAATTTCTCCAAGATTGCTAAGCCAATGACGACGTTATTGAAGAAGGAGACAAAGTTCAATTGGACTGAAGAGTGTGAAGAAAGTTTCCAGGAGTTGAAGAAACGGTTGACGACAGCCCCAGTGCTGATACTGCCAGATATACGCAAGGATTTCCAAGTGTACTGCGATGCTTCACGCTTAGGATTTGGTGGAGTACTCATGCAGGATGGAAGAGTTGTTTCTTATGCATCTCGTCAACTGCGACCGCACGAGTTGAATTATGCGACGCATGATCTGGAGTTAGCAGTTGTAGTGCACACACTCAAAACTTGGAGACATTTCCTTATTGGAAATCATTGTGATGTGTACACGGATCACAAGAGTTTGAAGTACATTTTCACTCAGAAGAAGCTGAACCTCGGACAGAGGAGATGGTTGGAGCTTATAAATGAATATGATATGAAGCGGCACTATCACCCAGGAAAGGCCAATGTCGTTGTAGACGCGCTGAGCCGGAAGAGTTATGCAAATACCTTAGTAAAAGGGGAAATGCCCCAGGAGATAGTAGAAGATCTCAGTGAGCTTCGTTTGGAGATAGTCCCTAGAGGTTTCGTTGCAACGTTGGAGGTTCAGTCAAAATTGCTGGGGAAGATACGTGAAGCCTAGAAGGATGACAAAGAGATTGTCAAGATAAAGAAGAGGATGAGTGAAGTAAAAGCCAAAGGATTTCGTGATGATGAGCACGACACCTTGTGGTTTGAGGATCGAATCTATGTGCCCAACAACTCGGAGATCAGGAAGTTGATACTGCAGGAAGCACATGATGCACCATACTCGATACACCCAGGAAACACTAACATGTATTTGGATTTGAAGGAACGTTTCTGGTGGATGGGAATAAAGAAGGATATTGCCGAGTATGTACCCTTATGTGATGTATGCCAGAGAGTAAAGGCGGAGCATCAAATGCTAGCTGGATTGCTACAGCCTATGCCGATACCCGAATGGAAGTGGGAGAAGCTTGGCATGGATTTTATCACCGGATTGCCCAGGACCAAATCGGGATATGACTCAATCTGGGTAGTAGTGGACCGTTTGACTAATGTAGCCCCCTTTATCCCCGTGAAAACCACATACACCAGTGCGAAGTTGGCCAAGATATACATGACCAGGATCGTATGTCTGCACGGATTTCCGAGGACCATTGTATCAGATAGAGGAACACAGTTCACCTCGAATTTTTGCCATCAGCTACACCAAACTTTGGTGACAAGGCTGGAATTTAGTACAGCGTTTCACCCACAGACAGATGGACAGACCGAGAGAGTCAACCAGATTCTGGAGGACATGTTGAGAGCTTGTGCCCTAGATTATGGATCTAGTTGGGATGACAATTTGCCCTACGATGAGTTCTCATACAACAACAGTTACCAGGCCAGTTTGAAGATGGCACCTTTCGAAGCATTGTATGGAAGGAGATTCGAACACCGTTAATGTGGGATGAAGTTGGAGACCGACAGTTGTTTGGACCGGACTTGATCAAAGAGTCTGAAGAGAAGGTTAAGCTAATTCGAGATAGATTGAAGGTAGCTCAGTCCAGGCAGAAGAGTTATGCAGACTCGAAGAGCAAGGACATAGCCTATTAAATCGGAGACATAGCGTACCTGAGAGTATCACCTCTGCAAGGAGTTACACATTTCGGAGTTAAGGGAAAACTAGCCCCGAGATTTGTGGGACATTACCGTGTTTTGGAACGCATGGGAGAGGTTGCCCATAAGTTGGAGTTGCCCGAAGGATTGTCAGGAGTGCACGATGTGTTTCACGTTTCGCAGCTTAAGAAGTGCCATGCGGAGATGGCCGATATCCCGCTTAGAGACACAGTACCCCTGGAAGCAATTCAGTTGGAAAGCGATCTGACTTATGAGGAGCCAGTTAAGATCCTCGAATTTTCAAGTAGAGTCACACGCAGTAAGGTTATCAAGTTTTGCAAAGTTCAGTGGAGTCACCACACCGAGGAAGAAGCCACCTGGGAACGAGAAGATGATCTACGCAAGGACCACCCACACCTGTTCTCTAGCCAAGTCGAATCTCGAGGGGGGTAGGTTTGTAACATCCCAAATTTTCAATTTGGAATGTTATACATAGATCATACTGCAATGCATATTTCTTTGCATTTTGTGCGTGGCGATCCTCGAAAATTCTAAGCAACTCAAGGACCTACGGAGAGAGTTGGGAATTCTACCGTTTTGTATTTGAGTTTACTCGAATACCGGTACGAGGATAGCGTTGGTTTTAATTATTTTCCCTCCTAAAAATATTTCTAAATAAAATATATGAGCGGAGATAATATGACTTCTCCAAAATAACAGAAATATTGGAGGAAAATATTAAAATCACTTTTGGTATTTATTCGGATTTATTTGTGATTTTATTTGCATAGGGAAAATACGCATTTTTCAAAGTTGCATTTAGGTCCGAGAAAAATGTTCTATTTGTCCTAAATATTATTAAAGGACAGTGAAAAATTATTTCGGGATTTTTGGAGTCCATTTAGTATTTCTTTTGTTAGTTTTCGTACGTTAGGACTCGTGTTAAAAAAAAGGGAACCGACTCTGGGCCGTAACCCGCTAGGACTCTCCTAGCCGGGCCTTTAAAAGCGCCAGCCCGGAGGCCACCGCCAGCCTAGCCGCCCCGCTCGCCAGCCCGCCCGAGCTGCCGAACCCTAGCGCCGCCCTCGAGCCCCGCGCCGCCGCCGTCCTTGCGCCGCCGCCGCCGGTGCGACCGCCGCCGCCGACTGCCGCGTCGCCCGCCGCCGGAGCCGCCACGCCGCCCGCCGCCGGAGCCGCCCCGCTGCCCTCTGCCGGAGCCGCCGCGCCGCCCGCCCACCGAGGTAGCCGCCGCCGCCGTCTTCTTGCTATCGCCGCCGGTTCTTCTTGTTAACCGGTCGGTTCTTTTCGTAAAAACCCTAGATCTATTTTTTTAGATCGGTTTTTCTTTGGTTTAATTATTTAGCGGACGTTCGTCCGTACATTCATTTTAACAAACGTTGTTCGCCCGTTAGCCGCAGATAGCGAATGTTTGTTCATTAGCCTATTCGTCAGTTTTCTTTTCGGGGTATTTATCCGCGATTATTTCGATCGTGATTTCTGCCCTGATCTTGTTTTTCGTTTTTCTTTTCGCTCGAGAGTCGGAATCAGGTGATTCAAAATGCCAGATCTTCGCCTCGACGCCCTCTTTCTGTTTAACCAACTTGAACAGAGTTTTGGCTACTGTATAATTTGACTCTAGATCAAACTAGTAAATGAATCTCGTTTCTTTCACAGTTTGAGTTTCGTTGCTTCTTTCGATTTGATTCTTTTTGCAAACCGGAGTTCTTAAGTTGAACTTTCTAGTTAGATCTTATCTTTGGATTTTTGTTTGTGCATCATTGCTTGATTGCTTATGTATGCTATTGTTTACTTGCGATATAATACCCGGACTGTGAAGCGTGCTACTACAAGTCTCTAGGTTTTGCGAATCATCAGCAAGGCAAGTAACACTTTGATCATACTTTTTATTACCCAGTTTTTATGCAATAGATCAAACCCTCACACATTGCATGAGTAGGATCTCTTAACTTGTGGGTCTGGGAAGTAGTTTGAGGTAGAACCTATTACCTGCATTATTTTCAAACCCTTGGGAGTTACTTCTACGTTATGCTTAGGTTGCCATGCTATGCTCATAGACATGGTCTGGGTTTGAGTGAAATCCATGACAGATGTGAGTTGTTAATTAATGGTTCAACTTAAGGTGGCTACTTGAATACACATCTGGGTGGATTGGTTGCAGGGCACTTGGAGAATGCAATGTTGTCCTAGGAATTCCCGGGGTGCCGTGTGATTGTCCTATGGAATGCCACCCAGGCTCATAGGGATTGTAAAACTATTCTTGCTAGAAACTTCCGTGTGCAGCCACAATGCCATTATGGGCTCTGGCATAGTATGAGTAAGTTGTGTGAGATCTTTCATGGTGGACAAGCAGATGTAGTGGAAAGTAGGTGTATGGGTCCACCTGGGGTAAAGAGTAAATGCTTCTAAAAGACTTTGTCTCGGTCATCCGCTTCTCAAACACCATGCAGTGCGAGAAACCAAACGGAGGCGATCGAGTCTTGTGGGAAAAGTGCACAAACCTCTGGAGAGTGTACAAACTGATCATGATTAGCCGTGTGTTATGGACATCTTGAGTATATGGCACTGTTCAAGATATCTTCCGATATGCCGATAAATCGGCCGATTTATCGCTTACCGCTGTCTGACCGATAAGATAAATCGGCCGATAAATCAGCCGATATGACGATAAACTGGCCGATATGCCGATTTACCCCTTATCATGGGTCGACCGATAAGTTCCCGATAAGCGATATCCCCAACATTGGTATATGGTACTTGAATTATTGGTTGATCTAATCACTATAAAGTTAAGTTGTTGGGTTAATGATTACTTTAATTTGGGATTGAGTTGGAGGTACGTTCTCAATGATGTTTCAACTACCATGATAGTTAAAATAAAATTAATTCTTTTGTTGTAGGGAAAAATTGGCTTTACGCAAAAACTTTAACCTTAGAGCCTCCACCGGACAAATATGCATATATTGTAGCCTTTATTTCAGTTACTTGCATCTTCTGTGTTATCTTGCCAGCATATTCCATGTGCTGACCCGTTTCGGGCTGCAACATGTTACGTTGCAGACTTTTCAGACGAGGAGTAAGATGGTCTAGGTCGTTTGTCATGCACTCAGCTATGCCGTTGGAGTTGATGGACTCACTTATCTTCCAAGCCTTCCGCTGTTATTTTGTTAGATGGCCTTATGCCATAGACTTTTGTAATAAGTTCTCTTTGGAGACATTCGATGTAGTAAGTGTGTGATTGCCACTCTGTTATAAATCCTTCAAGTACTATGTGTGTTAGCATTACCGATCCAGGGATGACACTGAAACATAGAGACTTCGGTCCATTCGGATCATGGTCGCTACACGCCCCGGCCTACATGTCCTTTCGGAAATTGTACAAAAGGAGTCGCCGTCGTCTCACTGACATATTGGAATGGGACCACATGTCAACGAAACATGGTGTGTAATTTCTTGTGCAAAATGCTATCTGGCCACATTGGCCCGAGGTGCCGCATTAGTTATCTCTAAATAATATACAATATTATGAGTGCAGACGCTCCACCCCGAGGTTTGTAGCTCCTTCTCGGTCGTCGGGGATCTATGTTCTTCCAGTATTTCATTTAAGACATGAGCTTTGTACATTCTGTTGCCGGCACGCGGGACATCTATATGCCTCCATTTTACAAAATCATACTATATGCCTCCATGACACGCGGGACATCTAGCATCAATGTGGCATGTCATGCAATAAAATGGAATATGCAGTGCGTAAGTGAGTCGTGCACTTCGATGGCACCTAGTACTACACAATATTTTTTCTCCTCGATGGCACGTGAATAGGGCACGTACTCAATGATAGAGAACGGGATGGTAGCCATGGACATGGTCGTTCCTTTTTGAAGAGAGTACTAATAAATACATAACTTTGATGTGTCCCGTCAACTCGCAGAACGAAGCTTGCTTACTACGCCTTCTCCCTCGCCAACGTGTGCGCGGTGGCTCGCAGCACGAGGAGAAACTTTTGCTTGCAAGCGGTGGACGTGCAACAGTTCATTTGGTGTCAGATTGCCATACGTAGTACCATCATTATTGTTCGACTTCTGGAAGAGGAGAAGAGCCAAGCACAAGGTCACCTACTAACCTACAGTACTACTATAGCCAAAGCTGGTGCACCTTTTTAGAGCATGGTTAATTAATATAGGCGGCTCTTGCAGTGGCACATCATTTAGAGCAAGTACTCTCTTCGTAGGACCAAAGGAAGTGAAACAAAAGTTGCAGTGGATGCTAGATTGCCAATTAAGACATGATTACATAGGAAAAAAATCATATAGCATTCTATCATATGAATCAATCGACCAATGTAGGAAAATTATGAGGGGGGGTCTCTCCAACAGTGTTCCTCGGCTTGCACCTAGCATCACGGTGGTCGAACTTGGAGTCATTCATTTGGTACACGGGACCACATGTCAATGAAACATGGTATGTAATTTCTCGGGCAAAATGCGACCTGGCCGCGTTGGCCCGAGGTGCCACATTAGTTATCGACCTTTATTTTTTCAATGGCGTGACGTTCAGTTTTCAAGCATGACTAACTGGTACAGTTGGCAGAGAAAATATAAACTACTCTACCACTACTCCACCTCTAGTACTAGTAATATAAAAAAGATATATAGGCTGGAGCTTCAGAGCTTTCTTGCTAAGGGCTGTCCACTTGCTTCTCACACTATCACCGGTGGTCACAGATCCACCGGGGAAGAAAAGGACGTGCAGCGTTGACGCACTCGTCATCGGCGAGCGAGGTCATGCACTGACGACAAGGCCGTCCTCTCAGACCTAGCGCCCGCGCGGGATGGCCTCCATCCCCAAGCTCGCTGTCGTACTGCGTGCGGAGGACGACGACCACGAGTGAAGCCACTTCCTGCCGACCCTCAGCTATACTACCTCTTTTCGAACAATACCCCTGTTCTCTATTGCCCCATCTGCCACGTCGCTGCATGTGGATCTTTTTCCACTCCACCATCTTCCCAATTTGCTATCCTCTGCTCTGCTGGTCACGCAGAAGAAAACCTTAATTTGCACTATTAAAGGAAACCCTACTTCATGCAGACTAATCCATGTCTGGGTTGAATAAGGAAAGGAAGGGAGACTGTACTATCCAAGAGAGTAGGCATCGAACCCGCATCTACATTGAAAAGGGGAAAATCAGTAGCTAAGGAACGAGTCTCGTGTCTCTTGGTTGAAGAAGGGTAGAAAGACATGACAACGCAATAGAGAATGACCAGGTCGATCGGTTTGTTGTCCTCACATAAGAAAAAGGTGGCTGAACATAACAAAAATGGGACGTAATCCACATATGCTGCCTGGATATTTGTTGCTCTGGGCAACCATACCTCCCTCACCACTCTATGCATCCGTGGAGGTACATCGTACTGGTGCGCCCACTCTCCGAATGGGTCTTTCATGCTCTTATTGCCACTTTTTTGCTGTTAGTATAACGGCCAGCGGTAAAGTCAACCAATGCTACTACTAAAGTGATGCCACAATTAACTAATGCCGCACTCAGTCTAATGCCACCGATAAATTTAAGCAATGTCATTTAATGTCTCTGGATTATTTCAGGGTTAGCTGTTGATTGTGGATGTATTAAAGAGTTTTCAGCTAAGGCATTCTAATGTTGTTGCACAGCCAGTATACCAACGATGAAACTTGTTACTACCTTCAGATTTTTGCACTGTTAATGCTTATAGATTACATACCTCACTTTCATGAGATAAGTCAATTTTTTTGTACAGTGTCACCAAAATGCCAAGGCGCTGATGTCATTTTATTTTGGTTAAACTACACAAAAAATTATGAAGACAAGAGGAAAGGTCAAGAGTGGGCACCTCCTTATCCGGCTATTTTCTTTGATTCGGTTGGTCAAGTTTTATGTTTAATCGACTATCAAGATTGGGATAGCAATTTTGAGGTCCTCTCGAGTTTGAAATGATATATACCTTCAAGGTACATGGTTTGCAAAAAAATATACTATCATTAGTTCATAATGCTAGTTACCTTCAGACTTTTCTATTTGGTTTAATGTTGTTGCCAACTAGTATATCAATGCTGAAACTTGTTACCTTTACATTTTGTATCGTTAACGCTTATAGAAATCTTCAAGTGCTAGCTTATGGAGATCAGTTCAGTAAAACCATTATACTCTACCCCGTAATAAAAAATTACTCCACTGTTCCACTAGCCAGTGGATTAGTGTATATTCGTACTATTTGAATGGTGTTGCATTAGTGTATCAACATATATAAGGTGTGGCAAGCTTTCCCAGAGCAACAAGTTTCAGCATTGGTATACTAGCTGTGCAACAAGTTTTAGCATTGGTACAGAGGGTGTAGAGTTCACTCAAATACTACCAGTAAAGCTAGCCGCACCTTTGTTAAGATTAGGGTAGCAATTTTTCATGTTCACCCGAGTTCGAAATGATATTTACCTTGAAGGTACATGGTTTGCAATTTTTTAATATTGTCATTAGTTAATAATGCTAGTTACCTTCAGACTTTTGTATTTGGTTTAATGCTCTTGCACAGCTAGTATACCAATGCTGAAACTTGTTACCTTTACATTTTGTATTGTTAATTCTTATAAAAATCTTCCAGTGCTAGAGCTTATGGAAATCTTCCAGTGCTAGAGCTTATGTAAACCTTTTTCCATTAAGAAATTGGAATGCTTATATTTGTGAGTCTATGCTTCAACTTGTGCCACTTTTATAGTAATCACACTTTCAATATCTATGCAAACAGGGATGCTCGATTTTAGTGGAACTACACAAAAAGTCCAACTGGTTCAACATTAGGAGCATGTTTTCTTCCAAACCTTTATATCCAATTGGTGGCACTATGAGCTGTTCATTAAGAAGGTACATAGTTTGCTACTATATGCTACTCTTTTTGCACTGTCATTAGATAGTAATACTAGTGGTTTGCATGTGAATTTATTGGCAGGGTGGACCTACATTGGAGGTGCAGGACAGGATTCAATGATTAGATGCTCAATTTTGATTGTATCGATTTCACCTCTTCCATCACTGCGAACATGGATATCCTTGGTCTGATGAAGAATAGGCTCTATATTTTTGCTCTGAATAAGCAAATCAATTCTGTTTGAAATTTTCCAGGGCAAAACATGATTGTATCAAATTGTCCAGTGCAAAGCATGATAGCTGTTTGTTCATTCTGATGGTTCCAGCTGTTGGTGAAACCACTTACGTTTGCAAGAGGAATTGTAGACTTCACAAACAAGTTTGTCTTTCAGTGTGTACTGAATGTTGGCCAAGAGAAGCATCCATGTTAGTGAAAGTGCAGTATATCGACTAGAGGGGGGGTTAAATAGGCGATTTTTATGAAATGCTTCAAAACTTGGTAGTTTCAAAGACAAAAGATAAACTCAATCCTATTAGTATGCAGCGGAAAGTGCACTACACTAGATAAACCATAGTCATGTATTCAATGAAGTGAAAGCACGAAGACTAATAGCAGCTAGGCAGTAGGGATCAAGATGGAAGAAGGAATGAAGCCAATCACAACAAGTAGATACTAAGTGAAGTCAATCAGATAAGGCAAGCATGCAATGACTTCACAACATAGAGCAATAAGTAAATGGAAGGAAAGGATAGAACCAGTAGCTCGGGGAAGACAGTGATTTGTTAGACCAGTTCCAGTTGCTGTGACAACTGTACGTCTGGTTAGGGAGGCTGAGATTTAACTCAGAAGACCGCATCTTCACCTTATTCCCCCTTGAGCTAAGGACACCTAGTCCTCGCCCAATCACTTTGCTAAGTCTTCAAGGTAGACTTCCAAACCTTCACAGACTTCATTCACCGGCGATCCACAATGACTCTTGGATGCTCAGAACGCGACGCCTAACCGGCTGGAGGAAACACAGTCCTCAAGTGTAATATGTCTTCAGGTCACACAGACAGAAAGACTTCAGTGATGCCTAAAACTCTTTGGCTATGGGTGTTTGGGCTTTGTCCTCGCAAGGATTTCTCTCTCAAATGCTTCGGAGGTGGGTTGCTCTCAAACGACAAAAGCCGTGCAATAACTCTGAGCAGCCACCAATTTATGGTGTAGGGGGTGGGCTATTTATAGCCACTGGGCAACCCGACCTGATTTGTCCGAAGTGACCATGGGTCACTAAGGAACTGACACGTGTTCCAACGGTCAGATTTCAAACACACACGGTTAACTTTACTTGAGCTACAAGTAAAGCTGACTCATCCGGCTCTGGATAAGATTTGCTCTCATTGTCTTCGCTCGAAGACATAGGATTTGGTTGAGCATCACTTCAGTCACTCTGACTTAGTTCACTTGGACCCCACTTAACAGTACGGTGGTTCCTATGACTCAACAAAGAAGAAAAGGAAGCAACGAAACATCTATGTCTTCGCTCTCCATAGTCTTCACACAATGTCTTCTCATGTCATAGTCTTCAATATGATTATCTTCATATACCACCACTGATGTCAATGTCTTCATACATTTTTAGGGGTCATCTCCGGTAGGTAAACCGAATCAATGAGGGACTACTACCTGTGTTATCCTACAATTCTCACAAACACATTAGTCCCGCAACCAGGTTTGTCGTCAATACTCCAAAACCAACTAGGGGTGGCACTAGATGCACTTACAATCTCCCCCTTTTTGGTGATTGATGACAAACTGGTTGAAGTTTTCAACGGGGATAAAGATATGTGAAATTGTAAAGGATAAAGGTATTGTCTTCGTAAGTAGAAAAAGGCTCACCCTGAAGATGTGCACATAATTTATTTGCCTTTGAATGCAAATGCACATGGCAGGTTGTACTTGTGGAGATCCTCTTCAACTTATGAAGACAATTCATCATGCACAATTGATATGTCGAAGATAATGACATGCATAATGAAAGATGGACGTCTGCAATAATGACTAAGTGCGGAATATAAGGTAGCAGATGCGGAATTTATCATCGCATTACAGAGTAGCATAAAAAAATAGCAGACGACCATCAGTTCAAGTGTTACAACTCAAAGAACCAAATGTAGCAAAACGAGAGTTGTAAACACTAGGCAAAATATAAAGCACCCGCCCATATGGACCCGCTTGAAGACTATCAACTCATATGCTTCTCCCCCTTTTGTCAGTAAGGACCAAAAAGGTTTGAAGACATAGAGCCTCTACTCGTTCCCAGATGGAGCAAGAGAGGATGCAGGATCGACGTTGGTGTTTGGCGGTGCAGAAGTAGTTGGTGCAGTGTCGATGCGCGCTGATGTAGGAGGAGGTGAGGTAGCATCATCTTGATCATCGATCACCCTGGCGTCAATTGTTGCAGCGGAGGAGGAGTATTCGGAATCTTCAAGTGATGGAGTTCGACGCATAACAGCAGTCCTTGGAGGAGTGTGGTCAAACTTGAATCTCTCTGTGAAGCCATCGTCTTGAAGATCCGCTTCAGCACTCAGCAAGGTCAAACTCTTCTAAGAACTCCGACAGGTTTCATCAGCAACAAAGGCATTCTTGGTGGCAAGATTGCGAATGTGATTGACATCCACCAAGAGGCTTTGCATCTGATGCTTTAGCCAGAGGTGATGCTTATCCTATTTCTGATGGAGGGCAACCAGAAGCTCTCGGTTATTTAGAACACGAGATCGCTTCTGAGGCCTTTGGGCGATGGTGCTCTCAGTGGCTTCGGTTTCAGTGTGTCGAGGTAGACGAGTACGGCCAGCCAGAGGATAAATGCATGAGACTGCTGGAACTCCTTCAATCTGTTGAGTGAAGCTCTGGTGATGAGCGTTGTGAAGACGAACAGGCTCTTTGGCAGGCTCTTGGTATATAGCTTCAGCTGACATATCAACCACAGGCAAGAAGATATGATGCTTGCAAGCAGAGGTTTGATAGGTGATAGCTGAATGCAGCTTGATGAGGCCTATAATCCATGGGGCATAGAATTTCAGACCAAACATATCAGATCCAGACATAGCCATTTGCCTAATGAAGAAGTCTTGAGCATTGAAGCTGATGCCATTGAAGATATAGAAGACCAAAGTCTTCATGGTGCCTTCAAGCTTGGCTGATGAAGAATGTCCTTTGACAGGCCATAGAGTACGCCTGATGATGTGATTGATGGTGCGTGGTAAGTACTCTAGGTTTTCAACAAAGAATTCCTTAGGATATTCAGCATCACTTGGCAGAGGCTTCATCATGCTTAGCATTTGGCTCATGTTAGGCTTGCGCTTCTGAAAGATACTCTCCAAGGCTTCATTGTGCAATTGAAAGCCAGGTTCATACAGATCTCCTGGAGTGGGCAGGCCAGTAAGCTCAATGAGATCAAAGGCTTTGGCTTCATGATGGACATTTCCTGTCATCCACTCAAGGACCCATGTCTTCGGATCCCTGCTGTAGCCTCGAATGTGGAGGGTTGCATAGAATTGAAGCAGCTCTTCATTCCAATGCTCCTTGTCAGTTACAAAATTTAGCAGGCCAGCATCGCGGAAACAGTCAAGAGCTTCCTCCATACAGGGCAGGCCAGCAATAGCTTCAGTATCAAGACGCATATGAGGGAAAATGCGCCCTTGATCATAGAGTACTCTTGAGTAGTAACTGCACTGCTGATGGCTCCAGAACCTATTTGATGATATTCTTGGCTGGGAATATGGGTTCTTGGCGCTGTCAAAGAAGGTGTTGTGCGCAGTGAAGCTATTTGCATTGAATGACCCTTGATAGGTTGCAATACCTGGAAACCTTGGCAGTCTCGGCTTAGGCTTCTGAACTTGAGGCCTGTGCTCAACATGATGATCAAACTGAGGACCAGCAGCATGCGGTCCAGTAGGAGGTGGTGGTGTCAAAATGGGCCACCGGACAGTAATAAGTTGATCATCTTGGTTGTATGCTTGCTCAATTGTATGGGGCCTTGTAGGCGGAACAGGAGTAGAGGCATTGGCTTCAAGCTGCAGATTTGCTTCTGGTGCAGCACTGTCTTCAAGCGCCATCACTTCAAGCACCATTATGTCTTCAGGTGCCACATTTGCTTCAGCCAAGACCACGTCATTGGCTTCAGTGTTGGTGGTGGCAGCCTCTGAATGTGTAACCTCCACTTCAATAGCTGGAGGGTCGGACATGTTCTCCTCGAGAACAGGGGGTGTGGCAGTACGTTCATCTTCTGCTTGGGGTTGGTCTTCTCCTTGGGGTGGTTCTTCTTCGACTGATGCAGCCGGAATATCTTCAGCCATTTTGGCTTCAGATTCTGAGGGGTTCACAGTAGGAGCAGCATCAGGTACAGATGGTTGCTCTACTCCTTCTGGAATACTTGGGGCGACGACTTGAGGCCTTGGTCCTTTGCGAAGCCTGCGAAAAGCTAGCGACGCCTGAGGGGATGGAGGTTGTTGGGCCTCAAAGTCTTCATCTTCAAGCACCGAACTGGTGCCTTGAGTTGGCTGAGGTGTGACTGGTGTATCCTATGGGTGATCATTCCACGAGTCATCCTGTGCAATTGGCGTCAATGGACGACCAATGCTGATGCGTTCGCTATTCGTAAGAACAGGCGAAGATTCAAAGTTGTACTCGATCTGAGGAAGGACTTCATCATCTTCAACATTGTCATGAGGACCAATGTCTTCAGCTGCGGTGGGGTCAGCAGCTGGAATGTCTTCAGCCTTTGTGGGAGCAGGCTCATGAACAATCATTCAACGTTCTCTTTGGGAAGATGCAAGGCGAGCAACTGAGATGGGATCGACAAATATAGGCTCTTTGGAAGCAGCCTTATCCTTCTTTGTCTTGTGCTTCTTGGTGGGTGGAGCTTCATCAGTAGTTTGCTTGTGCTTGTGAGCTTCAGCTTCAGCCACCTTTGTCTTCTTGAGCTTTGAAGCGGTTGGGGTTGCCGTAGGCTTTGTGCCAGTCATGCTAGCAGGGAAGACTATGCGAGGCATTTCCTGCCCTGATTCTTCAGCTTCGGGCATAGGTTGCTTCTCCTTTTTCATGGCAGCCATCCTTGGGTCAATGCCAGGACGCCCAAGGGCCTTGCGCTTTTCAGCTTCATTGAATGCTTGAACGCATTTGGCAGTCAAGTCCTTGATTCGCTCACGAGAACCTTTAGCTTCATCACGCCTCTGGCGAAAGGTTTCCTTGAGCTAATGCATCATAACTTTGAAGTTTTGAATTTCTTGTACGCTGAGCTTGTCCACATGCTTCTTGAACTGAGCCTTTTCATAGTCGATCTTTTGCTTTAGCTCAACAATTCTCTGAGCCAGAGCCAGCTCAGAAGCAATGGTGCCATGGAATGAGACACTGAGGCCAAGTGGAAGTTGAAGATCGTCGAAGCTGAGGTTGGGGGTGTCAAACCATTCATCAATGAAGTTATTTAGCACTTCCACGTCAAAGAGCGGCAAATCATTGAAGATTTCAGCATCTTGCATGCTCTTGATCAGTAGCTCTAGAGCATCGTCACCAAGATCTTCATCACTTGAGAGATCAAGGGCATCATTTGCAGTCTTCAGAACAGCGTCAGGAGTGAGAGCTGGACTGGGGTTGTGTGTTGGCTACTTCTTCGGCTGTCTGCTCTTGGAGATGCGAGAGTGTTCCTCAGATTGCACACTTGGTGCTGGTGGAGCAGTGGCCAAAGGCTTCACTCTAGAGGCAATTGGTGGAGTGGTCTTCGAAGCCTTTGATTTCTTCTTCTTGGGCTTCGGTGTTGCAGGCGCTTTTTCAGAATCAGCATCTGCTGCAGACTAATCCACATCTGCCCCTTGAACCCTGATGTGACTGATGAGGCCTTCTAAGTTGTAGAACGGCCCAACCAGGTTTGGTTCAGCTTCGCGCATGCCATCAGCGCGAGGCGCAGAGGGGCCAGGATTGAAGTCTAATCCCCAATGCTTCTTGTTCTCTTTGGCCGAGTTCTTGGCATATTGAAGATTTCGCTTGAACAGATTGTCGTCGCGACACCAGAGCTGAGAGCTAGGATCAGCATCAGCAGGCTGAGGCCCTCTAACCATGCAAGGATAGAAGCCTTGAGCAATGGCTTCAGCACGAGTCTTGGGGGGGAAGATTTTTATAGGTGATATCTCCCCATGGATGCTTGATGGCGTTCTTCTCAGCATACTCTTGGGTCACGAACCTGTACTTGAACCACTGTTCAGCCAAGTATCTTCGAATCCATTGGATTCGTGTCTTCCTCTGATTATAGTCCTCCTCTGGATCAGTCTTGTATATCTCAATGAGATTAGGAGGCAAATCAATGGAGGTGTTGCCACGGCGCTGTCTGCCACCCTTTCTAATTGTCTTGTCAGTTGCCATTGGCTTCAACCTGAAGGGCTTCAAACTGAATGGCTTCAAAACAGGCAAATGATTTGGTCTGCTGGTCAGGCAGGAACTTTCTTCAGGGGAGTGAATGTGATGCTGCAAAAATTCTGCAAATGAATGCAGACTATGAGAACCAAGGGATTCTCCCACGGACATGTACATGTGACAGCATTAGAGATGCGAGGGAAGGGGAAGAGGTCGTATGCATTCTTAGAAGTTTTTGAAGATAAAACAGTTTTGAAGACTTTGACCTCATAGCGCGAAGACATTCACTCATATGATGAGAGTTGGTTCCAGATTTGTACGAATCCACGAATAGGTACAAGTGAGGAATCTAACTATGTTTGAAGCATATGTGAATGTACTAGGCAAGATATGAGATGCCGGCAGGATATATATATATATATATATATGTAGGCAGAAACCACTTGTGGTAAAAGAGATGAATCTTTATGGATCAAGAAGATGGTAAAAGGCAAGTTTTATTTACCACACGATGAACTGCTTAGACGGAGAGGAGTTGGATGCCCAGCAGTTCGATCTTCCGTGCCCTAACTTGGCGACAGAGGACAGCTACGGCGGTGGCTGAGTAGAAGATGTCCGCGACCGGCGTGTGGACGGCGTCGAGGAAGTTCCGACAGTGAAGCGCTTCGTCGCCAGCGTCGTCGAGAGCTAGCGGAGGCGCTAGGGTTGGTCGAGGTGGAGAGGTGGTAGAAGAACTTTTGACCGTGATGGGACGTGCATTTATAGGCATGGGAGACGGCACAGCGTAATTATGCGGGTGCCCCTGACGGTTCATGTACGAGTGACACGTGGCGGTCATGTAATGCATTGGGAGTTGTCCCACGATCCCACGTTCACCACGACTGTCGGAGTGGTCGTTCCGGCTTCTCCGGGTTTCAGGCATAAAGGATGGAGCATTAAAATCAGATTTAAAGTTTGTCTCTGTATCTTCTGCTGACAAGGATGCAGAGAAGATACTCGACAGTTTCAACAGAATGCATATGATTTGGACAGACAGAGTGTGAGATGAGAAAGCATAGAGAGGTTAGGGTCCGATCACATTCACTTAGTTCAAAAGATTCAAATACGAAGACATAGCTATAAGTGAATGCTGTTGAGGACAAAACACAGTTCTACATATATATGTCCTATATGAAGATAAACCAAATGCGAAGACTTTGCAAATGTAACGCCACGAGAAACACTTCAAACAAGAATTTGGTGGTGGCGTTACCCACCGTATAGGAAGTATTGGACCCAGACACGGTGCACAATTATCGTGGCGCTCCGAAGTCAAATTTCATGTTAATGTATTCACACATAGAATGTAAGTATTCATTGATTGAAGATATACTTTACTTCGTGTGTTGCACATCTAAGTCATCAACATGCATAAGTGTTAGGATGTGTGCCTGATTACAGGACATTTGAGGATTCTAAGATATTTAGCTCACACCGCAACTTGCAAAACCTTTTCTCATCCAAGGGCTTTGTGAAGATATCTACCAGTTGCTCTTCAGTGTTGATGTGTATGATATCAATATCTTCCTTCATAACATGATCTCTGAGAAAGTGATGACGAATTTCAATGTGCTTTGCCTTCGAGTGCTGAACTGGGTTATTGGCAATCTTGATAGCGCTTTCATTATCACAGTAGAGTGGCACATGCTTCAAATGGACGCCATAGTCCTTGAGTGTTTGCTTCATCCAGAGAAGCTGAGCGCAGCAAGATCCAGCAGCAATGTATTCAGATTCAGCAGTGGAGAGTGATACACAGTTCTACTTCTTTGAAGACCAACAGACAAGAGATCGTCCTAGAAAGTGACATGTGCCTGATGTGGACTTGCGATCAACCTTGTCACCAGCATAATCAGCATCTGAGAATCCAACTAGATCAAATTCTGAGCCCTTTGGATACCATAATCCTAGTGTTGGGGTGTAAGCCAAATATCGAAGTATTCTCTTCACAGCTAAGTGATGCGACTCCTTTGGTGCCGCTTGATATCGAGCACACATGCAAACACTAAGCATAATATCTGGCCTAGATGCACATAAATAAAGCAAAGAACCAATCATGGAGCGGTATACCTATTGATCAAACTCTTTACCATTGGCGTCGGGACCCAGATAATGTTTAGCAGGCATTGGCGTCGAGTACCCTTTGCAGTCTTGCATTCCAAACTTTTTCAGACAATCTTTAAGGTACTTCTCTTGAGATATGAAGATGTCGTTGCTTTGCCGACGAATTTGAAGACCAAGGAAGAACTTCAGCTCACCTATCATGGACATTTGATATTTCTCTTGCATCATGTGACCAAACTCATCACTGTATTTTTTGTACGTGCAGCCGAAGATAATGTCGTCTACATAGATTTGGTAGACAAATAGTTCATCATCATATGTCTTCGTGAAGAGTGTGGGATCTAGGGATCCGGGTTTGAAGCCTTTGCTCTTCAGGAAGTCTTTGAGTGTGTCATACCAAGCACGAGGCGCTTGTTTGAGGCCACACAGTGCCTTGTTGAGCTTGTATACCATATCAGGACGTTTTGGATCTTCAAAGCCAGGTGGTTGAGCAACATACACTTCTTCTTCAATCCTTCCATTGAGAAAGGCACTCTTTACATCCATTTGATATAGAAGTATGTTGTGATTATTTGCATAGGCTAGTAGTATACGAATAGCTTCAAGTCTAGCCACAGGAGCAAATGTTTCATCGAAGTCAATCCCTTCGACTTGAGTGTATCCTTGAGCAAGAAGACAAGCTTTGTTTCTGACCACTTGACCATGCTCATCTTGCTTGTTGCGATAGATCCATTTTGTGCCTATTATGTTGTGCCTGCGAGGATCAGGACACTTGACAAGTTCCCACACATTGTTCAGCTCAAACTGTTGAAGCTCTTCTTGCATTGCTTGAATCCATTCGGGTTCCATAAAAGCTTCAGCAACTTTCTTGGGTTCAGATATTGAGAAAAAAGCAAAGTGCCCACAGAAATTTGCAAGCTGTGTTGCTCTTGAGCGAGTCAGTGGACCAGGAGCATTTATGCTATCAATTATCTTTTCAACTTGTACTTCATTTGCAACACGAGGATGAGCTGGACGAAGATTTTGCTCTTGCTGTACATTGTCATCATCAAGAGTGTTGTCTTCAGGCTGAGCATTGTCGT
This sequence comes from Secale cereale, assembly GCA_902687465.1. Lineage (NCBI taxonomy): Eukaryota > Viridiplantae > Streptophyta > Magnoliopsida > Poales > Poaceae > Secale > Secale cereale. The sequence goes on from LR738713.1 coordinate 508,019,284, forward strand.
CAGGTTGATTTGATGCAGAGATGACGAGTTCCTCGTCAGGTTGTGCTTCAGAAGGCATGATCTCACCAGTTCCCATTAGCTTGATAGATTCATTTGGTGAAGCTTCATCCAGCACAGTTGGTAGCGACTCTCTTTGTGAACCATTTGTCTCATCAAACCGCACATCCACAGTTTCTATAGTTTAATAGAGAAAGATGTTGAAGACTCTGTAGGAGTGTGAATCCTTTCCATATCCGAGCATGAAGCCTTCATGTGCTTTTGGTGCAAATTTTGACTTGTGATGAGGATCCTTGATCCAGCACTTAGCTCCAAATACTCTGAAGTAACTTATGTTAGGCTTCTTTCTAGTGAGGAGTTCATAGGATGTTTACTTCAGAAGCTTGTGAATATAAACACGGTTGATGATATGGCATGCAATATCAATAGCTTCGGGCCAGAACCTTCTTGGTGTTTTGTATTCATCGAGCATCGTTCAAGCCATCTCAATTAGAGTTCTGTTCTTGCGCTCAACGATCCCATTTTGCTGAGGTGTATACGGGGCTGAGAATTCGTGAGTGATTCCCATTTCATCCAGATAAAGATCGAGGCCAGTGTTCTTGAACTCAGTGCCATTGTCAATTCGGATATGCTTGATCTTGATGCCATAGTTGTTCATGGCACGGTTGGCGAAGCGTCTGAAGACATCTTGCACTTCAGTCTTGTAGAGTATTATGTGCACCCATGTGTATCTTGAATAATCATCAACAATGACGAAGCCATAGAGACAAGCTGTGGTAGAGAATGTGGAGTAGTGAGTAGGGCCAAATAAGTCCATGTGAAGCAGCTCGAAGGGTTTGGATGTCGTCATGATTGTCTTCGAGGGATGCTTGGCTCTAGTCATCTTCCTAGCTTCACAGGCACCACATAGATGATCTTTCTTGAACTTGACTTCCTTGATTCCTATGACATGCTTCTTCTTTGAGTGAGTGTGCAAGTTCCTCATGCCAGCATGTCCTAGCCTCCGATGCCAGAGCCAGCACTCTGAAGCTTTTGCTAGAAGACATACGGCCATCTGCGGTCCAGCTAAGAAATCTACCATATACAGATCACCTTTTCTGTATCCTTCAAATACTAAAGACTTGTCAGATTCCATTAGTACAAGGCAACGAAATTTACCAAAGATCACAATCATGTTTAAGTCACAAAGCATTGAGACAGACATTAAGTTGAAACCAAGAGATTCAACAAACATGACTTTATCCATGTGCTGATCTCTTGAGATTGCAACTCTACCTAGACCCAACACTTTGCTTTTACTAGTATCAGCAAATGTGATGTGACTCTTGTTAGATGGACGTAAGGTTGAGTCCATAAAAAGATTCCGATCACCAGTCATATGATTTGTGCATCTGCTATCCATAATCCATTCTGAAGACTTTGGTGTCACTCCCTACAATGCAGTTAGGAGGATAGGCTTCACCACAAGCCATTATGAAGCATAAACATTTGACATATAAGTGGATTATGAAAGCTCAGACAAGGGTTAGGACTGATAAGATGTTTAGCAAGTGATTCATGAGCAGTATGAGCAGGAAGTCATTTGGGCATTTGATCTTGTGCCCTACAAGTGTTTTAGCTCCCCAGCAATAGCATCAGAAGCTTTTGATTTTCAGCTGGAGACCTTTCCCTGTAAGAGAAAGTTAGTTCTTCTTAACCACCCACATTTTCAGGGGTGGCTTAGAAGCAATGAGTCTAAGAGCAGCATCTGAGAATTTTGGCTTTGGAGCCCTAGCAAATAGTCTTGCAGGAGGAGAATAATACTCATAAGAATAGGCAGAAAAATTCTTTGTTTTATGAACATAGCGGTTTGAAGAAACACGCTCATATTCATGAGTCTGAGTTTGGTTTCCCTGCAAAACATTCGCGTTAGGGTGACTCAGGTGAGTCCTTTGTCTGTATGAAGCCTTTGGTCTGGGGTTTGTCTTTATCCCAGGAGGTGTCATGATAACATTTGCTGGAAGTTTCTCAAGACAACCTTTGGGTACCGAGATCTTCTTCATAGGTGGCCCGTTCCTGCAGTTAGTACCAATATACCTGGCAAACACTTCACCATTTTGATTCTTAAACAGTTTATAGTTTGCATCAAAGGATTCATCAATGATAACAGGATTAGCACAAGTGAAGCCAGATAGGGTAGATGGATCCACTGAAGGTTCCTTTGCAGCAACCCATGTGGTTTTGGGATACTGCTCAGGCTTCCAGTATGAACCATCAACATTCATTTTCCTGTCGAACCCAACACCCTCTTTCCTAGGGTTTCGGTTCAGTATCTGCTTTTTGAGGACATCACATAGAGTCTGATGCCCTTTGAGGCTTTTGTATATCCCTGTTTCAAGCAAAGTCTTCAACCTAGCATTTTCATCAGCAGTAGTAGTGGTATCCTCAGCAGAGGGGTTAGTTACCACATCAGTAGTTGAAGATATTGCAACAGTGGCAGCAGTAGAACATTCAGCAACAGATGTAGCGTTATCACGCTCAATGCATTTTAGACATGGTGGTTCAAACTTTTCGTGAGAAGAGCTGATCAGTTGTGCGCGGAGTGACTCATTTTCTTTTTGAAGATCTTCATGATCCGCTTTCAATTTCTCAAGTTCTCGTTTCCTTTGAATGTAATCGTGGGAAATCTTTTCAAGAGTTTTTGAGAGCGATTCATAAAGACCTTCAAGTTCCTTGTACTTAACATGAAGATATTTTATGTCTTCAATTAAGGACTGAGAACGGGTCATTTCCGTGTCCAACAGATCATCGCTTTTGTCTAACAATTTTGAATATGTTCCATGGCTTTCTGTTGTTCAGTGGCAATTTTAGCAAGTGCTTTGTAGCTAGGTTTTGCTTCACAATCAGAGTCATCTTCACTAGAAGTTTGAAAGTAAGCATCGCGTGATTTTACCTTGGCACCGCGTGCCATGAAGCAGTAGGTGGGAGCAGAGTCGTCGTCCTCATCATCAATGTTGGTGACGGGGCCATTGTCTTCAGTGTTGAAGATGGACTTGCCCATGCAGGCAGTGGCTAGAGCCAGACTTGCAGCACCAGAATCAGACTCCTCCTCCGACTCCACCTCCGCCTCTTCAGAAGCAGACTCTTCCTCAGAATCCATCTCCTTGCCAACAAATGCGTGAGCCTTGCCAGATGAATTCTTCTTGTGTGATGAATACTTTGATGAAGCCTTAGAAGAAGACTTTGAGTATTTCTTCTTTTTCTTGTCATCAGAATCATATTCCTTGCTCTTCTTCTTCTTCTTCTCATTGTCCCACTGAGGACACTCGGAGATGTAGTGACCAGGTTTCTTGCACTTATGACATGTTCTCTTCTTGTAGTCATGGGTGGAAGCTTCATCATTTCTTGAGCTGGATCATGAAGACTTTCTGAAGCCTTTCTTCCTAGTGAATTTCTGGAACTTCTTCACAAGCATGGCAATCTCCTTTCCAATGTCTTCAGGATCATCAGAACTGCAGTCAGATTCTTCTTCAGATGAAGAAACAGCCTTTGCCTTTAAGGCGCGAGATCAGCCATAGTTGGGACCATAGATGTCATGTTTCTTAGATAGCTGGAACTCATATGTGTTGAGCCTCTCAAGTATATCAGCCGGATCGAGAGTCTTGAAGTCAGGGCGTTCTTGAATCATCAGGGCAAGGATATCAAATGAGTTGTCGAGTGATCTCAGGAGAGTCTTGACGATTTCATGCTTGGTGATCTCAGTGACGCCAAGTGCTTGAAGCTCATTTGTGATGTCGGTGAGACGATCAAATGTGTGCTGGACATTCTCATTGTCATGTCTCTTGAAGCGATTGAAGAGATTGCGAAGGACACTGATCCTTTGATCTCTCTGGGTAGAGACTCCTTCATTGACCTTTGAGAGCCAGTCCCAGACTTCCTTTGACGTGTCTAGAGCACTTACACGACCATACTGTCCTTTTGTCAGATGACCACAAATGATGTTCTTGGCCGTTGAATCCAATTGAACGAGCCTCTTGACATCAGCAGGGGTGATACCTTCACCAGTCTTGGGAACGCCGTTCTTGATGGCAAACCAAAGGTCCACGTCAATGGCTTCAAGGTGTATGCGCATCTTGTTCTTCCAGTAGTGATATTCGGTGCCATCGAAGACGGGGCACGCAACGGAGACTTTGATTATCCCTACAGTCGACATAACTAAAACTCCAGGTGGTTAAACCGAATCACACAGAACAAGGGAGTACCTTGCTCTGATACCAATTGAAAGTGTAGTATATCGACAAGAGGGGGGTGAATAGGTGATTTTTATGAAATGCTTCAAAACTTGGTAGTTTCGAAGACAAAAGATAAACTCAATCCTATTAGTATGCAGCGGAAAGTGGACTAAACTAGATAAGCCATAGTCATGTATTCAATGAAGTGAAAGCACGAAGACTAATAGCAGCTAGGCAGTAGGGATCAAGATGGAAGAAGGAATGAAGCCAATCACAACAAGTAGATACTCAGTGAAGTCAATCAGATAAGGCAAGCATGCAATGACTTCACAACATAGAGCAGTAAGTAAAGTGCAGGAAAGGATAGAACGAGTAGCTCGGGGAAGACAGTGGTTTGTTAGACCAGTTCCAGTTGTTGTGACAACTGTACGTCTGGTTAGGGAGGCTGAGATTTCACTCAGAAGACCGCGTCTTCACCTTATTCCCCCTTGAGCTAAGGACACCTAGTCCTCGCCCAATCACTCTGGTAAGTCTTCAAGGTAGACTTCCAAACCTTCACAGACTTCGTTCACCGGCGATCCACAATGACTATTGGATGCTCAGAACGCGACGCCTAACCGGCTGGAGGAAACACAGTCCTCAAGTGTAATAAGTCTTCAGGTCACACAGACAGAAGGACTTCAGTGATGCCTAACACTTTTTGGCTCTGGGTGTTTGGGCTTTGTCCTCGCAAGGATTTCTCTCTCAAATGCTTCGGAGGTGGGTTGCTCTCAAACGACAAAAGCCGTGCAATAACTCTGAGCAGCCACCAATTTATGGTGTAGGGGGTGGGCTATTTATAGCCACTGGGCAACCCGACCTGATTTGTCCGAAGTGACCCTAGGTCACTAAGGAACTGACACGTGTTCCAACGTTCAGATTTCAAACCGACACGGCAACTTTACTTGAGCTACAAGTAAAGCTGACTCATCCGGCTCTGGATAAGATTTTCTCTCATTGTCTTCGCTCGAAGACATAGGATTTGGTTGAGCATCACTTCAGTCACTCTGACTTATTTCACTTGGACCCCACTTAACAGTACGGTGGTTCCTATGACTCAACAAAGAAGAAAAGGAAGCAACGAAACATCTACGTCTTCGCTCTCCATAGTCTTCACACAATGTCTTCTCATGTCATAGTCTTCAATATGATTATCTTCATATACCACCACTGATGTCAATGTCTTCATACATTTTTAGGGGTCATCTCTGGTAGGTAAACCGAATCAATGAGGGACTACTAGCTGTGTTATCCTGCAATTCTCACAAACACATTAGTCCCTCAACCAGGTTTGTCGTCAATACTCCAAAACCAACTAGGGGTGGCACTAGATGCACTTACAGTTAGTAGGAAGAACATATGTTTTTTCTAGATCTTTGCTTTTGGAGCTACATATTTGTATATGATCTGTGAATCATTGAGATGCATTAACATGTTGATCTTATGTATGGGAATCGTACTAGTTGGTTTTAGTTGTGGCTGGTCTTTGCTTTTGGAGCAACATATTTGTATATGATCTGTGAATAATTGAGATGCATTAACAGTTACTTATATCTGTTCGCTCAGTGTTTAGAAGTTACTGATCGATCACTAGCTAGCCTACTAATGCGCTCCTTGTATTTTTAGTTGCGACACAAGATCCGAAGTGGCAGTTTTTTTGAATAAAAATGCCTACCTCTGAAGAAACTGACAAGCTGCTCTGAAGAAAATGCCATGCGAATCTGAAGAAACTGCCAGCAAAAACGTTTGCAAATGCCTTATCTCCCAGTGAATGTTCATCAGTTAAGATCGTACATGTACACCATCAGACCTACTTCATCCTACACGGATAAATAGCGGATCACGCACGTACTATCTCCTTTCCGGTTTGCGGGGCTCAATTCAGAAAATGACCTACTCGATCCTATACAAATAAATAGCGGATCACGCACGTACTACCTCCTTTTCGGTTTGCAGGGCTTAATTCAAAAATCTCACCAACCAAGGTAGATGATGAGTGGTGGAATGATTTTTGACAAGAGGGAGTACCTCATCTGGATGATTCGAGTTTGCAAATGCCTTATCTTCTAGCTAAATGCCTTATATCCCAGCTAAAGTTCATCAACTAATGCCCTCGGTTGCGACTCATTGCATGCTGCTCCGCGTACTGGTTGCGAGCCATTTTGAGTGCCTGCATGCAGCTGGCCATAATTAAGGCACCTAACTGATGCGAAAAAAGATGCGCTTTAATTGTTACGGGCCTTTTAAATCCGTGGAATCATTACTGACAAGGAGGGAGATGTATCGAGTACACTCATTTGACCGTCATGCCGGCTTGTGACCTAGCACGGATGAGACGGGAAGGCACAGTCAGAATTTCAGTTTCTCTAGTTTTCCATGGCAAGCTGGCGCGCTAAGCCATGCCTGCTTAATTATGCATTAAATTCCGATGACCGTCGCGCTACCTTCCGCCTCTAAGTACTATTTCCCAGCCTTCTATGGTGGCACCGTGACCCAACTCGCCCTATCCTCATAAGCCCCCACCGGCCCGATGTTGATCGCCACTTATCTTTGCTCTCGCCACGTCCGCCATGCCCCCGCCCGTCCGTGATAGGCGAGGCCGGTGGCGGTCACCGCCGGAACTAGTGTTCGGTTTTTCACCGGAAGGCAGACGGAGGGAGGAGGCATTCTATCGGTCTTTAGATGGAAATGCGGAGATCGAGGACTTGTTGGAGCACGGCCGCCTGGCGGAGGAGCAGGAGTGGTTGGAGTGCGACCGCTTGGCGGAGGAGCAGCGTATCGCCGATTTGCGTCGCCGGCGGGACATGGAGCAGCAGCGCACCGAAACTCTGAGTCGCGAGCAGAGCACCCGGAACTGGGCCGACTACGTAGAGGCCGGCACCCGGCAAATAGCCCTAGAGGCTGTCGGGCATGCACGCGTTTGCGACGCCGATTTTTACTACCAGCTCGTCAAGTGGGTTTCCCGCTTAGAAGCCGAAGCTTCGGTGGACCACGCTGGCATGGAAAGTGCCAATGCGCGCAAGCAACGCACCCTATCGCACCTCTGGCAAGTCCGAGGTGAGGCGAAGGACGCCGGTGCTGGCATTTAGCGTGTACCGCAGATGGCGGCTGGCATCGTTTGGTTAGCTAAGAGTAAGTTAGTACTTGTACCCTACTAGAGTATTAGTGGGAGTAGATCGTTCACTTGGCTATGATGGTTGTCAACGTGGAAGTTCAGTACTCTATATGTGGATCAGTCCTGTTACTTTGCTCTGAATGTTGAACTTTCCATTTGAACATATGGAATGGGCTGTTATTTTTTTAAATGGGTGGTATTTGTCCTCCACGGGTTTAGAGGCTGACTTGTGGGCCTACCAAGTTGACGCGTACACAATCAGGAGATGATTGTACGTGGAGAGGAAGACAGTAGGGACTCGCCAAGGTCATGGCAGTACGCAAGCAAGTGCCTCCTTATTTCAAGCCAATAAAAATGGCTCCTCCTAATGGATTTCTGACATCTGGGTCCCATGTCACTGTCAACGTAGTCAATAAACGAGAGAATTGCACAACGATCGGCTGACACCAGGGACCCAGCAGCTCGCCCAGTTATTTTTGTTTTGGGTTAATTTGATAAATGCCACTCCAAATTTGGTGTTTCTGAGAAATGCCACTGCAATTTACAAACTTTGAAAAATGCCATTTCATGCCACTTCCAGTGGCATTTTTCGAAATCTAGAGTGGCGTTTTTCAAAGTTTGCAAATTGCAGTGGCGTTTTACAAAGTTTGCAAAAATTGCAGTGTCATTTTTCAAAGTTTGAAAATTGCAGTGGCATTTTTATGAATCGCCATAATTGGAGTGGCATTTATCTAATTTGTTTCTAAGACGGAAGCAGGGTGTCAACTGGGCTATGCGGAGCACACTGGCCTGTCTAAACAGCCTTCTCTTTTATGTTTGCCACAAACCAGCCCAGTAATTTTTTTCTGAAAATGGCTAGCCCAGTTTTTTTGTGATTTGCCAAGTAAGTCGCTTTCTCAGGCCTGTTGGGCTGCAAATCTTTCAAGACGAGGAGAGCTTCATTCGGCTGGACGAGAAAATAGCCTATCAGTAATGAGAAATGGGATGTACATTTTTAAACACATCACACTGGCAATTAGTTTCAACTTTATTTTTTTCAGTTCGAGATTTTAAATTGCATTAATTTTTATGCGTGGACAATTTGTTTGATTTTATATTGATATACATTTATTTTTAAAATCAGTTTGAATGTTACTCGAAATTTCGAGATTAAAAACAGTTCGAACCGCACCGAAATATGCAAAATTTCGTATAATTTTTTAACCGTGGCCACAATATGGGCTCCAAAAAACCTTAAGAATTAGCAAATGGGTTGTAAATTATTAGAAATAATGGCAGATGGGCTACATGCTGTTTTCCACAGATTTGAGGCTTTCCTAAAAAAAGGTTGACGCACAAGCAGTGACTGTTGGATGTCCATCCAACGGCCGTCGTGCTTCTTCAATCTGTGCTCTTCCTGCTCCAGCCGCTCAAACAAGCGCCGGCGGGACTGTCGGCTCTCTCCTCCCTGCGGCCGGCTGTGCTGCTGTGCAGGCCTCACCACCCCCACCATACTCCCATCGCTGGCCTAGCCATCCCTCTACTCACTCACTCCTGCTGTTCTTCTCCGGCGACGGCAGACGAACCAGTAATCACTCGTACAGTCGTACTCCCCTCCGCGTGGGAAACAACTGCCGAGTCTTCCCTGCCTTCGTGCCGTTCCCTTCCTAGGCCTCGCCGTTGTCCACCGCCCTGGTGCTCTCAGCGTGGCCTGGTCAACGTGGTCAACGACCGACATGCATCTGAAGTGGACTGTACGTGGAGAGGCTGACAGCTGCGTCCACGGCCGTGCGCAAGGAAATGCCTCCTTATTACGCGCAAAATAATGATTCCTCCACCTGACATCTGGGACCCACCGAAAGGGCCTCTGTATTTTGCAAAGAAAATGTTACCGCCGCTGACAACTCGGACCCACCAGCTATATCTTCGCAAGCAAGGAAGTGCGTCCTTATTACGCACAAAAAATGAATACTCCCCCTGCTAGCTAGGACCCAGTATAGTGGCAAGCTGACTTGTGGGCCTACTAAGTCGACGGGGACGGAGGGCTTTGTCAACTTAGTCAATATGCACGATTCTAGCTCCAGTGACCGTACGACGTCCATCCAATGGTCGTACGTAGTGCTTCTTCAACCTCTGGTCTTCTTGCTCCAGCCGCCCAAACCAGCGTCGGTCGTGCCTCGTGCTACTGCCTCCCGTGCCCGGCTGTGATGCGGCGGAGGCCTCACCGCCCCCTACTACTCCTACCGCTGGCCAGGCCATCCCTCTACACACCCACACCCCCTGTTATTATGCGGTGACGGCAGACTCACACCGCAGCCGAACCAGTGAACGCTCATACTCCTCTCCGCGTGGGCATCCACTTTCGCGTCTTCCCCGGCTCCATGTCGTCCCCTTCCTAGGCCTTGCCGTCGTCCACCGCCCTGGTGCTCTCGGCGCGGCGTGGTCAACATGGTCAAGGAACGACTTCCATCGGAAGAGTACTGTCGTGGAGAGGCTGACAGCTGGGTCCTGTTGGGGAACGTATTAGAATTCAAAAAATTTCCTATGCTTCACCAAGATCAATCTAAGGAGTCATCTAGCAACGAGCATAAAGGAGTGCATCCACATACCCTTTGTAGATCGCGTGCGGAAGCATTTGAAGGAACGTGGATGATGGAGTCGTACTCGTCGTGATCCTCGTCACCGATGATCCCAGCGCCGAACGGACGGCACCTCCGCTATCAACACACGTACGATACAGCGACATCTCCTCCTTCTTGATCCAGCAAGGGGGGAGGAGAGGTTGATGGAGATCCAGCAGCATGACGGCGTGGTGGTGGATGCAATGGGAAAAGCTGCAGGGCTTCGCCGAGACCCTACGGGAGGAGTAGGAGATGTAACGGGGGGAGAGGTGCCAGGGGCTGAGGTGCGGCTGCCCTCTCTCCCCCCCCCACTATATATAGGGGGCCAGGGGCGTGCCGGCCCTAGGAGATCCAATCTCCTAGGGGGGGGGGCGTCGGCAAAGGGGTGTGGCTTGCCCCCCCCCCAAGCCTAGGGAGGCGCCCCCACCCCTAGGGTTTCAAACCTAAGCGCATGGGGGGAGGCCCATGGGGGTGCGCCACCCCACTAAGGGCTGGTCCTCCTCCCCCTTGGCCCACGGGGCCCTCCGGGATGGGTGGACCCCCGGGACCCTTCCGGTGGTCCCGGTACACTACCGGTGACCCCCGGAACTCCCCCGATGGCCAAAACTGGACTTCCTATATATCATTCTTTACCTCCGGACCATTCTGGAACTCCTCGTGACGTCCGGGATCTCATCCGGGACTCCTAACAACATTCGGGTTAACGTGTGCATATATCTCTACAACCCTAGCGTCACCGAACCTTAAGTGTGTAGACCTTACGGGTTCGGGAGACACGTAGACATGACCGAGACGACTCTCTGGTCAATAACCAACAGCGGGATCTGGATACCCATGTTGGTTTCCACGTGTTCCTCGATGATCTCATCGGATGAACCACTATCTCAAGGATTCACTTAATCCCGTATGTAATTCCCTTTGTCTATCGGTACGGTACTTGCCCGAGATTCGATCGTTGGTATACCGATACCTTGTTCAATCTCTTCATGGCAAGTCTCTTTACTCGTTTCGTAATCCATCATCCCGTGACTAAATCCTTAGTCACATTGAGCTCATTATGATGATGTCTGACCGAGTGGGCCCAGATATACCTCTCCGTCATACGGAGTGACAAATCCCAGTCTCGGTTCGTGCCAACCCAACAGACACTTTTGGAGATAACCGTTGCGTACCTTTATAGCCACCCAGTTACGTTGTGACGTTTGGCACACCCAAAGTATTCCTACGGTATCCGGGAGTTGCACAACCTCATGGTCTAAGGAACAGATACTTGACACTAGAAAAGCTTAAGCATTACGAACTACACGATCTCGTGCTAGGCTTAGGATTGGATCTTGTCCATCACATCATTCACCTAATGATGTGATCCCGTTATCAATGACATCCAATGTCCATGGTCAGGAAACCGTGACCATCTGTTGATCAACGATCTAGTAACTAGAGGCTTACTAGGGATACATTGTGGTCTATGTATTCACACATGTATCGGTGTTTCTGTACAATACAATTCAAGCATGAATAACAGACAATTATCATGAACAAGGAAATATAATAATAACCATTTTATTATTGCCTCTAGGGCATATTTCCAACAGTCTCCCACTTGCACTAGAGTCAATAATCTAGTTACATTGTGATGAATCGGACAACCATAGAGTTCTGGTGTTGATTATGTTTTGCCCGTGGAAGAGGTTTAGTCAACGGATCTGCGACATTCAGATCCATATGCACTTTACAAATATCTATGTCTCCATCGTGAACATAATTCCGGATAGAGTTGAAACGGCGCTTGATGTGCTTGGTCTTCTTGTGAAACCTGGGCTCCTTGGCAATGGCAATAGCTCCAGTGTTGTCACAGAAGAGAGTCATCGGGCTTGACGCGCTTGGAATGACTCCTAGGTCGGTGATGAACTCCTTCATCCAGACTCCTTCCTGTGCTGCTTCGCAAGCAACTATGTACTCCTCTTCACATGTAGAATGCGCCACGACGCTCTGCTTGCAACTGCACGAGCTGACTGCTCCATTATTCAAAATATACACGTATCCAGTTTGTGACTTGGAGTCATCCAGATCTGTGTCGAAGCTAGCATTGACGTAACCCTTTACGACGAGCTCTTCGTCACCTCCATAAACGAGAAACATATCATTAGTCCTCTTCAGGTACTTCAGGATGTTCTTGACCGATGTCCAGTGTTCCATACCAGGATCACTTTGGAACCTCCCCACCAAACTTATGGCAAGGTTCACATCAGGTCTGGTACACAGCATGGCATACATAATAGAACCTATGGCTGAGGCATAGGGGATGACACTCATCTTTTTTCTATCTTCTGCCGTGGTCGGGGACTGAGCCATGCTCAATCTCATACCTTGCAAAAACAGGCAAGAACCCCTTCTTGGACTGATCCGTATTGAACTTCTTCAATATCTTGTCAAGGTATGTGCTTTGTGAAAGACCAATGAGGCGTCTTGATCTATCTCTATAGATTTTGATGCCTAATATGTAAGCAGCTTCTCCAAGGTCCTTCATTGAAAAACTCTTATTCAAGTAGGCCTTTATGCTCTCTAAGAATTCTATATCATATCCCATCAGCAATATGTCATCCACATATAATATGAGAAATGCTACAGAGCTCCCACTCACTTTCTTGTAGATACAGGCTTCTCCCCAAGTCTGTATAAAGCCAAACGCTTTGATCACATCATTAAAGCGAATATTCCAACTCTGATATGCTTGCACCAGCCCGTAGATCGAGCGCTGGAGCTTGCATACCTTGTTAGCATTCTCTGGATTGACAAAACCTTCCGGCTGCATCATATACAGCTCTTCCTTGAGGAAGCCATTAAGGAATGCCGTTTTGACGTCCATTTGCCATATCTCATAATCATAGAATGCGGCAATTGCTAACATGATTCGGATGGACTTTAGCATCGCTACGGGAGAGAAAGTCTCGTCGTAGTCAATCCCTTGAACTTGTCGATAACCCTTAGCGACAAGCTGAGCCTTATAGATGGTCACATTACCATCCGCGACTGTCTTCTTCTTAAATATCCATTTATTTTCTATGGCGTGCCGATCATCGGGCAAGTCCACCAAAGTCCATACTTTGTTTTCATACATGGATCCTATCTCAGATTTCATGGCTTCAAGCCATTTATTGGAATCCGGGCCCGCCATCGCTTCTTCATAGTTCAAAGGATCACCGTTGTCTAACAACATGATTTCCATGACAGGGTTATCGTACCACTCTGGTGCGGAACATGTCCTTGTGGACCTTCGAAGTTCAGTAGTAACTTGATCTGTTTCTTCATGATCATCATCATTAACTTCCTCCCTTGTCGGTGCAGGCACCTCAGGAACAATTTCCTGCGCTGCGCTACTTTCCGGTTCGGGAGGGGTGACTGTAACCTCATCAAGTTCTACTTTCCTCCCACTCACTTCTTTCGAGACAAACTCTTTCTCCAGAAAGGATCCATTCTTGGCAACAAAGACCTTGCCTTCAGATCTGAGGTAGAAGGTGTACCCAATCGTTTCCTTTGGGTATCCTATGAAGACGCATTTTTCCGATTTGGGTTAGAGCTTTTCAGGTTGAAGTTTCTTGACATAAGCATCGCAACCCTAAACTTTCAGAAACGACAGCTTAGGTTTCTTGCCAAACCAAAGTTCATACGGTGTCGTCTTAACGGATTTCGACGGAGCCCTATTTGAAGTGAATACGGAAGTCTCTAAAGCATAACCCCAAAAAGATAGCGGTAAGTCGGTGAGAGACATCATAGATCGCACCATGTCCAACAGAGTACAATTTCAACGTTCAGACACACCATTACACTAAGGTGTTCCGGGCGGTGTCAATTGTGAAACAATTCCATAGTTCCTTAGGTGCGTGCCAAATTCATGACTTAAATATTCACCCCCACGATCCGATCGTAAGAACTTTATTTTTCTGTCACGTTGATTCTCAACCTCATTCTGAAATTCATTGAAATTTTCAAAGGTCTCAGACTTGTGTTTCATTAAGTAGACATACCCATATCTACTCAAGTCATCTGTGAGGGTGAGAACATAACAATAGCCTCCGTGAGCTTCAACACTCATTGGACCGCACACATCGGTATGTATGATTTCCAATAAGTTGGTCGCTCGCTCCATTGTTCCGGAGAACGGAGTCTTGGTCATCTTTCCCAAGAGGCATGGTTCGCACGTGTCAAATGATTCATAATCAAGAGACTCTAGAAGTCCATCTGCATGGAGATTCTTTATACGTTTGAAACCAATATGACCAAGGCGGCAATGCCACAAGTATGTGGGACTATCATTGTCAACTTTACATCTTTTGGCATTCACACTATGAATATGTGTATCATCACGTTCGAGATTCATCAAAAATAAACCATTAACCAGCGGGGCATGACCATAAAACATATCTCTCAAAGAAATAGAACAACCATTATTCTCGGATTTAAATGAGTAGCCATCTCGCATCAAACGAGATCCAGATACAATGTTCATGTTCAAAGCTGGTACCAAATAACAATTATTAAGGTTTAAAACTAATCCCGAGGGTAGATGTAGAGGTAGCGTGCCGACGGCGATCACATCGACCTTGGAACCATTCCCGACGCGCATCGTCACCTCGTCCTTCGCCAGTCTCCGCTTATTCCGCATCTCCTGCTTTGAGTTACAAATGTGAGCAATTGCACTGGTATCAAATACCCATGAGCTACTACGAGCGTTGGTAAGGTACACATCAATAACATGTATATCACATATACCTTTGACGTTGCCCGCCTTCTTGTCTGCTAAGTATTTGGGGCAGTTCCGCTTCCAGTGACCCGTTCCCTTGCAATAAAAGCACTCAGTCTCACGCTTGGGTCCATTCTTTGGCTTCTTCCCGGCAACTGGCTTACCGGGCGCGGCAACTCCTTTGCCGTCCTTCTTGAAGTTCTTCTTATGTAACGCCCCGAACACACCCGCCGGTGGTCGTTACTCCTGGCGGGATCTAGACTGGCCTCACATATCAATACTAGTCTTTTCTGCGCACTTTGTCCTCACTCGTGTGCACCCGGGAGCAACTTCCCGGTCGGTCACCCATCCTGAAACTACTCCAAGCTGAGCACGCTTAACTTTGGAGTTCTATCCGAATGGGCTCCCGGAAAAGAAGGAATTCCTTATTGATATGAGTAGTCTATCATCCCTAATAAGCCAGGCCATCACATACACCCTCACTCAGAGCAACCGACGTCCTCGTCGGGCCACAGGAACGTTCCCTCTTGGCCATTATTCTCGGATTTAAATGAGTAGCCATCTCGCATCAAACGAGATCCAGATACAATGTTCATGTTCAAAGCTGGTACCAAATAACAATTATTAAGGTTTAAAACTAATCCTGAGGGTAGATGTAGAGGTAGCGTGCCGACGGCGATCACATCGACCTTGGAACCATTCCCGACGCGCATCGTCACCTCGTCCTTCGCCAGTCTCCGCTTATTCCGCAGCTCCTGCTTTGAGTTACAAATGTGAGCAATTGCACTGGTATCAAATACCCATGAGCTACTACGAGCGTTGGTAAGGTAGACATCAATAACATGTATATCACATATACCTTTGACGTTGCCGGCCTTCTTGTCTGCTAAGTATTTGGGGCAGTTCCGCTTCCAGTGACCCGTTCCCTTGCAATAAAAGCACTCAGTCTCACGCTTGGGTCCATTCTTTGGATTCTTCCCGGCAACTGGCTTACCGGGCGCGGCAACTCCTTTGCCGTCCTTCTTGAAGTTCTTCTTATGTAACACCCCGAACACACCCGTCGGTGGTCGTTACTCCTGGCGGGATCTAGACTAGCCTCACATATCAATACTAGTCTTTTCTGCGCACTTTGTCCTCACTCGTGTGCACCCGGGAGCAACTTCCCGATGGGTCACCCATCCTGAAACTACTCCAAGCTGAGCACGCTTAACTTTGGAGTTCTATCCGAATGGGCTCCCGGAAAAGAAGGAATTCCTTATTGATATGAGTAGTCTATCATCCCTAATAAGCCAGGCCATCACATACACCCTCACTCAGAGGAACCGACGTCCACGTCGGGCCACAGGAACGTTCCCTCTTGGCACAACCGTCTGTGCTTCCAGGACAGCACATGTGCCATGCCGTGTGCCACGACGGGTCACAAACGTCATGCACAACATGACTGCAAACTGTCCGCAAACATCCGTGTAACCGCGAGGGTCGGCTCTGATACCAACTTGTAACGCCCCGGACACACCCGCCGGTGGTCGTTACTCCTGACGGGATCTAGACTGGCCTCACATATCAATACTAGTCTTTTCTGCGCACTTTGTCCTCACTCGTGTGCACCCGGGAGCAACTTCCCGGTCGGTCACCCATCCTAAAACTACTCCAAGCTGAGCACGCTTAACTTTGGAGTTCTATCTGAATGGGCTCCCGGAAAAGAAGGAATTCCTTATTGATATGAGTAGTCTATCATCCCTAATAAGCCAGGCCATCACATCTTATCCTTGCCCTTCTTGAACTTAGTGGTTTTATTCATCATCAACACTTGATGCTCTTTCTTGATCTCCACCTCCGCTGACTTCAGCATTGAATACACCTCGGGAATGGACTTCTCCATCCCTTGCATATTGAAGTTCAACACGAAGCTCTTGTAGCTAGGTGGGAGCGATTGAAGGATTCTGTCAACGACCGCTTCGTCTGGGAGATTCATTCCCAATTGAGACAAGCGGTTGTGCAACCCAGACAACTTGAGTATGTGCTCGCTGACAGAACTATTTTCCTCCATCTTACAGTTGTAGAATGCGTTGGAGACATCATATCTCTCAACTCGGGCATGAGCCTGGAAAACCATTTTCAGTTCTTGGAACATCTCATATGCTCTGTGGTGCTCGAAACGCTTTTGGAGCCACGATTCTAAGCTGTAGAGCATGTCGCACTGAACCAGGGAGTAATCATCACAACACGACTGCCAAGCGTTCATAAAATCTTGGTTTGCCGGGGCGGGAGCGTCACCTAGCGGTGCTTCTAGGACATAAGTTTTCTTGGCAGATATGAGGATGATCCTTGGGTTACGGACCCAATCCGTATAGTTGCTACCATCGTCTTTCAGCTTGGATTTCTCTAGGAACGCGTTGAAGTTGAGGGTGACATGAGCGTGGGCCATTTGATCTACAAGACATATTGTAAAGAATTTAGACTAAGTTCATGACAATTAAGTTCATCTAATCAAATTTAATGAACTCCCACTCAGATTGACATCTCTCTAGTCATCTAAGTGATACATGATCCGAATCGACTAGCCTGTGTCCGATCATCACGTGAGAAGGACTAGTCATCAACAGTGAACATCTTCATGTTGATCGTATCTTCTATACGACTCAAGTTCGACCTTTCGGTCTTCCGTGTTCCGAGACCATGTCTGTACATGCTAGGCTCGTCAAGTGAACCCTAAGTGTATTGCGTGTGTAAATCTGGCTTACACCCGTTGTATGCGAACGTTAGAGCCTATCACACCCGATCATCACGTGGTACTTCGGAACAACGATCCTTAGCAACGGTGCACAGTTAGGGGAAACACAATTCTTGAAATTTTTAGTGAGAGATCATCTTATTTACTATCGTCGTTCTAAGTAAACAAGATGCATAAACATGATAAACATCACATGCAATCAAATAAAGTGACATGATATGGCCAATATCATTTTGCTCCTTTGATCTCCATCTTCGGGGCACCATGATCATCTTTGTCACCGGCATGACACCATGATCTCCATCATCATGATCTCCATCATCGTGCCTTCATGAAGTCGTCTCGCCAACTATTACTTCTACCACTATGGCTAACATTTAGCAATGAAGTAAAGTAATTACATGGCGTTATTCAGTGACATGCAGGTCATACAATAAATAAGACAACTCCTATGGCTCCTGCCGGTTGTCATTTTCATCGACATGCAAGTCGTGATTCCCTATTACAAGAACATGATCAATCTCATACATCACATATATCATTCATCACATCTTCTTGGCCATATCACGTCACATAGCACATGCTGCAAGAACAAGTTAGATGTCCTCTAATTGTTGTTGCAAGTTTTTACGTGGCTTCTATAGGTTTCTAGCAAGAACGTTTCTTACCTACGCCAAAACCACAACGTGATATGTCAATTTCTATTTACCCTTCATAAGGACCCTTTTCATCGAATCCGATCCGACTAAAGTGGGAGAGACAGACACCCGCCAGCCACCTTATGCAACCAGTGCATGTCAGTTGGTGGAACCAGTCTCACGTAAGCGTACATGTAAGGTCGGTCCGGGCCGCTTCATCCCATGATGCCGCCGAATCAAGATTTGACTAGTAACCGCAAGAGAATTGAACAAAATCAACGCCCAGAACTTGTTTGTGTTCTACTCGTGCAAGATGCTACGCAAAGACCTAGCTCAGATGCCACTGTTGGGGAACGTAGTAGAATTCAAAAAAATTCCTATGCTTCACCAAGATCAATCTAAGGAGTCATCTAGCAACGAGCATAAAGGAGTGCATCTACATACCCTTTGTAGATAGCGTGCGGAAGCGTTTGAAGGGACGTGGATGATGGAGTCGTACTCGTCGTGATCCTCGTCACCGATGATCCCAGCGCCGAACGGACGGCACCTCCGCGTTCAACACAAGTACAGTACAGCGACGTCTCCTCCTTCTTGATCCAGCAAGGGGGGAGGAGAGGTTGATGGAGATCTAGCAGCACGACGGCGTGGTGGTGGATGCAACGGGAAAACCTGTAGGGCTTCGCCGAGACCCTGCGGGAGGAGTAGGAGATGTAACGGGGGGAGAGGCGCCAGGGGCTGAGGTGCGGCTGCCCTCTCTCTCCCCACTATATATAGGGGGCCGGGGGGCGCCGTTCCTAGGATATATAATCTCCTAGGGGGGCGGCGGCCAAGGGGGGTGGCTTGCCCACCAAGCCTAGGAGGGCGCCCCCACCCCTAGGGTTTCAACCCTAGGCGCATGGGGGGAGGCCCATGGGGGGTGCGCCAGCCCACTAAGGGCTGGTCCCCCAAACCCTTCGGCCCACGGGGCCCTCTGGGATGGGTGGCCCCACCCGGTGGACTCCCAGGACCCATCCGGTGGTCCCGGTACACTACCGGTGACCCCCGGAACTCTCCCGATGGCCGAAACTGGACTTCCTATATATCATTCTTTACCTCCGGACCATTCCGGAACTCCTCGTGACATTCGGGATCTCATCCGGGACTCCGAACAACATTCGGGTTACTGTGTGCATATATCTCTACAACCCTAGCATCACCGAACCTTAAGTGTGTAGACCCTATGGGTTCGGGAGACACGTAGACATGACCGAGACGACTCTCCAGTCAATAACCAACAGCGGGATCTGGATACCCATGTTGGTTCCCACGTGTTCCTCGATGATCTCATCGGACTAACCATGATGTCAAGGATTCACTTAATCCCGTATGTAATTCCCTTTGTCTATTGGTACGGCACTTGCCCGAGATTCGATCGTCGGTATACCGATACCTTGTTCAATCTCGTCATGGCAAGTCTCTTTACTGGTTCCGTAATCCATCATCCCGTGACTAACTCCTTAGTCACATTGAGCTCATTATGATGATGTCTTACCAAGTGGGCACAGAGATACCTCTCTGTTATACGGAGTGACAAATCCCAGTCTTAGTTCATGCCAACCCAACAGACACTTTCGGAGATACCCGTTGCGTACCTTTATAGCCACCCAGTTACATTTTGACGTTTGGCACACCCAAAGTATTCCTACGGTATCCGGGAGTTGTACAACCTCATGGTCTAAGGAATAGATACTTGACACTAGAAAAGCTTAAGCATTACGAACTACACGATCTCGTGCTAGGCTTAGGATTGGGTCTTGTCCATCACATCATTCTCCTAATGATGTGATCCCGTTATCAATGACATCCAATGTCCATGGTCAGGAAACCGTGACCATCTGCTGATCAACGAGCTAGTAACTAGAGGCTTACCAGGGACACATTGTGGTCTATGTATTCACACATGTATCGTTGTTTCCGTACAATACAATTCAAGCATGAATAACAGACAATTATCATGAACAAGGAAATATAATAATAACCATTTTATTATTGCCTCTAGGGCATATTTCCAACAGGTCCACGGCAGCCGCAAGGAAGTGCCTCCTTATTATGCGGAAAATAATCATTCCTCCACCTGATAGCAGGGACCCACTGGACGAGCCACCGTATTTGGTGAAAAAAACGTTTCCCCCCTGACTGCTCAGACCCACCGGACGGGCCATCGTATTTCGCAATAAAAACGTTCCCCCCGCTGTCAGCTCAGACCCACCGGAAGTGCCGCCTTATTACGCACACAAAAATGAATACTCCCCCTACTAGCTAGGACCCAGTATAGAGGGAGGCTGACTTGTGGGCCTACTAAGTTAACGGGGACGAAGGCTTTGTCAACTTAGTCAATATGCGCGATTCTAGCTGCGTTGACCGTACGATGTCCATCCAACGGCTGTAGTGCTTCTTCAACCTTTGGTCTTCTTGCTCCAGCCGCCCAAACCAGCGCCGGTCGTCCCTCGTGTTCCTGCCTCCCGTGGCCGGCTGCGATGCCGCGGAGGCCTCACCGCCCCTACTACTCCCACCGCTGGCCAGGCCATCCCTCTACTCACCCACACCCCCTGTTATTCTGTGGCGACGGCAGCCTCACACCACAGCGAACCAGTGAACACTCATACTCATCTACGCGTGAGCATCCACTGCCATGTCTTCCCCGGCTCCGCGTTGTCCCCTTCCTAGGCCTCGCCATCATCCACCGCCCTGGTGCTCTCGGCGCGGCGTGGTCAATGTGGTCAAGGAACGGCTTCCATCGGACATGGACTGTACGTGGAGAGGCTGACAGCTGGGTCCACGACCGCAGCAAGGAAGTGCCTCCTTATTACGTGCAAAATAATTATTCATCCACCTGACAGCGGGGACCGACCGGATGGGCCACCATATTTTGCGAAAAAAACGTTTCCCCCTGACTGTTGGGACCCTCCGGACGGGCCATCATATTTCGTGAAAAAAACGTTCCGTTGCCCCCACTGTCAGCTCGGACCCACCGGAAGTGCCGCCTTATTACACAAAAAAAAATGAATACTCCCCCTGCTAGTTGGGACCCACCTTGGTGGGTGGCTGACTTGTGGGCCTACTAAGTTGATGGGGACGGAGTGCTTTGTCAACTTAGTCAATATGAACGATTCTAGCTCCAATGACCGTACGATGTCCATCCAACGGCCGTAGTGCTTCTTCGCCCTCTAGTCTTCTTGCTCTAGCCGCCCAAAGCAGCACGGGTCGTGCCGCATGCTCCTGCCTCCTATGGCCGGCTGTGCTGCCACGGAGACCTCACCGCCCCCTACTATTCCCACCACTGGCCAGGCCCTGCGGCGATGGCAGCCTCACACCGTAGCCGAACCAGTGAACCCTCGTACTCCTCTTCGCGTGGGCTTCCACTGCCGCATCTTCCCTAGCTCCGCGTCGTCCCCTTCCTAGGCCTCGCCGTCGTCCACCGCCCTGGTGCTCTCAGCGTGGCGTGGTCAACGTGGTCAAGGAACGACTTCCATCGGAAGAGTACTATACGTGGAGAGGCTGACAGCTGGGTCGACGGCCGCAACAAGGAAGTGCCTCCTTATTACGCGCAAAATAATTATTCCTCCACCTGACATTGGGGACCCACCGGACGGGCCACTGTATTTCTCGAAAAAAAAATTTCCCCCTGACTGCTGGGACCCACCAGCTACATCTTCGCACGCAAGGAAGTGCGTCCGGGCAAAAAAAATGATTCGCCCCCCTGACTGCTGGGACCCACCAGCTACATCTTCGCACGCAAGGAAGTGCCTGGCAATCGGGATCCACCTGGTCGAACCGTACTGGCGTTGTCATTCTGGTCGCGAATGTGTACGTACATACTGGTCGATGTAGAGGCGCGCATGTGTCATAGCAGTGGCGCGCACGTAGCATGTACACGTACGTACAGCGGTCAGGGTGCAAGAAAGTAAATACGGCCACGTACGTACATACGGGCGGGGTCTCGAACGCTTACTCACGCGTACGTACGGCCAAGGCTCGTGTACATGGCTGGGTCGGAACGAAGAAACATCGTCGTTGTCCTGTTCATGGGGAGCCAACCGGCTGGGTCGGAACGGAATGCGTCGTCGTGTTCATCGGGAGGGCTTGGACGGAACAGCTGATGGAAACGAGGCCTGGCATACCGCAAAATGGAGGAAACGGCCTTGTGTTCGACCGGCCACGTTCGAAACGGGATCCTGTTCATCGGGAGGGGTCTGGCGTACCGCAAAACGGAGGAAACGGCCTTGTGTTTGACCGGCCACGTTCGAAACGGGATCATGTTCATCGAGAGGGGTCTCGCGTACCGCAAAACGGAGGAAACAGACCTCGTACGGTCAAAACGAGGGTCTTGTTGATCGGGAGGGGTGTGGAGTACCGCAAAACGGAGGAAACGGACTTGTGTTGGAGCGCTACGGTCGAAACGAGGGTCCTGTTGATCAGGAGGGGTGTGGCGTACCGCAAAACGGAGGAAACGTACTTGTGTTGGAGCGCTACGGTTGAAATGGGGGTCCTGTTCATCGGGAGGGGTGTGGCGTACTTCAAAACGGGACTCCACGAGATACTGTTCATCTCCACCATCAACCCCCTCCAGCCTCCATGAGCTACTGTTCATCCACCGTCGACCTCCTCCTGCCTCCACCTGCGACTGTTCAGCCTCCACCGCTCGCTCCTCCACCGGCTACTGTTCAACCAGCCCTCTCCACGAGCTCCTATTCAAGCACCCCTCCACGGGCTATTGATCATCTAGCCCTCCACCATCTACTACTCATCCAGCCCCCCACGGGGTGGTCCTGTTCATCCAGCCCTCCACAGGATCCTGTTCATGCAACCCCAACCGGCTCGATCGATCGGGGTCCTGTTCATCAAGAGGCAACACCATGGGGTCCTGTTCATCCACC
>LR738713.1:508042432-508111980 GCA_902687465.1 Secale cereale
CCCCAGCAACGTTCATTGTTCATGCAGAGGCAGCATCGATCGGCTTCAGTTAGCAGCAGTAGCAAAGGAATTGATCGATCGAGTTCAGTTAACAGCCATCGATCGATCGCTCGGGTTCAGTAACACATAGCCTGCAGTGCAATCGCTCGGGTTCAGTTAGAGCCCAACGCCTCGCTCGGGTTCAGTTAGATCCCAACGCCTCGCACCCACGCGCGTGCATGTACGATAGAAACGTGCATCGCTCCGCCTCGACCACCCACCATAACCGAGAACACCCCGATATTTTCCTTGCCCTCGCTTCTACCACGGTTTTTTCTGTCATGGACGGCCCAAAGAATGTCATGCAGCTGCGTCTCCGGCCCGCCCAGGACGAAAAGCCCATTTTATGTCATGATTTTTTTGTCATAGAAGTAGGACCCCACCACATCTATGATGATACCGGGTTTTGTCACAATTATCGTCATAGAAGTGTCATAAGTATGACAGAAAAAAGTTTCGTTTGGCCCAAAATGTCACGGATGTGTCTTTTTTTGTAGTGGCAGCCACCCTTGAGCCTAGGAGCTCCGACATCATCGATAGTGTTGAGGCCAAGGTTCGGGAAGCGCCCACCTGATGGCATGTAGATCTTTGTGAAGACAAGGGTCTATGAATCCTAAGATGAGAACCAGAAGACAAGAGGACCGCAAGGCTCCTTGCCGAGGATGCTCTCGAGGCCCTGGCAAGGCTCCTTGCCGAAGATACCCCCGAAGCCCCGGCAAGCCTCCTGTCGAGGGCGCTCACAAAGGCCCTGGCAAGACCCTTGCCAGGAACAGACGCAAGACCGCGGCAAGCCCTTGCCGCCCCATCGTCGCCCCAGCTCAGTGGCCGACCCACTAGCTCAAGCAAGTACCCACGTGGCAGTACGTGGTTCCTGATCCAGCTAGTCAAGCACCTGCGTGGTGGCATGAAGATCTTCGTGAAGACCTTGCCACCACGCCATCTCAGCTACCTGCCCCGTTGGCCTGGACACGTATCGCAACCAGATGGAACGGTAGCGGACGGGACGGGCCTCGTTCCCGTCCCCGATAAAGTAAGTGGACACCTAAGTAGCGCATTTAATACGTCTTGTCCCGTAACGGCATGGGATAAGCTTGTACACTATATACCTTTCCACCTCATGTGTGCCACTGTGGTAGCCCCTTTTTACTATAAAAGGAGGCACGAGGCGTACTGGAGGAGGATTCGGATCTTTTGGACTAGACACGCACCGTATCTAGCTCAAGAAGCTCAAGAACACTCAAATACACACTAAAGCGGGACTAGGGTATTACGCATCTTCGCGGCCCGAATTTGGGTAAACGATTCTTGTGCGGACTCCTAGACTCGGTCTTTGCACAACCCAGTGCCCGCAACGGTAGAAGAGATTCTAGTGATCCCATAGGTGTCATTTCCACCAACATCTTTGGCGCGCCAGGTAGAGGGCGCGGTTGTGAAAATCCGGTCTAGCAGTTAGTTTAGCAGTTCTTCATCGCCATTGCTCCCAAGAAGAAGACCATGACGTCGATCGGTTCATCTGGAGCCGAACAGCCCATGGCGGTGCGGGCTGGCGATGAGGTGGTCGCGGATGGAAACCGAGGCGCGGCCCGCAAACACCCACGTCGCTCTACCAGCCGAAGCTTGGCAAGCGACGTTGTTCATGCGCAAGACGACGACCCACACGACGCCAAGTCTAAAGGCGGAGCTGGGCCCCCCGCAGGCGGCGCGAGGCCCTCCAAGAGCGCCGTTGTGCCACTTACGGGCGGCCGTGGTGACTTCTAAGACGCCCACGCCGGCGCCCACAACACGCTCCTCCCAGGTCGTGCGCGATGAGCGGCATCGCCATGCTGATGACCCCGGGTGTGGGAAGAGCCCTGCGCATCATTCTCGGGACGTAGAAGACCAACATGCTCGTCGAGGTGCTGGCGGAAACGACATACAGCCATAGGGCCGTGATAGTGCTCCTTCTAACATGGTTAGAAGTCGGAGCACGTCACGGTCCACGCAGCTTTCGCCACCGCCCACACCGACGGAGGCCTTGGCACACGCGCAGTTCCTCCTCGACTTCCCTCCTGCTGCGGAGAAGCTCGACAAGTGGAGAGCCACCATCCAGAGCCTCGTCGCCATCGCCAACAAAGACGAGCCGCGGCCAGTGGGGCCCTCAGGCCGATGCTCTGTCGAGCCACCGCACGCCAGTGGTGGAAGAACCGGAGGCGCCGCAGCCATGGTGCATTCTCCTCCTCCTCGCCAGTTACCACGGGTATAGATCCGTCGTGACGAGGCTTGTGATAACATTTCCATAGTGTCGTCCGACCCGCGGACCAACAGCGATCAGCGACAAGTTCTTCGGGAGCGAACCCATGAAGACGCTCGAACTACCATCGAACGCCGGCGCAAAGCATGCCATCAGTCAGATAGGCGGGTAGGGACCACTATGGACCACCCAGCACCGGGAGGCCCTGGAGGCTTACCTTACGAGGTAGGATATCCAGCCATTACGCGTGAGCTGCGGTGGTTCCAGTGGCCCACTCACCGCACTTTCAAGCCTGACGTCGGCGAGAAGTACAATGGCAAGACACACCCGTCATAGTTCATCAGCATCTACACCACCGCGATGCAGGCCGCCGGAACCCGTGACGACAAGGTGCTTGCCAATTACTTCCCATTAGCACTTAAACCCAATGTCATGTCATGGTTGATGCACTTGCCAGTAGATTCTATTTCTTCCTGGTTGGATCTGTGCCATGAGTTTGTTGGCGTCTTTACGGGAGGCCACCAGGCTCATGGCCAGGCAAGCAATTTGCATGTCATCCCCCAAAAAGAAGGTCAAAACCTGCGCATTCCATCAGAATGTGCGTAACTGCAAGATGCGCGAAAAGATGGCGATGAATAAGATCAAGGATGTGGTTGAACTCTATGTTCTGGCTGACAGATGCTCTTGGGCCGAAGTCGGAAGGAAGTACCCTGGCGAAGACGCCGGTGTGGAAACCGATTCCTCAGACGAAGACATTGTCGCCCCGGCGAAGAAGGGTCGACGCCACAACAGGAAATGCAAGGGCAAGGCCATGCTTGCCGTCGAGGGATCCGACGACGCCGGCGCTGCCAAGAAAACCAAGGAAGACGACCCCGACAAGGAAGTTGCCGGGTGTGTCACCTGCGGGGCCTTGGCGGCTGCCGACAAGCCAGGAGGCTCCGACAAGCAGTATTGCAACATCCACCGCACCAAAGGCTACGCCCTCCATAACTGCCGGCAAGTCGAGCAGCTCGTAGAGAAGCAGAAAGCCGAATATGAAAGGTGGGACAAGGAGAAGGGCCAATATGGTGCTGACGGATCCGGCAAGAAGCGTGGCGGCCAGCCTGGCCGCCGCTGCAAGGATAACCAACAAGAGGGTCCCGCCCGAGGCCGCAACAAGAAGATAGAAGATAACGATCACGATGAGGACGACGAGTCCAGCGAACAAGAGTTCCAGAAAGCTACGGAGGCCATGTGTGTCAATGGCAGTGCCTCTCTGCATACCTCTGACCACCAGCTCAAGCAGTGGGCACGTGAGATCACAGCAGCAGAACCATCGT
This sequence comes from Secale cereale, assembly GCA_902687465.1. NCBI lineage: Eukaryota > Viridiplantae > Streptophyta > Magnoliopsida > Poales > Poaceae > Secale > Secale cereale. Next base: position 508,046,021 of record LR738713.1, read on the forward strand.
TCGACGCCCGGAAGCCGCTGAAGTGGTCTAGCACACCTATCATTTTTTACACCGAGACTCATCCTGATCGCACAACTATGGTCGGGTGTTTGCCATTGTTTGTTTCACAAACAATACGCAACCTGAAGGTGACGAAAATGCTGGTTGATGGCGGGGAAGGTCTGAACTTGATCTCACCCGTTGTAATCAAAAGCTACAGATTCCTAATGGAGACCTCGAAGAGACGGGCACGTTTTAAGGGGTCAACCCAGGAAGGAGCCAGCCAAAGGGTAAAGTCACGCTGTCCATGACATTCGGAGGCGAGATGAACTACAGGACCGAGAGGGTTGTTTTTTATGTTTCCTAGATCCCTTTGCCTTACAACGGGATCCTCGGCCGCCCAGTGTTGCCAAGTTCATGGCAGCATCACATTACGCATACAACACACTGAAGATGCCTGGACCGATGTCCATCGTCACTGCTACCTCTTGAGCTTGCATTGTATTCCCTCAAAGAGGAAAGGGAGATGCAGCACAGTAGCGTAAGTATTTCCCTTAGTTTTTGAGAAGCAAGGTATCAATCCAGTAGGAGACCACACGCGAGTCCCTAGCACCTGCACAAACAAATAAGATCTTCGCAGCCAACGCGATAAGGGGTTGTCAATCCCTTTACGGTCACTTATGAAAGTGAGATCTGATAGAGATGATAGTTTATATTTTTGGTATTTTTAGTTTAATAAAATAGCAAATAAAAGCGGTAAAAGTAAAGTAGACGTAGATTGATATGTTGAGAATAGACCCGGGGGGCATAGTTTTCTCTAGTGGCTTCTCTCATGATAGCGATATTCTACGGCGGGTAAACAAATTACTGTCGAGCAATTGATAGAAAAGCGAATAATTATGAGGCTATCTAGGCATGATCATTGTATATAGGCATCACGTCCGAGACAAGTAGACCGACTCCTGCCTGCATCTACTACTATTACTCCACACATCAACCGCTATCCAGCATGCATCTAGTGTATTGAGTTCATAAGAACAGAGTACCGCCTTAAGCAAGATGACATGATGTAGAGGGATAAACTCAGGCAATATGGTGTAAACACCATCTTTTTATCCTCGATGGCAACAATACAATACAATACAATACGTGCCTTGCTGCCCCTACTGTCACTGGGAAAGGACACTGCAAGATTGAACCCAAGCCAAGCACTTCTCCCATTGCAAGAACTATAGATCTAGTAGGCCAAACCAAACCAATAATTCGAAGAGACTTGCAAGGATATTATGAGCACACATAAAAAGTTCAGAGAAGTACCAAATATCTTTCATAGATAACCTTGATCATAAACTCACAATTCATCAGATCTCGACAAACACACTGCAAAAAGAGATTACATCAAATAGATCTCCTCGAGGACCAAGGAGAACTTTGTATTGAGATCCAGAGAGAGAGAAGAAGCCATGTAGATACTAGCTATGGAACCCGAAGGTCTGTGGTAAACTACTCACAACTCATGGTGACGGCGATGATGATGATGATGATGATGAAGGACTCCGTGATAGATCCCCCTCCGGTGGAGCTCCGAAACAGGCTCCAAGATGGGATCTCCACGGGAACAGAAGCTACGGCGGTGGAATTAGGGTTTTACCTCTGTTCTCGGAGTTTCTGGGGTACGTGGACTTATATAGGAAGAAGGAGGGCACCCGGGGACGCTCGAGGGGGCCTCGAGGCCGGGGGCTCCCTGGGAAGGGGGCGCGCCCCCCAACCTTGAGGGCCAGCCCTCTATCCCCTGACTTGGTTCTCAAGCTCCGCGTGCGTGATTTTCTCCAAAAATATCTCTCGCGAAGGTTTCATTCCGTTTGGACTTCGTTTGATATTATTTTTCTGCAAAACCCTGAAACAGGCAAAAAAACAGCAATCTGGACTGGGCCTTTGTGTTAGTAGGTTAGTCTCAAAAATGATATAAAAGTGAATGATAAAGCCCATTAAACATCCAAGACTTCATAAATAATAGCATGGAACAATAAAAAATTATAGATACGTTGGAGACATATCAAGCATCCCCAAGCTTAATTCCTGCTCGTCCTCGAGTAGGTAAATGATAAAGAAAGAATTTTTTATGTGGAATGCTAACCAATATAGTTTTTCAATGTAATTCTCTTAATTGTGGCATGAATGTTCAGATCTGGAAGATTCAAGATAAATTTCTATATTGACATAAGAAATAATAATACTTCAAGCAATACTAACAAAGCAATCATGTCTTCTCAAAATACTATGGCTAAAGAAAGTTATCCCTACAAAATCATATAGTATTGGCTATGCTCCCTCGTTATCACACAAAATATTCATATCATGCACAACCTCGATTTCAGTCAAGCACTTGTTTTCATACTCTATCTTTTCAAACCTTTCAACTTTCACGCAATACATGAGCACGAGCCATAGATATAGCACTATGGGTGGAATAGAGGTGGTTGTGGAGAAGACAAAAAGGAGGAAGATAGCCTCACATCGACTAGGCGTATCAACGGGCTATGGAGATGCCCGTCAACAGATATCAATGTGAGTGAGTAGGGATTGCCATGCAATGGATGCACTAGAGCTAAATATGAATGAAAGCTCAACAAAAGAAACTAGTGGGTGTGCATCCAACTTGCTTGCTCACGAAGACCTATGGCATTTGAGGAAGCCCATCGTTGGAATATACAAGCCAAGTTCTATAATGAAAATTCCCACTAGTATATGAAAGTGACTAAACATGAGACTCTCTACAATGAAGAACATGGTGCTACTTTGAAGCACAAGTGTGGAAAAAGATAGTAGCAATTGTCCCTTTTTTTCCTTTTTTTTTCTTTTTTTCGGGCCTTCTTTTTTTCTTTGGCCTTTCCTTTTTTTCCTTCTTTTTTTGCGGAGGGGCTTTATAGATTTAGCCTTTCCTCCCATGGGACAATGCTCTAATAATGATGATCATCACACTTTCATTACAACTCGATATTACAACTCGATAATACAACAACAAAGTATGACTCTATATGAATGCCTCCGGCGGTGTACCGGTATGTGCAATGAAACAAGAGTGACATGTATAAAAATTATGCATGGTGGCTTTGCCACAAATACGATGTCAACTACATGATCATGCAATGGCAATATGACAATATGATGCGTGTCATATGAATGGAACGGTGGAAAGTTGCATGGCAATATATCTCGGAATGGCTATGGAAATGCCATGATAGGTAGGTATGGTGGATGTTTTGAGGAACAATATGGTGGCTGTTTTGAGGAAGGATATATAGTGGGTTTATGGCACCGGCGAAAGTTGCACGGTAAAAGAGAGGCTAGTAATGGTGGAAGGGTGAGAGTGCATGTAATCCATGGACTCAACATTAGTCATAAGAACTCATATACTTATTGCAAAAATCTACGAGTCATCAAAACAAAGAAATCAACGCATACTCCTGGGGGGAGGTTGGTAGGAGTTAACCATCGCACGCCCTCGACCTCCACACAAAGGTTGGCACTCTACAAATACCTCATGCTCTAACTCCGTCACATATGGGTTCACCATACGTGCATGATACGGGAATCACTAACCTTAACACAAGAATTCCTCAGTTTCATAATAACTCCACTAGCATGACTCTAATATCACTATACTCATGTCTCAAAACAATTATCAAGCATCCAACATCTCATCATATTTAATGCACTTAGTGTGAAAAAATTTACTACATTGACATTGGATGTTTATCATGTGAAGACTAGTTTCTTTAGCCTAAACACATTACCATGCTGTTTTAATAGACTCTCAAAAGCATATAAGTGAAGCATGAGAGTTCAACAATTTCTACAAAATATTACCACCACCGTGCTCTATAAGATATAAGTGAAGCACTAGAGCAAAAACTATTCAACTCAAAAGATATAAGTGAAGCACATAGAGTGTTCTAACAATTTCTAGGAAATATTTAACTCTCTCAAATAGGTTTGTCCAGCAAGGATTATTGTGGAAAAATAACAAGCAAAGACTCAAATTATACAAGACGCTCCAAGCAAAACACATAACATGTTGCGAATAAAAATATAGCTCCAAGTATAGTTACCGATGGATGAAGACGGAAGAGGGGATGCCTTCCCGGGGCATCCCCAAGCTTAGGGATTTGATTATCTTGAATTTACTTGGGGTTCCATGGGAATCCCCAAGCTTAGGCCGTTGCTACTCCTTGTTCCATAATCCATCAAAGCAATACTCAAAACTTGAAAACTTCACCACACAAAACTTAGACAAAAATTCTCGTGAGCTCCGTTAGTATAAGAAAGCAAACCACTACTCAAAAGTGCAGACATGAATTCATTCTTTGTTTATTTTGGTGTTAAACCTACTGTATTCCAACTTATCTATGGTTCATATCCTCCAATACTACTCATAGATGCATTGGAATAAGCAAACAACACACGAAAAACAGAATCTGTCAAAAACAGAACAGTCTGTAGTAATCTGCAGGTTTCGCCTACTTATGGAACTCCAAAAAATTCAAACTATATTGGTAAATTTGAGGAATTTTCCTACCAATCATCTTCAAAAAGAATCAACTAAAAAGCACGCTCCAGTAAAATCTCAAGACTACTTTAGCCAGCGCTAATGATTCTGTTTTTCACAGCAAGATCACATAAACTTCACACAAGTCTTCCCAAAGGTTCTACTTGGCACAAACACTAAACAAAACATGAAACCACATCTAATCAGAGGCTAGATGAAATATTTATTCCCTAACAGCAACAAAAACAAAAAATATAAAATTGGGTTGCCTCCCAACAAGCGCTTTCTTTATAGCCATTAAGATAGGCTTGAGAATTCAATAATGCTCACATGAAAGATAAGAATTGAAGCACAAAGAGAGCATCATAAAACATGTCACAAACACATCTAAGTCTAACATACTTCCTATGCATAAGCATTCTATAGGAAAACAAATTAGCAAGACAAGCAAGATCTAGCATATGCAAGGAAGAACAAAGAAACAAGATCAATCTCAACATGAAGAGAGGTAATTTAGTAACATGAAGATTTCTACAACCATATTTCCCTCTCTCATAATAATTGCATGTAGGATCATGATCAAATTCAACAAAATAACTATCACATAACATATTCTCAACATGATCCGCATGCATGCAAAGTTGACACTCTTCCAAAATAGTGGGATTAACATTAACTAAAGTCATGACCTCTCCAAACCCACTTTCAATATTAATGCAAACATGATCATCAATCTTATATTCATCATGGGGATTAAATAAATTTTCATAAGAAGAATCACCCCAATCATTGTAACAAGTAGTAGAGATAGCAAAACTAGCATCCCCAAGCTTAGGGTTTTGCATATTATTAGCACAATTGACATCAATAGAATTTATGGTAACAACATTGCAATCATGCTTTTTATTTAAGGAGCTAACACGAATCACTTTTTCTTTTAACAATTCCTCACAATTTTCAGATTCATAAATTTCAAGCAAAACCCCATAAAGATAATCTAGTGCATGCAGCTCACTAGCAATAGGTTCAACATAATTGGATCTCTTAAAGAGATTAGCAAGTGGATGAGGATTCATACTTTAGCAAGCGAAGATGCAAGCTAAATGAGGGCACATAGCAACACAAGCAAACAAGAGGCACGCGAACGGTAAACACACGGCAGAAGAAGGGCAAATAAAACGGCAAGGGTGAAGTGGGGGAGAGGAAAACGAGAGGAAAATAAATGTAATGCGAAGGATAAGGGTTTGTCATAGGTACTTGGTATATGACTTTTGCGTAAGCCTCCCCGGCAACGGCGCCAGAAATTCTTCTTGCTACCTCTTGAGCTTGCGTTGTATTCCCTCTAAGAGGAAAGGGAGATGCAGCACAGTAGCGTAAGTATTTCCATCAGTTTTTGAGAACCAAGGTATCAATCCAGTAGGAGACCACGCGCGAGTCCCTCGCACCTGCACAAACAAATAAGAACTTCGCAGCCAACGCGATAAGGGGTTGTCAATCCCTTTACGATCACTTACGAAAGTGACATCTGATAGAGATGATAGTTTATATTTTTGGTATTTTTAGTTTAATAAAACAGCAAATAAAAGCGGTAAACGTAAAGAAGATGTAGATTGATATGTTGATAATAGACCCGGGGGCCATATTTTAATCTAGTGGCTTCTCTCATGATAGCGATATTCTACGGCGGGTAAACAAATTACTGTCGAGCAATTGATAGAAATGAGAATAATTATGAGACTATCTAGGCATGATCATTGTATATAGGCATCATGTCGGAGACAAGTAGACCGACTCCTGCCTGCATCTAATACTATTACTCCCCACATTGACCGCTATCCAGCATGCATCTAGTGTATTGAGTTCATAAGAACAGAGTAATGCCTTAAGAAAGATGACATGATGTAGAGGGATAAACTCAGGCAATATGGTATAAACCCCATCTTTTTATCCTGGATGGCAACAATACAATACATGCCTTGCTACCCCTACTGTCACTGGGAAAGGACACCGCAAGATTGAACCCAAAGCCAAGCACTTCTCCCATTGCAAGAACTATATATCTAGTAGACCAAACCAAACCAATAATTCGAAGAGACTTGCAAGGATATTATGAGCACACATAAAAAGTTCAGAGAAGAACCATATATCTTTCATAGATAACCTTGATCATAAACTCACAATTCATCGGATCTCGACAAACACACTGCAAAAAGAGATTACATCGAATAGATCTCCTCGAGGACCGAGGAGAATTTGTATTGAGATCCAGAGAGAGAAGAATCCATCTAGATACTAGCTATGGACCCGAAGGTCTGTGGTAAACTACTCGCAACTCATGGTGAGGACGATGATGATGATGATGAAGGACTCCATGATAGATCCCCGTCCGGTGGAGCTCCGGAACAGGCTCCAAGATGGGATCTCCATGGGAACAGAAGCTACGGCGGTGGAATTAGGGTTTTCCCTCTGTTCACGGAGTTTCTGGGGTATGTGGACTTATATAGGAAGAAGGAGGGCACCGGGGGACGCTCGAGGGGGCCTCGAGGCAGGGGGCGCGCCCTGGGAAGGGGGCGTACCCCCCACCCTCGAGGGCCAGCCCTATGTTCCCTGACTAGGTTCTCAAGCTCCGCGTGCGTAATTTTCTCCAAAAATATCTCTCGTGAAGGTTTCATTCCGTTGGACTTCGTTTGTTATTATTTTTCTGCAAAACCCTGAAACAGGCAAAAAACAACAATCTGGACTGGGCCTTTGGGTTAGTAGGTTAGTCCCAAAAATGATATAAAAGTGAATGATAAAGCCCATTAAACATCCAAGACTTCATAAATAATAGCATGGAACAATCAAAAATTATAGATACGTTGGAGACGTATCAATCACCGTCCCCTCCGACAAGAAGGATGCGTTGATCCGCGCTGATCAACTTTACTGGGAGGCAGTTGCTGCAACTGCCGCCAAGGCACTTGCTCCTGCCGCTAAAGCCCCGGGAGGAAGGAAGACCGGTAAGACCTCTCGCACCCACTCCAGCAAGCGCACCTCTTCGGAGTGCACCGGTCCCGTCGAGGGCATGCCAGAGAGCTCCATCGGCCAGAGCAAGAGATCTAGTGCTGCACCACCAGAAACTAAGAAGGTGTCCATCAAGGAGGATGGCACGGGAGGGGCTTCACCATAAGCTCCGCCCTCGACAGCAAATAGGAAGGCGCAATCGTCACCTTCCTGCGGGCGAATGTTGACGTGTTTGCGTGGCAAGCATTCGACATCCCCAGCGTTCCCAGGGAGGTGATTGAGCACCATCTTGTTGTCCGCTCTCACGTGCGGCCCGTCAAGCAGAAGGTCAGGAAGCAAGCTCTGGAACGGCAAGAGTTCCTCATAGAGGAAATCAGGAAGTTGGAGGCGGCATGCTTGGTGAGAGGAGTGCTCCACCCAACGTGGTTGGCCAATCCGGTGGTGGTGCGCAAAGCAAATGGGAAGTGGATACTGTGTATTGATTACACATATAACAATAAGGCTTGTCCAAAGGACCCTTTCCCATTGCCACGCATTGACCAGATTGTAGACTCCACATCCGGGTGTGACATGTTCTCATTCCTTGACGCCTATTCATGATACCATCAAATCTTCGTGACTAGAGAGGATGAAGAGAAGACATCATTCATCACCCCATGTGGTACGTATTGTTTCATACGAATGCCTTTCGGGTTAAATAGTGTTGGCTCAACATTCGCAAGAGCAGTCCAAATTGGTTTTGAGGCTCGGCTACATAGAAATATGGAAGCCTATATGGATGACATAGTGGTCGAAACCAAGGACAAGGCAATGCTCATACAAGATTCGGAAGAGACGTTTGTGAATCTGCGCAAGATCAACCTCAAGATGAACCCCGAGAAGTGTGTCTTCGGCGTTCCGTCCAGCAAGCTTCTCAGTTTCTTCGCGTCACAACATGGGATCGTGGCGAATCCGGACAAGATCAAGGCTATCGAGCAAATTGAGGCACCTAGGTGGATCATGGATGTGCGTCGGCTTGCTGGCTGCGTTGCCGCCATGAGCAGATTCATCTCCAAATCTGCTGAGCGCGCCCTTCCCTTTTTGAAAATCTTGAAAAAGGCAGGCCCAATTGAGTGGACCCCGGAAGCTGAAGCAGCACTACAATATTTGAAGAAATACCTCTCCTCTATGCCAATACTAGTCGCACCCAAACCACAAGAGCTGTTGCTGCTATATCTTGCGGTGATGAATCAAGTGGTCAGTGCTGCACTAGTAGCCCAGAGAGAGGTCAATACGGAAGCAATAGCAACGATAGAACCTGACGCCACTGGGACGGAAGCGACGCAACCAAATGAAGTAAGTGCAAAAGAAGAAGATGATGCAGCACCCGGTTTACTTTGTCAGCTCTCTCTTGCAGGGGGCTAGGTCAAGGTACTCCGGTGTGCAGAAATTGCTCTTCGACCACCTTATGGCCTTGAGGAAGCTGCTTCATTACTTCCAAGCACATGAAATTACCGTTGTCACCCACCTCCCGTTGCAGCGGATATTGCATAACCCAGATGCGACTGGGAGGATTGTGGAATGGGCCTTGGAATTGTTGAGCTTTGGTTTGAAGTTTGAAAGCACTTCGACGATTCAGAGTAGAGTCTTGGCGGAGTTCATTGCAAAGTGGACCTCAATGCCCGACGAAGAGATCCAGGAGACCACTCTCCCCGGCAAGGAAACAAGTCCCGACTGGATTATGTACTTTGACGGAGCTTTCTCGCTACAAGGCGCCGCTGTTGGCATGCTGCTCAATGCGCCCACCGGAGAGCACCTCAAGTATGTGGTCCAGATGCACTTCCCCAGGGAGATGTCAACGAACAACACTGCCGAGTACGAGGGACTGCTTGCCGGTCTCAGGATCGCGGCAGACCTTGGAATCAAGAAGCGCGTCGTCAGAGGTGATTCGCAGCTTGTCGTCAAGAAAGTTAACAAGGATTACCAGATCCCGTTGATGGAGGCCTATGTAGATGAAGTGAGGAAGCTGGAGGATGTTCCCCGAGCGGAGAACGACATTGCCGACTACTTGTCAAAGTGGATCGCCCTCAAACTACATGTGGAACCAGGTACCTTTGTGCTTCGGTTAACTCAACCATTCGTTGAACCATCAACAGAGCAGAACAAGCGAAGAAAATCAGGCCCCGACAAGTACTTGCCCACCGAGCTCCCAGGGGCCGCCGGCAAAGATGTTGCCAGGGACACTGAGCCTGCCGTAGGGCAGCGGATTCCGGCGAGGCGTCAAGCCCTGGTAGTGGAGACAGCTGCTCCTATGGCAGAGGAGATGCCTTTAGTCCTTGCCGTTGAGCCCCAGGCTCCGGCATGGGCACATCATACCGTCCGATTTCTCCAAGTCGGGGAGCTTCATGAGGAACAGGAAGAAGCGGAGAAAGTAGCCCGTCAGTCTGCCATGTGTTAGTTCGTCGATGATGTCTTGTACAGAAAAAGGTCGAACAGCGTGAAATTGAAGTGCATTCCCCAGGAGGAAGGACTGTAGCTATTGGCAGAGATACACTAAGGCATATGTGGCTCCCACATAGGGTTAAGGGCCCTTACCGGCAAGGCATTCCGGCAAGGTTTCTTCTGGCCCACTACCCTCCAGGATGCAACGGCACTAGTAACCAAGTGTGAAGCGTGTCAGTTCCATTCAAAGAAGCTTCATAAACAACCTCAAGCTCTCGAAACAATCCCTCTTTCCTAGCCATTCTCGGTCTGGGGGCTCGACATACTGGGGCCCTTTCCCCGTGTTGTAGGGGGCTTTGAGTACTTGTACGTTGCAATCGACAAGTTCACAAACTGGCCAGAGGTGGAAGCAGTGAGAAAGGTGACAGCACAATCGGCCATCAAGTTCTTCAAGTGCCTAGTCTGTCATTTTGGTGTACCAAACAGAGTCATCACCGACAACGGCAAGCAGTTTACAAGCCACACCTTCATGCAGTACATTCAAGACCTCGGCAGCAAGGTTTGTTTTGCTTCTATTGCGCACCCTTGAAGCAACAGCCAAGCAAAAAGGGCAAATGCTGAAGTACCGTAAGGCCTCCGGACAAGGAATTTTGACAGGATGCACAAGTGCGGAAGGCGTTGGATTGATGAATTGCCGGCGGTTCTTTGGTCAATCAGAATGACAGCAAATTGAGCCACTGGCCAGACACCCTTCTCCCTCGTTTACGGGGCGGAAGCAGTTCTCCCCACGGAACTCACATACGGGTCACCCTGAGTGCTTGCTTAGAATGAGCTTGAGCAAGAGCAACTGCGGCAAGATGACGCAACACTCCTCGAGGAAGATCGTCTTCGGGCGGCTGTGCGAACAGCACGCTACCAGCAAGCCTTGGGCCGCTACCATAGCAGCAAGGTTCATGCCCAAAGCTTTGAGGAAGGCAGCCTTGTTCTTCGGCACGTTCAGTCGGCCAAGAATTCAAACAAGTTGACGCCGAAGTGGGAAGGCCCTTATCGGGTAATACGAGTCACTAGGCCTGCCGCAGTCCGCCTGGAGACCAAAGATGGTATCCCCGTGAGCACCTCCTGGGTCTACGCCTGGCTTTGTTCGATGTTCCAGGAGTTGCTCACTGGGATACCATCTTCGGTCTCCAGGCAGACTACGCCAGGCCTGGTGACTCGTATTACTCGATAAGGGCCTTCCCACTTCGGCGTCAACTTGCTGGAATTCTTGGCCGACTGAATGCGCCGAAGAACAAGGTTGCCTTCCTCAAAGCTTCGGGCATGAACCTTGCGGCTATGGTAGTGGCGCAAGGCTTGCTGGTAACGCGCTGCTCCCACAGCCGCCCGAAGACGATCTTCCTCGAGGAGCATTGCGTCATCTTGCCGCAGTTGCTCTTGCTCAAGCTCATCATAAGCGAGCACTCGGAGAGACCCGTATGTGAGTTCTGTGGGGAGAACTACTTCCGCCCCGTGACGACCCACAAATGTAGGGATCTATCGTAGTCCTTTCGATAAGTAAGAGTGCCGAACCCAACGAGGAGCATAAGGAAACGATATGCAGTTTTCAGTAAGGTGTTTTCTGCAAGCACTGAAATTATCGGTAATAGATAGTTTTGTGATAAGGTAATTGGTAACAACTAACAAATAGTAAAAGTAAATAAGGTGCTGCAAGATGGCCCAATCCTTTGTGTAGCAAAGGATAAGCCTGGACAAACTCTTATATAAGAAAAAGCGCTCTTGAGGACACATGGGAATTATCGTCAAGCTAGTTTTCATCACGCTCATATGATTCGCGCTCGTTACTTTGATAATTTGGTATGTGGGTGGACCGGTGCTTGGGTGCTGCCCTTACTTGGACAAGCATCCCACTTATGATTAACCTCTATTGCAAGCATCCGTAACTACAAAATAAGTATTAAGGTAAACCTAACCATAGCATGAAACATGTGGATCCAAATCAGCCCCTTATGAATCGCATAAACTAGGGTTTAAGCTTCTGTCACTCTACCAACCCATCATCTACTTATTACTTCCCAATGACTTCCTCTAGACCCAAACAAAGGTGAAGTGTCATGTAGTCGACGTTCGAATGACACCACTAGAGGAAAGACAACATACATCTTAACGAAATATCGAACGAATACCAAATTCACATGACTACTTATAGCAAGACTTCTCCCATGTCCTCAAGAACAAACGTAACTACTCACAAAGCATATACATGTTCATAATCATAGGGGTATTAATATGCATAATGGATCTGAACATATGATCATCCACCAAGTAAACCAACTAGCATCAACTGCAAGGAGTAATCAACACTACTAGCAACCTACAGGTACCAATCTGAGGTTTTGGTACAAACACTGGATACAAGAGATGAGCTAGGGTTTGAGAGGAGATGGTGATGGTGAAGATGTTGATGAAGCTAACCCTCCACAAGATGGGAGAGTTGTTGGTGATGATGATGACGATGATTTCCACCTCCCGGAGGGAAGTGTCCCCGGCAGAACAGCTCCGCCGGAGCCCTAGATTGGTTCCGCCAAGGTTCCGCCTCGAGACAGCGGCGCTTCGTCCCGAAAGCCTCCTCATGATTTTTTCCAGGTCAAAACACCTCATATGGTAGAAGATGGGCATCAGGGGGTCACCAGGTGGCCCACGAGGCAGGGGGCATGCCCTCCACCCTTGTGGACGGTGGGTGGCCCCCTCCTGTACATCTTTCGCCAGATATTTTTTATATTTTCCAAAATGGAGTTTCGTGGAGTTTCAGGGCATTTAGAGTTGTGCAGAATAGGCCTCCAATGTTTGCTAGTTTTCCAGCCCAGAATTCCAGCTGTCGGCATTCTCCCTCTTCATGTAAACCTTGTAAAATAAGGGAGAAAAGGCATAAGTACTGTGACATAATGTGTAATAACAGCCCATAATGCAATAAACATCAATATAAAAGCATGATGCAAAATGGACGTATCAACTCCCCCGAGCTTAGACCTCGCTTGTCCTCAAGCGGAGGCCGACATCGAAAAATACGTCCACATGTTTAGAGATAGAGGTGTCGACAAAATAAAATACGGACATGAAGGCATCAGGATCATTCTTATAACAGCAACATATACATATATTGTCAAATGAATTCTTATGTTAAAGTAACAATCTATTCACAATGTCAAGTATGAATCAGAAACTTCATTGAAAACTAACAAACTATGATCTCGGTCATTGAAGCAATTGCAATTTATCATAACATCAGAATGAGTCAATATTAGAGCTTTTCAGGAGGTCCACATACTCAACTATCATTTAGTCTTTCACAATTGCTATCACTCATGCAATACTTATGGGTATGGAGTTTTAATCGGACACAGAGAAAGATAGGGGCTTATAGTGTTGCCTCCCAACCTTTTACCTCAAGGGTAATGTCAACACTAATAGTTCATGATAGCTTATTCCAAGAGTGTATATATGTTAGGATCTTTCCAACACAATGTGCTTGCCAAAGGATAAAATGTAAGAGGAAAGGTGAAGATCACCATGACTCTTATAAGATAAGAATAATAGATAGGCCCTTCGCAGATGGAAGCAGAGGTTGTCATGTGCTTTCATGGTTGGATGTACTAAATCTTAGCGCAAAAGAACGTCACTTTATATTGCCACTTGTGAAATGGACCTTTATTATGCAGTCCGTCGCTTTTTTTACTTCCATATCACAAGATCGCATAAAGTTTATTTCTCCACACTAATAGATCATACATGTTTAGAGGGTTGCAACAATGACAACTTACTTGAAGGATCTTAGTCAATCCATAGGTAGGTACTAGCAAAAGAGCCCGTGTGTTGCAACGGGAGAGAACACATAACACACACTCTTAACCCAACAACCATAACTCAAGACCACAATAGGTCCATCTCCTTTATTTTTGTGAGGCATCATATTTGTGTTGCCGCTTATCCTCCTTCTCACCCTCGCCGGTGATGGCCTTAGTGTTCACACAAAATAAAGCAAAAAACATGTTTAAATATGGTTAATCCTAAGGTGTCTCTCTCTCCCTCTATCATCCCTCTCCCTCTCTCTCTCTCTCTCACACACTTTCTCTCACTCTCACGATGAGAAATCTGTTGTTTTCCCCTACGACATTATCTTGCGCTATAAATTATAAGTTTGCTTAAAAAAATATTTTAAAAATATTTAACAGGTAAAATTAACATCATATTTGGATTCTACACATTTTTTAATAAAATTTCATATACAATATGTTAAAATTGAAGTTACGGTTTAAAAGATATGTATCATTTAGAAAATCATTTGTTTGACTTAAATATATTCCAAAATACTATTTAAAAATACTTAACAGGTAAAAAAAATCACATATTCATATTCTACATATTTTTCTAATCAAATTTCATATATAACATGTTCAAATCAGAGTTACGGTTTAAAAGATATGGATGATTTTAAACAAAACATTTATTTGACTTAAATTTGATCCGCAGATGAATTACCTAAAACATCAGGGGGTTTTCGAAAAATGGAAAATAACGGTTTGGGTATGACTTAAATCCGGACTGCGGATTGATTTCAAGAAAACACAGGTCTTTTGTGTAAAATACGAAAAAACCGGTTCGTTTTAACTTAAAATAGGACGGCGGGTTGAATTCTCTGAAGTAGAGGGACTTTCTGAAAAATGCCATGATAGACGAGAAGAAACCTGATTTTCTTTATTATTAGGTAAAGATGGTGGACTCTCATGGCAAAACTGGGTTTAAGGATGTATGGAAGCACAAGTAGTATATCTACTTGGTGCAAGGAGTTTTGGCTAGCATGAGAGGGAAAGGCAATCTCAACATGTTGGATGATCCATGACAATATACTTTATTTCAGATATAATAAAGCATAACCCATTACGTTGTCTTCCTTGTCCAACATCAACTCTTTAGCATGTCATATTTAAATGAGTGCTCACAATCATAAAAGATGTCCAAGATAGTATATTTGTATGTGAAACCTCTCTTTCCTAATTACTTCCTATTAATTGCAACGATGACCAAAAATACGTTTGTCAACTCTCAAAAACTTTTATTCATCATACTCTTTGTATGTGAAGTCATTACCTTCCATAAGATCATTATGATCTCTATAATTCTTTTTATTCTTTCTTTTGTCTACTCATGATCATAGTGAGCAAATCAAGCCCTTGACTCAACACTAATATTTATTATATATAGCTCACGGACTCGACTACAAAGATAGAGATCGTAAAGCAAAGCTCACAACTAGATCATACTAAACTTTATTCTGCTAGACCAAGATATTACCAAAAGGATCGAACTAAGAAAAACGGTAAAGATAGGAGTGTGATGGTGATAAGATACCGGGGCACCTCCCCCAAGCTTGGCAGTTACCAAGGGGAGTGCCCATACCCATATGATTATGTCTCTTTCTTCGGAGGTGGTGATGTAATATTCTTGGCGATGATACCCCTCAGGATACGATTCTCCTCCTCGAGCTTGTTAACTTGCCGCTTGAGGTCCATTATTTCCTTGTGGAGCTTGCCCGTGATGGCTAAAGCTCCGTTAACCCAAGGATACTGCATAGCTGTGGGAGAACAAGTAACACTCTTTTTCATATTTTCATAAGAAAGAAACCTGACATTGGAAGGGATGACCGAGTTTGGAATGGCTGAGCTCTGTAGTTCTCCCATCGTGAATCCGGCTCGATACCGAAAAGTAACTTCTTGATTTTCCACCATGGCATCTTTCCTTTTCAGGTCAGCCTCCATTTTTTTCTTCTTTGATGGTCCAAAGTGGTCAGCACCGCTATTCGATCCTAGTCCTGGTGTCGGATGAGACACCCGACTCTCTTCAACTGACTCCTGAGAAGACATCTTGCTCTAATCTGCGACAGAAACAGCTCGAAACAAAAATAGAGGATTTTGTCGTGGTTCGGTGGTCAAAACCTTCGGGAGATTATATAATGATTTTTTACCGACCAAAAGAAGTAACATGCAAGAAAACAGAATCCGAAGGGCACACGAGGTGCCCACAAGTCTGGGGGCGCGCACAGGGAGGTAGGGCGCGCCCTCCACCCTCGTGGACACCTCGTGTCCTTCCTGGACTGCTTCTTATTTTTCTATTTTTCTAAATATTCCAAAGCGGACAAAATTTGCCATTAGAACTGTTTTGGAGTCGGTTTACTTACCATACTACATACCTGTTCCTTTTTGGAGTCTAAATCGTTCTGGAAAGTGTCCCTTATGTACTCCTCCGGGGTTACGGTTTCAATAACATTGGTTTCAACATTTATAGGATTACCTGAGATATAATGTATGATTCTTTGACCGTTCACCACCTTTGGGTTTCTGCCTTCGAACTTGTTAATTTTTATGGCACCGGAACGATAGACCGCCTCGATAACATAAGGACCTTCCCATTTAGAGAGAAGTTTTCCTGTAAAAACTCTTAAATGAAACTTGTATAGCAAGACATAATCACCTACGTTAAACTCCCGCTTTTGTATCCTTTTGTCATGCCATCTTTTAACGTTTTCTTTAAATAGTTTGGCATTTTTGTAGGCCTGGGTTCTCCATTCGTCAAGTGAGCTAATGTCAAATAACCTCCTCTCACCGGCAAGTTTGAAATCATAATTGAGCTCTTTAATAGCCCAATATGCCATATGTTCTAGCTCAACAGGTACGTGACATGCTTTTCCACAAACCAATTTATATGGAGACATACCCATGGGATTTTTATCTGCGGTTCTATAGGCCCATAATGCATCATCAAGTTTCTTAGACCAATTCTTTGTAGATCTATTAACAGTCTTTTGCAAAATTAATTTCAGCTCTATGTTACTTAGTTCTACTTGACCACTAGACTGTGGGTGGTAAGGGGACGCAATTCTATGATTAACATCATATTTAGCAAGCATCTTATGGAAAGCACCATGAATATAGTGTCAACCACCATCAGTCATCAAGTATCTAGGGACTCCAAACCTCAGAAAAATAACTTCTTTAAGCATCTTAATAGAGGTGTTATGATCAGCACTACTAGTTGGAATAGCTTCTACCCACTTAGTAACACAAGCAACAGCAACTAAAATATGTGTATACCCATTAGAGGAAGGAAACGGTCCCATATAATCAAAGCCCCAAACATCAAATAGTTCAATAACGAGTGAATAATTCATAGGCATTTCTTGACGTCTACTAATATTACCAATTCTTTTACATTCATCACAAGACAAGACAAACTTATGGGCATCCTTGAAGAGGGTGGGCCAATAAAAATCAGATTGCAGTACCTTATGTGTAGATGTGTCTCTAGCATAGTGTCCTCCATAAGCTTCGGAGTGACACTTGCGTAGGATCTGTTCCTGTTCACGCTCAGGTACACAACATATAATAATACCATCTACTCCTTCTTTATAAAGGTGTGGATCATCCCATAAATAATGTCTTAAATCATAGAAGAACTTTTTCTTTTGCTGGTATGTGAAACTAGGTGGTATAAATTTAGCAATAATGTAATTAGCATAATCAGCATACCAAGGAGCAGTGCGATAAGCGTTTATGATAGCTAGTTGCTCATCACTCCTCATCCACAAAAAACAATCAAGTCAATCGAGCCATAGCCTGCATGAGTTCTAGGTTGAGAGATTTCCACCAGGGACATGTGAGCATGGAAGAGGAAGCACGAGAGATGTCCCGCCTCGCCGCGAAAGCAGCCGACGTGTCCAGCCCTGCAGCAGTAGCAGCACAGAGGTCCCGCTGCGCCGCCGAAGCAGCACGAAGGTCCCGCTACGCCGTCGATGTAGCAGACTAGTCCGGCCATGCCGCGGAAGCAGCAGAGATGTCCCACCGCGCCACCAAAGCAGCAGGGAGGTCCCGCCGCGCCGCGACGGCCTAGGAAAATTTCTCGCGGGCAGGCGAGGACTCTTACAGGCGCATGCATGCGATAGTCCATAGCCAAATGGATCAGATCTCCGGTTGGGCGCGGATGCAGGATGAGGCTACCGGCGTCATCCGGCAACTAGGGGAGGGAAATACGAAGCTCCGAGGCGAGCGCGGCTGTCGGTGTACTAAGGTAGGGGTACCTCAGTACCCCAACTTGTGCACGGGCAGTTGCAGCTTCCCGCGGCAGGGTTTACCACACGCTCGCCGGAGACCTTTCTGCTCCTTATCAAACCATTCAAAAACAAAGTATACAAGATAGAAGATCGAGACCCCGGCAAGTGGAGCTTGCCGGGAAGGCCGTACCAGGCTCAGGACTACCCCACTAGCACAAGGCCCTGGCAAGAGGAGCTTGCCAGGAAGACCAGAAGACACGCCTCGGCGCTATATGCGCCCCAGCAAGGGCCCGGGGAGCGGCAAGCTCCCGGGTCCGGCGAGATCAAGGCCCCGGCAAGGTGCTTGCCGGGAAGGCTGCGCTGTGTGCCCGCGCTCCAGCTCATCGGCCCACGCGTCGCCCCGGGGCCTATCCAGGGACGCGTGGCGGATGGCTGTGCAGCCTGGGGGACACGGTGGCACTCCACGGTGGTGGATCCATCGCCGTGGCAGACGGAGATGCAAGGGCGGGAGCTTTTGGGGTCGACGGCGACGGGCATTAAATGCCCTTGTCCCCCACTGTCAAAGTAGGTATAGACCACTGTTCCGCACTGTAGCTCCACTGTTCCCGCACTGTTACAACTACCACCTCTTTTACGTTTTTACCCCTTTCTCCTACGTTGACACCTGTCGGTGACCCCTTGCACTATAAAAGGAGGCCCATGCACAACGTGGGAGGGGTTCGGAACCTAGATCACTCATACGCTCGGTGTAGCTGCTTCTTCAAGCTCCCGAGCTCTCCAACTCAATACACAACCAAGCAGGAGTAGGGTTTTACGCGTCTACCGCGGCCCGAACCTGGGTAAAACTGCCCGCGTGCTCGCTACGATCTGCTCTTCGTGCTCCCTCCGCCCTCGTACCGCACAGACAAGGGGCTCCGGTCCCATAGGTGTTCGTGGCGGACAGTTTCCCCCGACATCTTTGGCGCGCCAGGTAGGGGGCGTCGAGGTTGTGCGAACCTGATCCGGCGTTCGCGCGGGCGCATTCTTCATCAACCTCTCCGAATTCGTCAACTTCACCAGCAACAGCTCCATGGCCCCGAAGAAGAAGGCTTCGGAGGTCGGAGGCCCGTCTGCGTCTCACCCGCCACCACCAGAGCCAACGGTGGGCGGAGGAGACGCCGTCGGATGGGTGGTCGCCGGCGAGGACACTCACGGCGCCACCAGATCCAAGAACAGGACGGACGACCGAACCTCGGTCTCCGTGGACGCACCGCGTCCCTCTCAGCACACAACAACCCAGCAACGCCATGTCACAGGAGGTGGCATCCGTTTGCTGGGTCAAGGCCAAACCGGAGGCTCGCGGGACGCCCCGGACCCTTGTCCGGGCACAAGCAAAGCGAAGGCGCCGGCGCGGGACCCCGCTCCTTCTAACACAGTTAGAAGTCCGAGCGTATCCCGCTCCTCGCACCGCTCGCCCGCGTTCCCCTCCACTCCAGCAGAAGCGCTCGCAAGAGCGCAACTGCTCCTCGACTTCCCTCCAGCGGCGGACAAGGCCGAAGACTGGAGGGCCACCATCCAGAGCCTGATAGCCTTCGCCAACAACGATTCTCCACAGCAGCCGACGGCCTCGCGGCCGCGGCAAGCTGAGAAGACGAAGGCCGACGGCGACAAGACCGCCGGGGGTGCGACAAGCGCGCATTCCCCGCCGTAGAAGCAAAAGACGCCGCCCCGCCGGAACAACGCCGACGACGGCTCCACAGCCTCGTCGGACCCGCGGGCCCGTCGGGACCAGCGCCAGGTCCTCGACGACCGGCAACAGGAAGACGCTCGGACAAGAATCGAGCGCCGCCGAGAAGCTCGGCGACAATCAGACCAGAGAGCTGGGAACGCTGTCGACGCGCACGCGCCCGGTGAACCAGGCGACTTGCCGTACACGGCAGGCTGCCCTGCGTTCACCCGCGAGCTGCGGCGCGTCCAGTGGCCCAGCATGAAGAATTTTAAGCCCGATGTACCGGAGAAGTACGACGGCAAGACGCACCCCTCGGAATTCCTCAGCGTCTACACCATCGCAGTGCAAGCTGCCGGGGGGCGCGACGAGAAGATCTTAGCGAATTACTTCCCGCTCGTGCTTAAGCCGAACGTCCGTTCGTGGCTTATGCACTTGCCGGAAGGTTCCATCTCTTCTTGGGCCGACCTTTGCCATCAGTTTGTTGGCGCCTTCACCGGCGGCCACAAACCCCACGGCCAGGAGAGCGATCTCCATATTCTGGCCCAGAAGGAAGGCGAAACCCTGCGCAAGTACATCCAACGCTTCAGCCGTGTGCAACACAACATCCCGGATGTCCACCCTGCCGCGGTTATCAACGCGTTCCACCAGAACGTGCGTAACCGCCGCATGCGTGAAGAGATGGCGATGACCAAGATTCGGGATGTCAGCGAGCTCTACGCTCTGGCTGACAAGTGCGCACGCGCAGAAGAGGGGAGGAGACTCCCCGGGGAGGATGCTGGCACAGGAGGAAGCGACAGCGACGACGCCGCCCCGGCAAAGAAGAGCCGGCGGCGGAATAACAGAAGGAAAGGCAAGAAAGAGGTGCTTGCCGTCGAGAAGTCCGGCAAGGAGGCCCCCGCCAAGCAAACACAGGCTGGCGGCTCCGGCAAGGAGCCTGCCCCTGTAGCGGCGGCCGACAAACCGGGCAGCTCCGACAAGCAATACTGTAAGATCCACCGCACCAATGGTCACGACCTCTCCAACTGCAAGCGCGTCGAGTACCTCGTCGAGCAGCAGAAAGCTGAGTACGAGAGGCGCGACAAGGAGAAGGCCCAAGGTGGCGGGGAAGAGCCAAGCAAGAAGCGGCCGTTCAATGGCCGGGGGGGCGCCGCGGCAAGGCCAAGCAGCGGCAAGGAGATCGACCTCCCCGGGGCCGCGACAAGGACGAAGAAAACGACGACGAAGACATGGAGGACGAGGATAACAGCGAGCAGGAGTTCCAGAAGGCCACGGAGGTCCTGTGCGTCGACGGTGGCGCCTCTCTGCACACCTCCCACCGCCAACTCAAGCAGTGGGTGCGTGAGGTGAATGCAGCAGAGCCGCCCGTGGAGTCGCGCAGGCTCCTCAAATGGTCCAGCACGCCCATCGTTTTTGATCTTGAGGATCACCCTGACCGCACCACTGCGGTCGGGTGCTTGCCGATGCTGGTCTCACCCACCATCCGCAACCTCAAGGTCACCAAAATGTTGGTTGACGGCGGGGCCGGGCTGAACTTGATCTCCTCTGCTGTGATCAAGAAACTCCAGATTCCAGATGGCGAGCTCGAAGAAACCGGTTCTTTCCAAGGAATAAACCCGGGAAGGAGCAAGCCCAAGGGAAAGATCACTCTGCCGGTGACCTTTGGCGGGGAGCTCAACTTCAGAACTGAGCGCATTACTTTCGACGTCGCCGATATTCCAGTGCCCTACAATGGAATACTCGGCCGTCCTGCCCTCGCCAAGTTCATGGCAGCTTCCCATTATGCTTACAACGTACTCAAGATGCCGGGGCCGATAAGCGTCATCACTGTCCACGACGACAAGAAGGATGCGCTTGTCTGCGCCGACAAGATCTACCGGGATGCGGCAGCTGCGGCCGAGAAGGATACTCTTGCCGCTGAAGCTCCCGGGGGGAAGAAGACGAAGACCAAGTCCGGCAAGTGCTCTGGGACCCACTCCGGCAACCGCACCTCTTCGGAGTGCTGCGCTGCCGTCGAGGACGTTCCATCGAGCTCCACCGGCAAGAGTAAGAAAGGAATGGCTGCTCCTCCGGCAACCAAGAAGGTGTCCGCCAAGGAGGACGGCACTGGTGGTACCTTCACCATCAGTACCACGCTCGACAGCAAATAGGAAAGCGCGCTCGTTGCCTTCCTGTGGGCGAATGTCGATGTGTTTGCCTGGCAACCATCTGACATCCCCGGCGTTCCCAGGAAGGTAATTGAGCACAAGCTTGCTGTTTGCCCTCATGCGTGGCCCATCAAGCAGAAAGTAAGGAAGCAAGCCGTGGAGCGCCAAGAATTCATCAACGAAGAAATCAAGAAGCTAGAGGCAGCAGGCCTAGTTAGAGGTGTGATCCATCCGACGTGGTTGGCAAATCCAGTCGTCGTGCGCAAAGCCAATGGGAAATGGAGACTGTGTATAGACTTCACCGATGTGAATAAAGCATGTCCCAAGGATCCATTCCCTTTGCCGCGCATTGACCAGATCGTTGACTCCACTGCCGGATGTGAGCTACTCTGTTTTCTTGATGCATACTCAGGCTATCATCAGATTTTCATGGCCAAGGAAGATGAAGAGAAGACTGCATTTATCACCCCATGTGGCACTTATTGCTTCATACGCATGCCATTTGGGTTGAAGAATGCAGGCTCAACCTTTGCAAGGGTAGTATACACTGCTTTTGAGCCACAGATCCACAGAAATGTAGAAGCTTACATGGATGACATCGTGGTGAAGAGCAAGAGCAAGGAAACCCTGATCCAAGATTTGGAGGAGACGTTTCAGAACCTGCGCAGAATACAGCTCAAGTTGAACCCCGAGAAGTGCGTCTTTGGAGTCCCTTCCGGCAAGCTTCTCGGGTTCTTTGTGTCGCAGAGGGGGATTGAAGCCAACCCCGACAAGATTAAAGCCATTGAGCAGATAGAGGCCCCAAAGCGCGTCAAGGATGTCAGGAGGCTTGCAGGTTGTGTGGCTGCCCTCAGTAGGTTCATTTCAAAATCTGCAGAACGCGCCCTACCTTTCTTCAAAATCTTGAAGAAGGCAGGTCCCATGAAGTGGACTTCGGAAGCGGAGGCAGCGCTGCAGGATTTGAAACGGTACCTGTCCTCCACTCCAATACTTGTCGCACCTAGACCACAGGAAAAGTTGTTGCTATACCTAGCGGCAACCAACCAAGTGGTTAGTGCTGCGTTAGTAGCGGAGAGGGAGTCCGACGAAGAGTCAGCACCACCGGCAAGCGAATCCAGCAACAAGCAGGGGGCTGCTCCGGCAAGCTCTGGCCCCGACAAGGATAACTCTGCGCAGGAACGGGATGAGGTGCGGAAGAAGATGGTGCAGCGCCCAGTGTATTTTGTGAGTTCCCTTCTCCAGGGGGCTAGGTCAAGGTACTCTAGTGTGCAAAAGTTGCTTTTCGGCCTCCTCATGGCCTCGAGAAAGCTGCGCCATTACTTCCAAGCCCATGAGATAACGGTGGTCACTCGCTTTCCGCTGAAGAGGATATTGCACAACCCAGAAGCAACAGGCAGGATCGTTGAGTGGGCACTGGAGCTGTCAAGCTTTGGACTCAAGTTTGAAAGTACTTCAACCATACAGAGCCGAGCTTTGGCAGAATTCATAGCTGAGTGGACCCCAACGCCCGATGAAGAAGTCCAAGAAACAAGTGCACCCGTACAAGAAGCGACAAGTGAATGGGTAATGTATTTTGACGGTGCCTTCTCGCTGCAAGGCGCCGGTGCTGGCGTGGTACTCATCGCGCCCACCGGAGAGCACCTCAAATATGTTATCCAGATGCACTTTCCCAGGGAGCAAGCGACAAACAACACTGCTGAATATGAAGGCTTGCTTGGGCCTCAGGATTGCGGCCGAACTTGGGATCAGGAAGCTGATTGTGCGGGGAGATTCTCAGTTGGTGGTCCGACAAGTTAACAAGAGCTATCAGAGCCCTTTGATGGAAGCTTATGTCGATGAAGTAAGGAAGCTTGAGGAGCACTTTGAAGGTCTGCAGATGGAGCACGTTCCGAGAGCTCAAAATGAAATTGCAGATGGCCTTTCAAAGTGTGCTTCAATGAAGTTACCTGTGGAACCAGGGACCTTCTTGCTCAAGCTGACTCAACCATCCGTTACACCATCAATTGGGCAGTCCAAGAAGAGAAAGTTGGTCTCCGGCGACTACTTGCCGGCGGATCTTCCTGAAACCGCCGCCAAGGTCCCTAAGATCAACAACCACAACGCTGAGGAACAGTTTGCTCCTGCAGATCCTCGGGTCTGTACAGTTGAAGCAAGTGTTCCCGACAAGCTTCGCCCCGGCGAGCTTGCCGGGGGACCTTCAGCTCCGGCAGAACCAGAGGTCCTCGCCGTAGAAGCTGAGGTTCCCGCAGCGGCCCTCGAGCCTTTAGCCCTTGCTGTCGAGCCCCAAGCTCCGGCATGGGCGCAGCAAATCGTCCGTTTCCTTCAAACTGGAGAAATTCCCGATGACCCAGAAGAAATAGAGAAGAAAACCAGGCAGTCAAGTATGTACCAGTTCGTGGATAACGAGCTGTACAGAAGAAGGCTCAATGGTGTCAGATTGAAGTGCATCTCCAGGGAAGATGGACAGAAGCTGTTGGCGGAAATACACGGAGGCATATGCGGCCACCACATTGGCGCAAGGGCGCTTGCCGGGAAAGCTTTCCGGCAAGGGTTCTTTTGGCAAGAAGCCCTCCAAGATGCAACTGCACTAGTAACCAAGTGTGAAGCGTGCCAGTTCCATGCAAAGCAGATTCATCAACCAGCTCAAGCTCTCCAAACAATCCCTTTGTCCTGGCCCTTCTCGGTCTGGGGGCTCGATATCCTCGGCCCTTTCCCTCTTGCTGTCGGGGGCTTTGAGTACTTGTACGTTGCAATCGACAAGTTCACAAAGTGGCCAGAAGTGGAGCCGGTGAGAAAGGTGACAGCACAGTCAGCAGTCAGGTTCTTCAGGTCGATTGTTTGCCGTTTCGGGATCCCTAACAGGATCATCACCGACAACGGTACGCAATTCACTAGTCGCACCTTCATGCAGTACGTCCAAGACCTTGGCGCCAAGGTCTGTTTCGCTTCTGTTGCTCACCCGAGGAGCAACGGTCAAGCGGAGAGGGCCAATGCTGAAGTGCTGCGCGGACTCAAGACAAGAACCTTTGACAGGCTGCGCAAGTGCGGAAGAAATTGGATAGATGAGCTACCGGCGGCTCTTTGGTCAATCAGAACGACACCAAGTCGAGCCACCGGACAGACACCCTTTGCTCTAGTCTATGGAGCAGAGGCAGTTCTCCCCACGGAACTCGTATACGGATCTCCTCGAGTGCTCGCTTATGATGAGCTCGAGCAAGAGCAACTGCGGCAAGATGACGCGTTGCTCCTCGAGGAGGGACGTCTCCAGGCTGCTGTACGAGCTGCTCGATACCAGCAAGCCTTGCGCCACTACCATAGCCGCAAGGTCAAGGCCAGGAGTCTCGAGGAAGGCGACCTTGTTCTTCGGCGTGTTCAGTCCGCCAAGAATTCCAACAAGTTGACGCCGAAGTGGGAAGGCCCTTATCGGGTGAGACAAGTTACGAGGCCCGGCGCTGTCCGCCTCGAGACCGAAGAAGGCTTACCGGTAAGCAACTCCTGGAACATAGAGCATCTTCGCAAGTTTCACCCATAAGGCGCGGTTGCCGTGATCCGCTCCGGCAACCACCTTTTGTACAAGCTTTGCCGCTGTTGCATGTAACCCTTTGTACAAAGCCGGGCGCAGACCCCGTGCATCAGTAAAGTTTTTGTGTTTTTAGCACCAATTGCCTTTTGCATGCTTTTCTTTGCTATTTGCATGTTTTGTTTGGCATTTGGTGCAACACTCAAGTATCCGGTAAGCATTAGCACGTCGAGAGGCCATATACTTGTTTCCCTCTCCCTTTTCTTTCCTCTTAAGCAGAAGGAACGTTCCTCGCGCACAAGTTTGCCGGGGGGAAGGAGGTGGAGGAGGAACCAAGTGCTGTTCAAGAAAGAGAAGCTTTACCGGAAAGCAAGCAATACATGAAAGCTAAGTTGTTAGAATTTGACCAGTTCAAATTTTAAATTTTAGTTGTCTTCCTTGAACAATCACACTTTGTATGGAAAACCTGTGCGCGGAGGAACCTACCCGTAGCTTGCCGCACCCTTATCTTGTTTCCGAGTTCGCTCAACGATTTAAGTGAGCTGCGACAAGTGTCGCGCCCTTGCTTCGTTTCCGAGTACGCTCAGCAAGCTAAGTTCGTTGCGACTAGCCGCGGCGAGGTTGCTTGCCGGTAAGACCTTGGCCAGCAGGCTGCTCAGAGTCCAGCACTCAGCGCTCGCGGCAAAGGTCCCTTGCCGGCAAGCTCCCCGGGAGCGTAGGGTGAAAAACATACAAAGTCAAAGATTAAGACAAGGAAGATAACATTGCACTGATTGATCAAAATAAGGTAAATATCTTACAAAGGATAACTTGTCACAATGGACTAATGAGTTCATGGCATCACGTGCAGCAACAAAAAAAAGATAAAGATAATGGAGGCCTAATCTACGCGGTCGCCCTCCTTCCTGGAGATCTTGGCCACCTTGGCAATGATGTGGGCGACCTGCTCCTTCCGGGCCTCCGTGTTCGCATCGGCCGGCAAGCTGCGAAGAACGTTGGTGAGGTTGATGCCCGGATTGCGGTACACGATCTTCGTCAGCACGCGCTCCAGAGTTCCCGCGCAGAGCAGGCGCGTCTCCTCGGCCAGCTGCGCGGGGATCTTATTCCGCAGATCAGCAAGGGCCGGCGCGATTCCCCTGAAGAAGAGGCTGAGCTTGGCGCTGTGTGGGAGGTTCGGATCCGGGGAGTAGATGAGGTGCTCCAGCTTCAACGCCAGCAGCTCCTGGTCGATGTTGGACGCGCAAGACACTAAGTCCTCGGTCCACACCTCAACAGTTTTGCGGAAGAGCTCGGCCGCTTTGTTGGCGCTGTCCACTAGGGTCCGCTCCTTGCGGAGCTCCTCCTTCAACTTGGTCTCCCGGGCCCGAGCAGCGTCGAGTGAATCCTTCAGTGTGGCGACTTTCAACTCCAAGTCCTCGATAGAGTCCTTGGCGGTCTTCAACTCGTCGCCCCTCTCAGAAAGACGCACTTGGAGTTCTGAGTTGGTGTGGGCGTCCTTCTCGCGCTCCGTGATGAGCGCGGCAACCTTCTCCGCGCTCACCTTCAGCGCCTTCTCCAGCTGCACGACCTTGGCGGCGAGCTCCTTCTTGGCGTTTTCCGCGGCAACCGCGGCGGCTTTCGCCTCCTTCAGTTCCCCGCCGAGGGCCGCCTCCCGAGCGGCAAGGTCCTCCTCATGGGAGTCGAGTTGGACCTTCCGCTGGGCGAGTTCTCCTTCTCGCCGGGATAGCTCCACCCCGGCGAGCCGCTGCTGCTCCTCAGCCTCAGCCTTCTCCAGCACCCACTCCTGGTACTCGCCGGCGAGCCGCTCGCGCTCCTCCGCCACCTCGCGGAGGGCCGCCTGGTTGGCGGCGCTGAGCTCCGCCGCGCGCTTCTCCATCTCCGCGGCGGCCTTGGCGGCAAGGGCTTCCCGGGAGGCAAGCTTCGCCTGCCTGGCCCGGTAAAGGGCCAGGAGCTGGTGGAGAAGCTTCTCCTCCTCGGGCCCCTCACTCCCGCCGGGCGCCTCGACAATCTTCAGGCCCGCGGAGGCGAGGACTTCTCCGTCAAACGCCTCGCCCTCCGCGGGAGCTCGCGATGAAGACCCCCAAGGCATCTGGATGAAGACACCGTTGGGGGCCTCAAGGTAGTAGCCCTGCTCCTTGCTGGCGGAGGGGTCGGCGGCGGGCGCAGCACTTGATGCTCCCGCCGCCCCCGGGTCGGCGGTGCGGTCGCCGTCCCCCTCCCCGGCCGCTGCGTCCGCAGCCGGAGCGGTCTCCCGCGCGGTCGGCTCGGCAGCCCTTGCCGTGTCCTCGGCGACAGAGGCATCGCCGCCGCCGCCCTGCGCGCCCTCCTCATCCTCGATGTTGATGACCTCCGTCTCCATCGGCTCGGGAGGAGGAGGATCTAAAAAGAAGAAGAAGAAAAAGAGGTTCAAGCAAATATCCAAAAAGAGACGAAGCCAAGAAGACAAACTACAGGACATACCTTGGCGGACGTCCTCAGCGGCGGGCTCCCTTGCCGGGGAGCTCTGCCTTGGCGGAGTGGCCGCCCTCGCCGGGCTGCTCGCCCTTGGCGGGGTACTCTGCCTTGGCGGAGTACCCGCCCTTGGCGGAGCGCTCTCCCTTGCTGGAGAGTTCGGCCTTGGCGGGGACGGCGGGGCCTGCGGCTCCTCAAGGACAGTCTCCGGGCGCTCCTGCCGCTGTGGCTCCACCTCTGCACAAGAAAAGACAAGAAACGTCAAGATGATGAAAGAAGACAAAATCCCTAAGCGCATCCCGACAAGCGGATGGACCCCAGACTTACGCTGGGGGCTGCGCTGGGGGCTGCTCCTCGGAGCAGCGCTTGGGTCCGGCAGGGTTGGCTCCGGCACATCCCCTGTTGCCGCGGTGGCCGAACCTTCCGCGACCTCGACCACAGGCGCCTTGGCTTTCTTCGCCACGCGTTGAACCAAGGTCCTGAAATCAAAGCAACGAACGAAGTCAGCATCAACCATAATCAAGACAAAACTCGAGAAGGTGTAAGATCCTGGATCCTTACTCCTGATCCTCCTCGTCGTCCTCGCTCAAGGCGGAGAAGTCGTACTCCACCGGGGGCGCGTCGGCGTGAGGAGTGGAAGATGAAGATTCCCTCGGGCGCTTGGCGATCCCAGGGGCTGGGGGCTGCGAAGACCCAGCCCCTGTGGTAGCCGGAGCCCGGGGAGCGGGCGGAGCCGCTGCTCCGCTCCGAGAAGACCCCTGTCGGCTCGACGCCTGCTTGCGGGACGCCTCCGTCGTGGCCCGCGCGCGGGCCGCCTCCGCCGTGACTGGTGCGCCGGTTGCCCCCGGTGCAGCTTGGCTCCCCCGGGGAGCTGCCCGGCGAGCTGGTTGTTGCCGGGGCGCTTGCGCCCTCTCCCCCGTCGCCGTCTTGCGGAGACGCTTCGGTGGAGACTGCCTTGGGCTTGCCGGGGGCGGGGAGCTCTCCGACGAGGAGAGGTCGTCGGCGTAGAGCTCCGTAGATCCGCCGGAGTCCTCGGCCTCCTCCTCCTCCTCCTCCCCGGCCGGCTCACTGGGCCCAGCGCCCTGCGCTGCGGCCTCTTTTCCCTTGGCGCCTCCGCTCCCTCCGGCGCCTCCGCTCCTCGCGGCGCCTCTGTTCCCTCCGGCGGCACCCTCCATTGCCGCGGCCTCGGCCACGATTCCGTGGATCCCGGAGTGCCTCGGAGAGGGGACCCCGGCGAGCGCGTCGGGAGGGAGCTGCAGCAGTCTGCGGATCTCCGCCTCCTCCGCCTGGCTGGACGCATCCGCAGCCTCCGCCTCAGCAGGCGTGTATCCAAAATCTCCTGCCGCTGCAGCCGCAGCGGCCTCTTCAGCCCGAGAAGCTATGTAAGCAAGCTCCTGTTCGGTGGTGTCCCGCGTGTGCTCCTTGATGTCGTCCTTGTTCTTCGCCACCTCCATGAGGTTGTCGAAGAAGGTGAGGACGTCGATGGGCTTGGGCGCGATCCACGTGCGGTCCACGCCATGCGAATCGCATGCGGGCATCATGGCGAGGAGACGGTCCCGGACTGTGCTGTTGCAGAGCGGCACCACTCCCCGGGGAGCTCGGAACCACTCAGGGTGTGCCGGGTCATACTTGAAGAGTTCCCGGACCATCCCCTTCAGCTCCAGCGTCGTGAAGTTGAAGTTGAGCCCGGGGCGCAGCCTCATTATATCCGCCGGGCCGCCGTACTCCCAGGCCGGCCTCTTCCTGTCTTGGAGAGGGGCGATGCGGCGGCGAAGGAAGTCTGCGCCCACCTCTGCAACGGACAGCTTGGCGGTCCGAAGACGAAGAATCCGGACGAGGGCGACGTCGAGCTTGATGTCGTCCGAGTCCAGCTCGCTCCAATCCCTGCCGCGCACGATGGGTGTTGTGCGCGGCGCGGTGAAGGGCTGCGGCGCGTCCTCAACAATCCAGCACCACTCTGCACGCCACTCCTCCCACTTGCCGCGGAGCTCCCCCGGCAAGTAGGACCCCTTCTTGTTCAGACGGAAAACCCAAGAAATTCCTCCGGAGAGGGGGGCGTCGGCCTCTGCTCTAGGAGTGAAAAAGTGCCTAAACAACGCTATGTTGGGCTGTATCCCTATGAAGTTTTCGCACATGTGTGCGAAAACCGCCATGGTGAGGATGGCGTTGGGGGTGAAGTCAAGGAGGTGGAGGCCGTAGGTGTGCATGACGTCGCAGAAGAAATTTGAGAAAGGAGGGCAAAGACCGCAGTGAAAGAAAGCTGCGAAGAAGTAGTACCCGCCGGGGTAGTTGTCCTTGGAGACGGCCGGATATGCTCGCGTGCGGGGGTGCGCCTTGGTTTCCTTGGCCCAGAACAAGTAGTACTTGTTCCAGAGCTCCCGCGCGCCGAGCCTCGGCGGGAGGACGAGGTTCTGCTTCCGGTACGCGGCGAGCTTCGCCGCTTGCTCCGACCTCTCCCTCTTGGCCTTCTCCGCCTTCGCCTTGTAGGTCTTCGGGGCCATGGCGGACGCGGCGGAAGGAGGGGGACGAAGAGCCTGGCGACGCCGGAGTTGCGGGCGACGGCTGCGGAGGTGTGGAGGCGGAGCGCAAAGGGATCTCTGGAGGAGGAAGAAGAAGCAATGAAAGCGCAAGGGGGGGAACCGCTCCTGCTTCCTCTGCTTTTATGGGGGAGTGGGGGGGCGTTTTGCCCTTTTCATTGATGGAACGTGGGCACGTCCCATCCCACGACGCCGCGATCGACGCGTGCCGTTACGGGGGGATGCGGCGGATACGGAAGTGGATTCGGCACGCTGTGGGCCGCGTGTGCCCGTGCACTGTTTTGGGCCTGGCCCAACAGCGCTCGGCCCCGTGTGTGGCCCAGGCCCGGGGGCTCCTGTCGGTGTACTAAGGTAGGGGTACCTCAGTACCCCAACTTGTGCACGGGCAGTTGCAGCTTCCCGCGGCAGGGTTTACCACACGCTCGCCGGAGACCTTTCTGCTCCTTATCAAACCATTCAAAAACAAAGTATACAAGACAGAAGATCGAGACCCCGGCAAGTGGAGCTTGCCGGGAAGGCCGTACCAGGCTCAGGACTACCCCACTAGCACAAGGCCCTGGCAAGAGGAGCTTGCCAGGAAGACCAGAAGACACGCCTCGGCGCTATATGCGCCCCGGCAAGGGCCCGGGGAGCGGCAAGCTCCCGGGTCCGGCGAGATCAAGGCCCCGGCAAGGTGCTTGCCGGGAAGGCTGCGCTGTGTGCCCGCGCTCCAGCTCATCGGCCCACGCGTCGCCCCGGGGCCTATCCAGGGACGCGTGGCGGATGGCTGTGCAGCCTGGGGGACACGGTGGCACTCCACGGTGGTGGATCCATCGTCGTGGCAGACGGAGATGCAAGGGCGGGAGCTTTTGGGGTCGACGGCGACGGGCATTAAATGCCCTTGTCCCCCACTGTCAAAGTAGGTATAGACCACTGTTCCGCACTGTAGCTCCACTGTTCCCGCACTGTTACAACTACCACCTCTTTTACGTTTTTACCCCTTTCTCCTACGTTGACACCTGTCGGTGACCCCTTGCACTATAAAAGGAGGCCCATGCACAACGTGGGAGGGGTTCGGAACCTAGATCACTCATACGCTCGGTGTAGCTGCTTCTTCAAGCTCCCGAGCTCTCCAACTCAATACACAACCAAGCAGGAGTAGGGTTTTACGCGTCTACCGCGGCCCGAACCTGGGTAAAACTGCCCGCGTGCTCGCTACGATCTGCTCTTCATGCTCCCTCTGCCCTCGTACCGCACAGACAAGGGGCTCCGGTCCCATAGGTGTTCGTGGCGGACAGTTTCCCCCGACAGCGGCCTGCTGAGGGCAAAGATCGCCGGAAGGGCGAAGCAGGAGGAGGAGACCGCTGCCATGTTGCAGAGGACGGGCGTCATCACCAAGAAACTTATGGACGAGAATGCCATGCTCTGCATCGCGCACAACAGGCTGGTGGAGGAATCCATGGATGTTGCCAAGCAGCGTATTAAGGACATGAAACTGATGAAAGAGATCACCGCCCGTCGCGAGAACTAGTCTCCGCGACCTGCAACGCATAAAGAAAGTAGAGATCAGTGAGCCTGATCGTTGTATGTGTCTTCCTTCTTCTTTTGGCCTTGTGTATTTCGGGCGTAGCCGCATGTGGCTTTTTGAATTATCTTCCTAATTATGTAAGATAATTATTATCCACTCTCGTCGTCCTTATATATATTCATCAGTCTTGCTATAAGTCGTAGTAGATGTTATATAGGTCCGTCGGATCTTACATCAAGATCCGTGCAAAATTTTCTTTTTGGATTTTCTTTTTCTCTCTTAAATCTCAGTCGAGTGAGACATTGCCACGCCATTAAATAGAGGCTCGGGCGCAATTAATGGAGACCTTGGGAGAGAGGTGGACGGCAGATGGAGGTCAAAGGGCTCTCCTCCCGATAAGCACGCACAAGGGTCTGATCGCACGCCTCCCGTACTCAAATAGCTACCATGCACGGCGCCTCCTAGCTAATAAAAAAGGGGACACGTGGCGGCACGTAAATGGTAAATAGAACGCCCACGGTTTCAATAATACTTGTGTTTCCGATTGTAACGTGACAACACTTGTTCCAAAATGACTTTGTCGATTGTTAATATGTGCGCCTTTGCAAATCGGACAGCAAAATTACTACAGCATGTTGGTGCCATGTCAGGGCACCAAGCTAAGTTTCATGATTTTCATGCGTGTTTCGGATTTACAGGAAATAAAAAACCAAGTTTCTCAATGTTTCCAGCCGAGCCATGACGCCGAGATGTTTGAATTTCATTCCCATTTCTCGCATGGGACCAAGAAATTTAGCCGATGACACACATGTGATTTTTCAACCAGATTTGGTGCAGTGGAGCATGTGCTTGTATTTAAAATTTGAATTATGCACACAAAGGTGACACATTCCCTCTCAGAACCACGAGCCTTCTTGAGAGAAGCTCCGGTTTGCAAGAAACTTATACCAAAACTTGTTCCTATTCTGCAAAAAAATACCACAGCATGGTAGTACCATGACATGACAGCATGCCAAGTTTCATGATTTTACGGGTGTGTTTTGGATTTACAAAAATTTTAAAACCTAGCTTCTCAATGTTCTTGGCCGAACCACAATGCCCTGATGTTTGAATTTCATTCCCATTTCTTGCATGGGACCTAGAAATTCACCCGAGGACACACATGTGATTTTTTAGTCAGTTTTGGTGCACGAGAGCATGTGTTTGTAGTTCAAATTTGAATAATGCACATTAAATGACCAAAAACTCAATTAATGTATAAAAAAGGCCAAACGAACCCGGAATAATTCCAAAATTTAACAGGTCACTCATATAGTTCTATGTTGCCTCTGTAAAGAAAATCTGGCGGGAGGCAGCGTATATTGTTTCACACACAAAGGTATAAAGAAATAAAGAAATAAAGAAATTAGCCCTACTTAATTCTTGGGTTCTTATTATTTATGCCACTAGTTGTGTATCACTACTCAGTTTTGCCATTAGAAGTTACAACTACTCAAAAAATGCCATCGATCCGTGAGATGCCTGCTCAAAATGCAATTAGATATCTAAAAAATGCCATCGTTAAGTTAGATGTTTGCTCAGAAATGCCATTAGACATTGTTATTTTCACATCAAACCCGTTGACCATGTTACATGAAAAAAATGAGCCGATTCTCACAATGATAAGTTAATGGTGTCTAGCACAACACGCCCCTCAAATAAAACTAAGCACCCTAGAATTCTTTGACAAAACTAAGCACCCTGAAATTCTTTGACAACTAAACTGCTGGCTATATGATGTTGGCCATATATATTCTACTTATATAATATCAAGAAACGAGTGGTAGTACTATACCAACTAAAAGATGAAATGTATGAAATATAATGAGAAGAAACATAACATAGTTCTGATGGGGGCTTAGCACAACACACCCCTCAAATAAAACTAAGCACACCAGAAATTAAACTAAGCAACTAATCCGGTAGACACTGCATTAGAACCACCATGAGAAACGACACTGCCACCTTACTCGGAGTCCTCGTCCATGTCCTCGACTTCGTCCTTGTCCCTCTTCCTCTTGGGCGATACTTCTTTGCTTGAACCGCACACTTGGCTGTTGCTCTTCATCCAACCCTTGTAGATATTGAAACAAAGGAAGCCATCCATTGCAGCGTAGTGGATGTGGTCTATATCTAGTACAGTCCACTGCCATGCACGATGAAACGTGTGTGGAGCTTTCTTTAGTTCACCGTACATAGGATGAACCATGGCTCCTGGCAGGGTAAGCATTAAAGGTTGATCAAGGGAGGGCACCAGCCCTTCCTTCTGTAGGTCGAAGGGGTCGCCTACAACGAGGCCTATCCGACCCAGGATTACCTTGTCGTTCCTAAAGTCTACAGTAACGAATTTGACTCGGCCGCCCTTGAGGAAGTTCTTAAATTCCTCGCACTCAACATCGGCATGGCATATGTGGTAGACAAAGCATAAGGCATGCACGCAAACCTGGATCACAGCGGGCTTCTTCTTCTCTGCCTCCTTTAGTTTCTTCTCGCTTCCCAGGACCGTGGTGTACTCAACATCTAGCCCAGCAACCCACTCATCATTTGAGTTTTGAAAATGTGTTTGAAGCGAGCGAGGCATTCTTTCACCGTTGCAAAAGAACAGGTGTAGATGACGTCGAACCTATCGTTGGTGATGGTTATAACCTTGTACTCACCGAGGATCATGGAGATCTAGGACGCTATGGATTTGGGAGGAGGGTTAGGATTAGTGGAACTGTCGTAAATGTGAAAGGATGGGACGACTAGGAGTGGTGTATCGATTGTAAAAATGTCGAGTGGGGGCGTGCGAATGGTAGGGTAGTGGCTTGCATGGTGGATAAATGGATTCATGCACAGTACTATAGGGGCCCAATTAGATGTCATGTCTACTTGACGCCCAATTAAATGGCTTTTGATGTCATGTCAAGCGTCGGGAAAATTACAGGTGATACGAAGCTTTCCATTCTCCCATGATATGGGCTTCCGAGAGCCCTTGGATCTGAGATCGAACGGTTGCATGGCGTGATTCTAGACCTATGGGTGAATATCCTATCCTGGAGGGTTATTCTGCAAATTTTCAGCAACTTAGCATGTGACCGTTCGATCTCAGATCCAAGGGCTGCCAGCAGCCCATATCATGGTCGCGCCTACCACGACCGTCGCCTCGCTCGCGCGTCGCGCCCTTGGAGATTTAATATGATGCGTTAGGCTATCTGATATTGGCATGTCATACATAGTCATCACTTAGTCACTCATACAACAAGGTTAGCTATAAGGTTGGCTATAAGAGTATTTTTTTGTTTACTTCTCTCTATCTCTTTCTTCGTAGTATTTATTGCATTTGCCAAGGACTGACCTCTTCCAATGAAATGGTGCTTAGATGAGGTGCTATGGGCATTAAATGGCTTAGCAACTCAAGTCCCCAATGCATAGGTGCTTAGTTTTTTGTTGCTAAGTTTGCTTCATCTAGGTACACGCCCTTATCACCGTTTCTACCTGGGGTCACCAAACTAGGCTCTCTCTTCTTAATTAACTTGCCACATCAGACTTTATGCCTATGTGGCAGGCTTAGCACCTGTAGGATCACGTACAATAGTGGGCTATAAGCCCGCTTTACATGGCATTTTTGCATATGTGGGGGAAAGAGGCAAGGAAAAAGTGGAGGAGTGGGCTCTCAAGCAAGAGCCAGTGTCAGGATCGGATTTTCGGGGTATTAATTTCCCAAAAAAAGCGGACCTTGTGCTCACCAGCCCCAGGATTACTGTTAGCTGATGAGGCACCTCTTGATACAGAAAATCCCAAGCAAGGGTACAAATATGTAGCACAAGACCATTATGGCCTGAGAGTACAACACCACTTATAGTGTTTTGATGGCGGAAGCGGTTTTGTGGAACGTGGTGACTGTGGGACTCCATTTCCCACAGGAACGGCTGACCGGGATAACACATATCTTCGCGAGGCTGCAAACTCCAATAGTGAAGGCTCCGGGGTGGCATCACGTCGTTCCTTCCCACACAAGGAATCTGGCCAAGACAATAGCCAGGGACAAGCCAGTGAGTACTTTGAATGTACTTGCAAACATTATGGTTATGGGTGAGGCATCAACATGCTCAAGGATAAATTATAATTGAGAGAATAATCATGATAAGACAGACTGCAATTGTAAGCAGGACATTCGAGAAAAGGCATATGCAATCCGGAAGTAGTAACAAAATAAATAACAAGCATGCCGTAGTCGGGCGTCTGAGCGACACCACAGAAAGGGCTTATAAGAAGAATGCCACAGTCGGACGTCTGAGCGACATCACAGAAAGGGTTTATAAATAAAAAGAATGCCACTGTCGGACGTCTGAGCGACATCACAGAAAGGGCTTATAAATAAAAAGAATGCCACAGTCGGACGTCTGAGCGACATCACAGAAAGGGCTTCTAAATAAAAAGAATGCCACAGTCGGACGTCTGAGCGACATCACAGAAAGGGCTTATAAATAAAAAGAATGCCACAGTCGGACGTCTGAGCGACATCACAGAAAGGGCTTAGTAAAGCAAATAAATAAAAGTGAATATCCGGGAGGTAGAACCGTCCCAAGGATACTCCTTGTCTCACATAAGATGAAAGGTTAGTTCATAATAATGATGAATCACAATCACTACCTGTCACAGGTCTTAAGTAATGTTTTGGTTTAATAGGTTTCCCCTCCAAAGACCGACACTAAGACCGACACTCGATCCATCCCAGACTGTAGTCCTTAACCATGGACACTGCTATTCGAATAGGTTATATATCTCTGCAGAGGGTGTACTCTTTACCCACGAATAACGGATTTTCTGTAGCCCCTCTGGACTAATTCCATCTACGGTCTTTTAGTTTTGAAGACTCGCCTGACTGCACACACCAGCCTAACTTGCCGGTGTCTGGAATCACCCACGACACTAGTTAAGACAAACTCTAAGTGGGGAGGCTACAACCTCGACTAGCATGGGATCACAACAATTTATAATGCGCGTGAAAACTGGGGAAGCTATCCCCTTCGGCTACAACCGAAACACCCATGCCCCCGGACCAGGTGGCCTGCCTACCGGATGCAGCCGGTATCTTCCACCGTGGCCTCTCTGTATGGTGTGTGGTAGAACAGGGGTCGAAAAATTTACTGAACCGCACCCTACCTGAAGTAGGGACACGTGGTAGCATGAAACAAGTATGGGGTTTACCGGAGCAAGACTCGATCTATGGTCGACTCAGGAGGTTTATAAATTCTCTGCATGGTTAGTGCCACAATGATCTCACAGTTCCCTGACAGGGTCACACCCCTCATGCTACATGCTGCCTCACTGCACATCCTCGTCACACGAGATGTCAGTCACGTGGTCTGTTCACCGAAACACCACCTTCCTTCGGACTCCATCCGAACTATCACTAGGCATATGTGGCATCAGGAGTGGTGGCTGTCAACAATATCACATACATGACTGAAAGGGTTTATTCACCACATGTCGATATGCAAGAGTATGATTTCCACATGAAATAATGATGCTCCATTTTGTCATATTTAAGGAGTTCTTGAGATTAAAGCAAACAACACACAAAGTGTATTATCACGGGGTCCAAGATGCTTGCCTTCAAGTAGGTGGGAGGAGAAAAGCATTCCAAGAAATTTGGAAGCTTTCTCCCTCTTCAAAATCCTAAAAGAAATAGAAGGGAATCAATACATAGACTTAGAACACTCCCAAAAAGTTGTCTGGAAAATTTTCATATAAATATGACAATAAACTAAACCAAATTTGAGGAACGGCAGAAAAAGAATCAATTCATTTGGAGCTGTAGTTTAAGAGTTAAAGCCAGTCAAAGTTTGATCAAAATCTGATTTTTTTAAAAATAAACAGAAAAGAAAATGTTTCGGCTGCGAATACGCTTTTGAAATAATGGAGACGTACTCTGGGGTTTGCGCCTCCACTTATGCGCGCGTGGGTGCGAAGCTGGGTCACTGACAGTGGGTCCAGGGGGCCCACTAGTCAGGTTTGACCAGTCTTTCCCCCCTTCTCTTCCTCTGCCCGAACGGAGGCTGGACTCCGGCGATCGTCGCCGGCGAACCAGGGCTCCTCGAGGGTTACTGAGTACGAGAATGGATCCGTGGGGTTGGTGCGGTCCTCCCGGTAGTCGATTGGTCGGAGGGGACGAAGGGATTTGCCGGCGGCGAGCTCCGCGGCGGAGGAAGCTTCGGGTGGGTTTGGGGCCTTGCGATGCAGTGGTTCCCGAGCGAGTCTGAGGTGATGGGTGGCTCCGCAGGATCGAGGGGAAGGCGATGGTGGTGCTGGACGGGCGGGGGAGGCTCTGGTGGCGCCGGATTGCTCGAGGCAGAGACGGCGGCCGTGTTCGCCGGAGATGAAGAAGGAAGCTTCCCGGGGCGAATGGCTGCCACGGAGCTGCTCTGCGGGATACCTCGTGATGGTCTGATGCTGCGGGGAGGTGCGGGGCACCTTTAAATAGGCGAGCCATGGCGGTTCAGCGGCGGCAGGGGATAAGCTCGCCGGCGACCGCCAATCTGTAGCGGCAGGCGACGTGGCGGCGACGAGAGCTAGAGGACGGGCCTGCGGATGAGCTCGTACTGCTCCAGAGGGCAGCTGGCGAGTGCGCGTGGTTTGGGCGGCACCGACCATGGCAGAGAGCCACTGTGCTCGCCGGCGTGCCGCCAAAAGTGCCCTGACGGCGGCGCTGTGGCGACCCAGGGGCGGCTTGGCGTGTACATGGGTGCGGATAAGGTCGAGTGAGGCTCTGCAGGTGAATTGGGGCCAGGGGCGAGACGCGGCGGCCCGAGCGCACGCACGTGCAAAACAAGAAGCTGCGCCAATGGATCTTGATGATAATCAAAATAGCCCAGTGCGGGCCAGTAACAATCTGGGAAGCCCTGCCACAGCTGCTGCTACTACGACAGATGATGTTATGATTACCGGTTTTGGCCACACCACTCCTGGTGAACCCATCGCTTTGTCAAAGCATAACGCCAAGGAAGAAGTTTCTGGTATGGACAAAGGCAAGTGGAATGCCGATTTGTCAAGCTATGCTCATCTCAGTGCCTAGGACCTTCAGTCCGGCTATCTAAATCGGTTGTATACAAGCCGTGATTATGAAGCCGGTTTGGTGAACCTTATGAAGGAACGATATGAGGTAACTACTGCTTAATTTCTGCAATATTATTTCTTCCTTGGTCCAATAGCTTGTCTCAATTCCACTATAACCCCCAAGGGCCGGTTTATCTCTTCTGGATGAAGCAGGACTTCAGAACACCAAATTTATAGCTTTTCGCCTGTGTAGTCCCCAAGGGCCGGTTTATCTCTTCAGAATGAACCGGGACTTTAGTCTATAACTTTCCTTTGAACAATTATGCATTAGCCCCCAAGTGCCAAGTGCATAACTTGTTATGTGCTTGGGACTTCGTAAAAAATGTCTGATAACTGCAAATATGCATTAGCCCCCAAGTGCCAAGTGTATAACTTGTTATGTGCTTGGGACTTTTAATATGATTTACCAATGTATGATGTGTATATCTCTTTGTAGGCTGATCTAAACCAGAAGGAATCTCAAGCTGCTGACCTTCAAGAAAATCTGAAATTTCAGCAAACAGCCGCCTCCAAAGCCAAGGATGAGCTGACCAGCGCTTTGGCAAACAAGGAAAAATTGAAAAGAGACTTCCAGAAGGAGTGGGCGGATTGGGAGACAGAGAAATCTGCTTTGGAGAAAAGAACTGTTGACACAGAGGCCGCTCTTAAACCGGTGTCCGAAGAGCTATTTGGCTTAAAGCGTCAAATAAACGCTATGACCACTATTGTCTTTGGTAAGCATCCTTATCACAAATCTGAATATACCATCCTCACAAATTTCCGGCTTAATACTGGTTCCACTGATGCAGGAAAACGCACTGCCCATCTAGGCTTTGACATGTAGAAGAAGCTAAAGGATGCCTATACACTTATAGAGCAACTTTATACCGGCGTGCAACGGATCATTTGTACTGTCGCTCACAACAAACCGCCCCCAACCTTGATCAAGGAAACCTTGGAGAAATTGCCAATGCTGCCCGCCCGGTTTGAAGAGCTGAAGAGATCGGCTGCAAGGGCAGCTGCTTTAACTGCCCTAACCCGGTCGAAAGCATGGGTGCCCGACCTTGATCCGGCTGACGAAGTAAATGTCTATCCAAACTTGAAAGAGGACGGATCAGAATTCACCAATGATGATCTTCGAGCTTTAACAAAGGAAATGCATCCCTTGGCCAGCAAGTTAGCCGAAGAAGCTGAACTGTCCCAGTACCAGGCGGTTTATGATGCTGACAACAGACGGGTTAATGCGCCTACTCATGATGTGGAGGATCTCATCCCGCCCGTCCGTAAGCACACTTACGCCCCTTATGTTGAACCGTCCAAGCTTATAAACGATGAAGCTATTTTCCAGGCCCTAACTGGGATCAATTGGGCAACCACTGACTTCCAGCTGCTGGGTGGATACGAGGAAGAGGAAACAGCGCAGGGTGATCTGCAGCCGTCTGGACGGGCTGGCGAGGAGACACGAGCCGGGGCCGGTTTAACCTTCAATATCTCGTGATCCTTGATGAGCAACTGCTATTCTTTTGGGCTGCAAAACGCTTTGTAATAGGCTAGCTGAAAACACTTGGTCTATTATGCCATCGTGCATATTTCCTCTGCATAATATTGCTTAATCCGGCAGCTTTATAATAGTTCTGCATAAGACAAATTTAAAGTGTCCTGGCGGTTTATTGCTGGACGGGTCATAATGCCCAAATACATGACCTAGGTTTATAACCCAAGCTGTATTTTGAAATAAATATGAAAATACATAGCATACCTGTGATATCAAATTGCATCGTTGACTTTACCAACTTTTGTAGTAAGGGTGGTCATCTCAAATTGTGAGTATTGATAACTCCTGCAATATTTCGCCGGTTTGTGATAAACCATACCGCGTTGTGATAAACACCGGATTAGCTGCAGATGATACTGGTGATTTATAATCAAACCAGACCGGGTTTAATAAACACAGGTTTACTTGATGGTGGTGACTAATAGTCAACCACTAGGCCGAATCGATAGATATCAGATGAATAAAAATCGCATTAAAGTTAAAAATTTGGCAAAAAAAAGCATATAAAAACTTGTAGTCGAGGCTTTTTACAGGCTGCCAGGCCCCAAATTCGAGGCTTTTCATGGGGTGCCAGGCCGCTGAGTTAAACCATTTTACAAAGCCTGTTAAGATGGACCTCACATTAACCAATCGTCGTTTTAACATTGACAAGTTCAGGGTCTGTATAAGATTGACTTGTCAATCGTTCGACGGGTCATACCAGGTTTACCTCGACGGAGTGACTTACTTGATGCGGGCAGGTTAACCCGGGGTTTTAGGTGTATACACCAGGCTTCCAAGTCATGGCTTGATAGCCTATTACAAGGTCCTTAAAAGCTCGTTGTCGTTGTGCGACAAGAGCCCCCAAGTAACATTGTGAGCTATGCTCCATGGGTGCCTATGTTTGAGTTGTGCTATGCATCAAACTCTCTTTTGCCCCTTACCATCAAGTTGGCTTGATAGTCGGATTACCGATGTAACCAGAGTTGTGCTCTAATGATAATATTGGCTTGATAGCCGGTCTAAGAGGGCCATGGGAACTCTGTTTGCATGCAGAATCCCCATGTGATAAACTCTTATGGAAAAAACTGCAGAAGCCCCGCTTTAACAGGGATGCCGGTTTATTATATTGATCATAATATATACATTGGAAATATATGTACATAAAGGGAGCCTATGACCCAGGTGTAGTAAGGCCGAAGATGAGCAATGTTCCATGGTCGTTGAGTCTTCTCCTCCACGATGCGTGAGTCCTTGTGTTCTCGAACGTCGATGAGGTAGTATGACCCGTTGTGTAGATTCTTGCTGATCACAAAGGGTCCTTCCCAAGGCGGGGACAGCTCGTGCATATCTGTCTGGTCTTGGATGAGCCGGAGCACCAGATCACCTTCTTGAAATGTTCTGGTTCTAACTCGGCGACTATGGTATCGACGCAGATCTTGCTGGTAAATCACTGACCGAGCCGTTGCGATATCACTCTCCAACCGGTCCAGTGCTTCTTGTCGCGCCTTCTTGTTGTCGGCTTCAACATAAGCCGCCACGCGAGGCGAATCATGACGGTTGTCACTAGGGAGAACTGCCTCAGCTCCGTACATCATGAAAAAAGGCGTGTAACCCGTAGATCTGTTGGGCATGGTATTGATGCTCCATAATACAGAAGATAACTCCTCCACCCAACAACCCGGCGTCCTTTGTAAGGGAACCATAAGCCGGGTTGTGATGCCTCTCAAGATCTCTTGATTGGCTCTCTCCGCTTGACCATTAGATTGAGGGTGAGCCACTGGAGATACGTCAAGCCGGATGTGCTCTCGTTGACAAAATTCTTTCATAGCCCCCTTGGACAAGTTAGTGCCATTATCAGTTATAATACTGTGTGGAAAGCCAAACCGGAAAATCACCTTCTTGATGAACTGAACCACCGTTGCCGCATCACACTTGCTGACCGGCTCTGCCTCGACCCACTTGGTAAACTTATAAACAGCCACCAGAAGGTGGGTCTTCTTATCTGGAGACCTCTTAAAGGGCCCAACCATATCTAGCCCCCAAGTTTTGAATGGCCAAGTAATTGGAATCATCCTTAATTCTTGAGCCGGTACATGAGCATGCCTTGAAAATTTCTGACAGGCATCACACTTTCTAACCAAGTCCTCCGCATCAGCACGAGCTGTCAGCCAATAGAATCCGTGACGAAAAGCTTTAGCAACTAAGGATTTTGAACCGGCATGGTGATTATAACCCACAAGTGTAGGGATCTATCGTAGTCCTTTCGATAAGTAAGAGTGTCAAACCCAACGAGGAGCAGAAGGAAATGATAGGCAGTTTTCAGTAAGGTATTTTCTGCAAGCACTGAAATTATAGGTAACAGATAATTTTGTGATACGGTAATTGGTAGCAAGTGACAAACGGTAAAAGTAAATAAGGTGCATCAAGGTGGCCCAATCCTTTTTGTAGCAAAGGACAAGCCTAGACAAACTCTTATATAAAGTAAAGCGCTCCCAAGGACACATGGGAATTATTGTCAAGCTAGTTTTCATGACGGTCATCTAATTCGCGTTCGGTACTTTGATAATTTGGTATGTGGGTGGACCGGTGCTTGGGTGCTGCCCTTACTTGGACAAGCCTCCCACTTATGATTAACCTCTAATGCAAGCATCCGCAACTACAAAAGAAGTATGAAGGTAAACCTAACCATAGCCTGAAACATATGGATCCAATTCAGCCCCTTACGAAGCAACACATAAACTAGGGTTTAAGCTTCTGTCACTCTAGCAACCCATCATCTACTTATTACTTCCCAATGCCTTCATCTAGGCCCAAATAATGGTGAAGTTTCATGTAGTCGATGTTCACATGACACCACTACAGGACAGACAACATACATCTCATCAAAATATCGAACGAAGACCAAATTCACATGTCTACTAATAGCAAGACTTCTCCCATGTCCTCGGGAACAAAAGTAACTACTCACAAGACATGATATTGTTCATGATCAGAGGGGTATTAATATGCATAATGGATCTGAACATATGATCTTCCACCAAATAAACCAACTAGCATCAACTACAAGGAGTAATCAACACTACTAGCAACCCACATGTACCAATCCGAGGTTTGGGTACAAAGATTGGATACAAGAGATGAACTAGGGTTTGAGAGGAGATGGTGTTGGTGAAGGTGTTAATGAAGATAGCCATCCCCAAGATGGGAGAGTTGTTGGTGATGACGGCGGTGGCGATTTCCCCCTCCCGGAGGGAAGTATCACCGGCAGAACAGCTCTGCCGGAGCCCTAGATTGGTTTCCGCCTCGGTTCCGCCTCGAGACGGCGGCGTCTAGTCCCGAAAGCCTCCTTATGATTTTTCCAGGTCAAAACACCTCATATAGGAGAAGATGGGTACCAGGGGCCTGCCGGCTCGCCCACGAGGCAGGGGGCGCGCCCTGGGAAGGGGGGCGCGCCCCCCACCCTCGTGGACAGCCGATGGCCCCCCTCGTGGGTTTCTTTTGCCAGATATTTTTTATATTTTCCGAAACGATGTTCTGTTGAGTTTCAGGGCTTTGGGAGTTGTGCAGAATAGGTTTCCAGAGTTTGCTCCTTTTCCAACCCAGAATTCCAGCTCCCGGCATTCTCCCTCTTCATGTGAACCTTGTAAGATAAGAGAGAAAAGGCATAAGTATTGTGACAAAACATGTAAGAATAGCCCATAATGCAATAAATGTCAACATATTAGCATGATGCCAAATGAACGTATCAAC
Organism: Secale cereale; assembly: GCA_902687465.1. Lineage (NCBI taxonomy): Eukaryota > Viridiplantae > Streptophyta > Magnoliopsida > Poales > Poaceae > Secale > Secale cereale. The sequence continues at coordinate 508,090,344 of LR738713.1, forward strand.
TCGCCCAAGCTTAGACCTCGCTTGTCCTCAAGCGAAAGCCGATATCGAAAAATATGTCCACGGGTTTAGAGATAGAGGTGTCGACAAAAACAAAATACGGACATGAGGGCATCTTGATCATTATCATAATAGCAACTTATATAAATATTGTCATATGATTCTTATGCTAAAGCTACAATTCATCCACAATATCAAGTATGAATCATAAACTTCATTAGAAACTAACAAACTTTGGTCTCGGTCATTGAAGCAATTGCAATTTATCATAACATCGGAAAGAGTCAATAAGAGCTTTTCAGCAAGCCTACATACTCAACTATCATATAGTCTTTCACAATTGCTCACACTCACTCAATACTTATGTTTATGGAGTTTTAATCGGACACAGAGAAATATAGGGGCTTATGGTGTTGCCTCCCAACCTTTACCTCAAGGGTAATGTCAACAGTAATAGATCATGAAAACTTACATCCAAGTGGGTATATATGTCAGGATCTTTCCAACACAAGGTGCTTGCCAAAGGATAAAATGTAAAAGGAAAGGTGGATTCACCTTGACACTTATAAGACATGAATAATAGATATGCCCTTCGTAGAGGGAAACAGAGGTTGTCATGTGTTTTTATGGTTGGATGCACAAAGTCTTAGCATAGAAGAACTTCGTTTTATATTGCCGCTTGTGATAAGGACCTTTATTATGCAGTCCGTCGCTTTTATTACTTCCATATCACAAGATCGTATAAAGCTAATTTCTCCCACACTAATAAATTATACATATTTTAGCGGATTTGCAACATGACAACTTACTCAGGAAGATCTTTCTCAATCCATAGGTAGGTATGGTGGACTCTCATGGCAAAACTAGGTTTAAGGATATATGGAAACACAAGTAGTATCTCTACTTAGTGCGAGGAGTTATTGCTAGCATGAGGGGGAAAGGCAAGCTCAACATGTTGGATGATCCATGACAATATACTTTATTTCAAATATAAGAAGACATAACCCATTGTGTTGTCTTCCTTGTCCAACATCAACTCTTTAGCATGTCATACTTTAATGAGTGCTCACAATCATAAAAGATGTCCAAGATAGTATATTTGTATGTGAAGCCTCTCTTCTTTTATTACTTTTTATTAATTGCAACGATGACCAAAACTATGTTTGTCACCTCCCAACAACTTTTATTTATCATACTCTTGTATGTGAAGTCATTACTTCCCATAAGATCGATATGATCTCTTTGATACTCTTTATGTTTTCTTTCTTTTGATCATGACCCAAGTGAGGAAATCAAGCCCTTGACTCAACACTAATCTTTATTATATAGCTCACGGACTTGATTACAAAGGATAAAGCTCACAAAGCAAAAGCTCACAACTAGATCATGCTAACTTCATTCTACTGGATCAAGATACCAAAAGGATCGAACTAAGTAAAACGGTAAAGATAGGAGTGATGGTGATACGATATCGGGGTCACTCCTCCAAGCTTGGCAGTTGCCAAGGGGAGTGCCCATACCCATATGATTATGTCTCCGTCCTCGGGGGTGGTGATGATGGAGTTGTTGATGATGTAGGCTTGTTTTTCACCTTCCAAGGCATGGGCTCACCATCGTAGAAGGATGATCGAGTCTCCGGGATACTCAAATCTTCAGCCAAACTCATGTTCTTGAATCTATATTCATACTCATAGTTTTGGTTCTGCATGTCATAGATCTGGGCTTGGAGGTGATCGATCTTCTCTTGAAGATTGGAGATGGCTTCCCCGAAGATCCTTGAGTCCATCTTGAGGTTGTTGGCAAGCTCCGAGATCATCATGTGGTTAGCGTCGAGTCCTCGTTCCACCATACCATGGCACTTGAAAACTTGTTGCTCCATTGCTTCGAGTCTTGTCTCCATGCTTCCGATCCTCCTTGGCCCCTCAACATCACGGATGTGCAGCACCCCCTCATGCAACTCCATGGTTTTGGGGTGGTGCAGCACCTCCGCAAGGTAGGGGTTGATGACCTTCTCGAAGAACTTGTCCTTGGGGGTGTTGGAGGACGCCATGATGATCTAATCTGTCAAAAACAGCAGCTCGAAACGAAAACAGAGGAATTCTGCGTGATACAGAGGTCAAAACCTTAGGGAGTATATATAAAGAATTTTTACCGACCAAAAGGAGTAATCCACAAGAAAACGGAGTCCGGGAACACACGGGGTGCCCACAAGGCAGGGGCGCGCCCTCCGCCCTCGTGGAGGCCTCGTGTCTCCTCCGTACTGCGGTTTATTTTTATATTTTTCTAAATATTCCAAAACGGAGAAAATTTGCCTTTAGAACTGTTTTGGAGTCGGTTTACTTACCGTATCACGTACCTCTTCCTTTTCGGAGGCTGAATCGTTCTGGAAAGTGTCTCTTATGTATTCCTCCGGGGTTATGGTTTCAATAACATAGTTTCAACATTTATAGGATTACCTGAGATATAATGTTTGATTCTTTGACCATTCATCACCTTCGGATTTGTGCCTTCGAAGTTGTTGATTTTTATGTCACGGGAACGATAGACCTCCTTGATAACGTAAGGTCCTTCCCACTTGGAGAGAAGTTTTCCTGCAAAAAATCTTAAATGAGAGTTGTATAGCAATACATAATCACCTACGTTAAACTCACGCTTTTGTATCTTTTTGTCATGCCATCTTTTAACTTTTTCTTTAAACAGTTTGGCATTCTCATAGGCATGGGTTCTCCATTCATCGAGACAGCTAATGTAAAATAACCTCTTCTCACCGGCAAGTTTGAAATCATGGTTGAGCTCTTTAATAGCCCAGTATGCCTTATGTTCTAGCTCAAGAGGTAAGTGACAAGCTTTTCCATATACCATCTTATATGGAGACATACCCATAAGATTTTTGTATGCAGTTATATAGGCCCATAGTGCATCATCTAGTTTCTTGGACCAATTCTTCCTAGACCTATTAACTGTCTTTTGCAAGATTAATTTCAACTCCCTATTACTTAGTTCTACTTGACCACTAGTCTGTGGGTGATAAGGTGATGCAATTCTATGGTTGACATCATACTTAGCAAGCATCTTACGGAAAGCACCATGAATAAAGTGTGAACCACCATCAGTCATTAGGTATCTCGGGACTCCAACCTCGGAAAAATAACTTCTTTAAGCCTCTTAATGGAGGTGTTATGATCAGCACTACTAGTTGGAATAGCTTCTACCCACTTAGTAACGTAATCAACAGCAACTAGAATATGTGTGTACCCATTAGAGGCAGGAAAAGGTCCCATATAATCAAAGCCTCAAACATCAAATGGTTCAATAACAAGTGAATTATTCATAGGCATTTCTTGACATCTACTAATATTACCTATTCTTTGACATTCATCACAAGATAAGACAAACTTACGGGCATCCTTAGAAAGAGTAGGCCAATAAAAACTGGATTGCAATACCTTGTGTGCAGTTCTATCTCCCGCGGGGTATCCACAATAAGCTTTGGAGTGGCACTTGCGTAGGATCTGTTCCTGTCCATGCTCACGTACACCACGTCTAATAATACCATCTACTCCTTCTTTATAAAGATGTGGGTCATCCCAGAAGTAATGTCTCAAATCATAGAAGAACTTTTTCTTTTGCTGGTATGTGAAGCTAGGAGGTATAAACTTAGCAACAATATAATTAGCATAATCAGCATACCATGGAGCAGTACGAGAAGTACTTATGACAGCTAATTTTTCATCAGGAAAGCTATCATCAATAGGTTGTGGGTCATCAAGTATATTCTCTAACCTAGACAAGTTTTCTGCTACAGGTTCTCAGCTCCTTTTCTATCAATAATATGCAAGTCAAATTCTTGCAGCAAGAGAACCCATCTAATAAGTCTAGGTTTAGCATCTTTCTTTTCCATAAGGTATTTGATAGCAGCATGATCAGTGTGAATAATTACTTTAGAATCAACGATATAGGGTCTAAACTTATCACAAGCAAATATGACTGCTAAAAATTCTTTCTCAGTGGTAGCATAATTTCTTTTGGCACTATCTAGATTTTTACTAGCATGCTGGATAACATTCAATTTCTTATCAACTCTTTGCCCTAAAACAGCTCCTACAGCATAATCACTAGCATCGCACATAATCTCAATGGGTAAATTCTAGTCAGGAGGCTGGACAGTCGGTGTAGAGATCAATGCTTTCTTAAGTATTTCAAATGCTTCTAGACAATCATCATCAAAGACAAAAGGAATATCTTTTTGTAAGAGATTAGTCAGAGGCCTGGAGATTTTGGAGAAGTCTTTAATGAACCTCCTATAAAACCCGGCATGACCAAGGAAACTTCGTATACCTTTGATATCCTTAGGGCATGGCATCTTTTCAATAGCATCAACTTTAGCTTTGTCAACTTCAATACCTCTTTCAGAAATTTTATGTCCCAAGACAATGACTTCATTAACCATAAAGTGGCACTTCTCTCAATTCAAGACAAGGTTAGTGTCTTCACATCTCTGCAAAACTCGATCAAGGTTGCTTAAGCAATCATCAAAAGAAGTTCCATAAACGGAGAAATCATCCATGAAAACCTCAACAATCTTTTCACAAAAATCAGAGAATATAGCCATCATGCATCTTTGAAAGGTAGCACATGCATTACATAAACCAAAAGGCATACGTCTATAAGCAAAGGTACCGAAAGGACAAGTAAAAGTGGTCTTTTCTTGATCTCTTTTTGACACAGGTATTTGAGAGAAACCAGAATAACCATCTAGAAAGCAGAAATGAGTATGTTTGGATAACCTTTGTAGCATTTGATCTATAAATGGCAACGGGTAATGATCTTTCTTAGTAGCTTTATTTAACTTACGGAAATCAATTACCATCCTATAACCTATAACTATTCTTTGCGGGATCAATTCATCCTTATCATTAGGAACGACAGTCATACCTCCTTTCTTAGGGATACAATGGACAGGACTTACCCACTGGCTATCAGCAACTGGATAGATAATACCTGCCTCTAGGAGCTTTAGTATTTCCTTCCTTACCACTTCTTTCATCTTAGGATTTAACCGTTGTTGATGATCAATAACTGGTTTAGCATTTTCTTCCAATTTTATCTTGTGTTGGCATATAGTGGGACTAATGCCCTTAAGATCATCCAGAGTATATCCGATAGCAGCACGATGCTTCTTCAGAGTTTTCAATAGTTTTTCTTCTTCCTGCTCTGAAAGGTTAGCACTAATAATAACAGGATATATCTTCTTTTCATCAAGATAAACATACTTAAGATTATCAGGCAAAGGTTTGAGTTCAAACACGGGATCACCCTTGGGTGGAGGAGGATCCCCTATGATTTCAACAGGCAAGTTGTTTTTCAATGCAGGTCCCTGTGTAAGGAATATTTCGTCTATTTCCCTTCTCTCATTCATATGCATAGCATTTTCATGGTCTAGCAAGTATTGTCCTAAAGGATCATTAGGTGGCACGGCAATAGAAGCAAGACCAATAATTTTATCTTTGCTGGGTGGTGCCTTTTCAAGGGGTTGTCTACGGAATTTAGCAAAGTTAAAATCATGAGACGTATCCCCTAATCCTAGATTGACAACATCTTTCATGCAGTCTATCTTGGCATTAACAGTATTCAAGAAGGGTCTACCAAATATAATGTGACAGAATGCATCTTGTGGGGAACTAAGAACAAGAAAATCAGTAGGGTATTTAACTTTCCCACACAAGACTTCAATATCTCTAACAATTCCAACTGGTGAAATAGTATCTCTATTGGCAAGCTTAATAGTAACATCAATCCCTTCTAGCTCAACAGGTGCAATGTCATGCATAATTTCGTTATACAAATCAAGAGGGATAATACTCGCACTAGCACCTACGTCAGATAAACCATGATAACAATGATCTCCTATCTTGACAGAGATAACAGGCAGGCCTACAATAGGTTTATGTTTATTCCTAGCATTGGGTTTAGCTATTCTAGCAGAATCTTCTTGGAGGTAAATAACATGTCCATCTAAATCTTCTACCATGAGATCTTTAACCATAGCAAAACTAGGTTCAAATTTAATTTTCTCAGAGGGTCTAGGTGTCCTAGTATTACTCTTACGAACTATAGTTGAAGCTTGAGCATGATCCTTTATCCTAACTGGGAAAGGTGGTTTCTCAATATAAGCGATAGGAATAATAGGATCAACATTATAAGTGATAGTCTTTTCTTCAACTTTAATAGGTTCAACTACTTTTACTTCAATAGGGGGATGGTATTTAAACCACTTCTCCTTGGGGAGATCAACATGAGTAGCAAAATATTCACAGAAAGAAGCTACTATCTAAGAGTCAAGTCTATATTTAGTGCGAAACTCACGAGAAACATCGGTATCCATAAAAGCTTTAACACAAACAAACTTAGGGGTCATACCTGACTCCTTACCTTCATCGAGATCCCAATATTCAGAGTTGCGTTTAATTCTTTCCAATAAATCCCATTTGAAATCAATAGTCTTCATCATGTAAGAGCCAGAACAAGAAGTATCGAGCATGGAGCGAATATTATGAGAAAGCCGAGCATAGAAATTTTGAATGATCATTTATCGTGAGAGCTCATGATTGGGCCATGAATATAACATTGAATTAAGCCTTCCCCAAGCTTGAGTGATGCTTTCTCCTTCGCGAGGCTAGAAATTATAAATATAATTACGATCACGATGAACCTGGTGCATAGGGTAGAACTTCTGATGAAATTCCAACTTCAGACGATTGTAGTTCCATGATCCCATATCATCGCATAGCCTAAACCATGTCAATGCATCTCCCTTCAAAGATAAAGGGAATACCTTATTCTTGATAACATCCTCGGGCATACCTGCAAGCTTAAACAATCCACAAACGTCATCCACATAGATTAGATGTAAATCGGGATACAGTGTTCCATCTCCTGTAAAGGGATTTTCAAGCAGTTTCTCTATCATACCTGAAGGAATCTCAAAGCAAAGATTTTCAATAGGTGCAGTAGGTTGAGGAGCACCTCTTTACTCTTCTGGTCAGGGTGAAGATACCCCGAACAAGCCCCTCAAAGGATTTTGAGCCATAGTAACAAATGACAATAAATTTCAGCACACTATATAAATTTTTCCTTACCAAATTCCACTTACCAAAGGCGCTTCACTCCCCGGCAACGGCGCCAAAAAAGAGTCTTCATGACCCACAAGTGTAGGGGATCTATCGTAGTCCTTTCGGTAAGTAAGAGTGTCGAACCCAACGAGGAGCAGAAGGAAATGATAGGTAGTTTCAGTAAGGTATTTTCTGCAAGCACTGAAATTATAGGTAACAGATAATTTTGTGATAAGGTAATTGGTAGCAAGTGACAAACGATAAAAGTAAATAAGGTGCAGCAAGTTGGCCCAATCCTTTTTGTAGCAAAGGACAAGCCTGGACAAACTCTTACATAAAGTAAAGCGCTCCCGAGGACAGATGGGAATTATCGTCAAGCTAGTTTTCATCACGATCATCCGATTCGTGTTCGGTACTTTGATAATTTGGTATGTGGGTGGACCGGTGCTTGGATGCTACCCTTACTTGGACAAGCCTCCCACTTATGACTAACCTCTAATGCAAGCATCCGCAACTACAAAAGAAGTATTAAGGTAAACCTAACCATAGCCTGAAACATATGGATCCAATTCAGCCCCTTACGAAGCAACGCATAAACTAGGGTTTAAGCTTCTGTCACTCTAGCAACCCATCATCTACTTATTACTTCCCAATGCCTTCCTCTAGGCCCAAATGATGGTGAAGTGTCTTGTAGTCGACGTTCACATGACACCACTAGAGGAGAGACAACATACATCTCACCAAAATATTGAACGAAGACCAAATTCACATGACTACTAATAGCAAGACTTCTCCCATGTCCTCAGGAACAAAAGTAACTACTTACAAGACATAATATTGTTCATGATCAGAGGGGTATTAATATGCATAATGGATCTGAACATATAATCTTCCACCAAATAAACCAACTAGCATCAACTACAATGAGTAATCAACACTACTATCAACCCAGAGGTACTAATCTGAGGTTTGGGTACAAAGATTGGATACAAGAGATGAACTAGGCTTTGAGAGGAGATGGTGCTGGTGAATATGTTGATAAAGATAGCCCTCCCCAAGATGGGAGAGTTGTTGGTGATGACGGCGGTGATGATTTCCCCCTCCCGGAGGGAAGTATCCCCGGCAGAACAGCTCTGCCGGAGCCCTAGATTGGTTTCCGCCTCGGTTCCGCCTCGAGACTGCGGTGTCTGGTCCCGAAAGCCTCCTTATGATTTTTTTTTCCAGGTAAAAACACCTCATATAGGAGATGATGGCCACCGGGGGCCTACCGGCTAGCCCACGAGGCAGGGGCCGCGCCCTGGGAAGGGGGCGCGCCCCCCACCCTCGTGAACAGCCGGTGGCCCCCCTCGTGGGTTTCATTCACCAGATATTTTTTATATTTTCCGAAACGATGTTCTGTTGAGTTTCAGGGCTTTTGGAGTTGTGCAGAATAGGTTTCCAGAGTTTGCTCCTTTTCCAGCCCAGAATTCCAGCTGTCGGTATTCTCCCTCTTCATGTGAACCTTGTAAGATAAGACAGAAAAGGCATAAGTATTGTGACAAAACATGTAAGAATAGCCCATAATGCAATAAATATCAACATATAAGCATGATGCAAAATGAACGTATCATGTGACCACAATCTCCTTCATGGATCTCTCGAAGAATCGCACAGCCTTCATCCGGAGACATGCAACATTGAAATGCCCTTGTTACACTGCAATGATGTAATTCTCCATTGACAATAGTCATTGACTTGGACCGCCGGACTATCTGCCTGGCCAAGATTTCATCCTCTGGTAACTCGCCTCGGTTCAAATATGCCAAGTATGGGACAGTCCAATCCGGGATAGCGTGAAGCGCCACTACCAACTGAGCCTCTTGATCAGGAACAGCCAAGTCCTCTTGTAAAGGTAATTTAACCAATGGATTATGCAGAACGTCCAGAAAGACATTAGGTGGAACCGGTTTACGTTGGGAACCCAGACGGCTTAATGCGTCCGCCACTTCATTCTTTCGCCGGTCCACATGATCCACCTGATAACCCTTAAAATGTCCAGCGACGGTGCCCACCACTCGACGATATGCTGCCATGAGCGGGTCCTTGGAATCCCAAGTACCAGATACTTGTTGGGCCACCATGTCCGAGTCACCACAGCATTTAACCCGGCTTAAATTCATCTCCTTAGCCACTTGAAGACCGTGGAGGAGAGACTCATATTCTGCTGCATTGTTAGTGCAAGGGAACATTAAACGGAGAACATAACAAAATTTATCACCTCACGGGGAAGTTAATACGACTCCAGCCCCCGAGCCCTCCAATTGCCTGGATCCATCAAAGTGAATAGTCCAGTATGTGTGATCCGGCTATTCTTCCGGTGCTTGTAACTCCGTCCAATCATTGATGAAATCCACCAGCGCTTGGGACTTGATTGCCGTGCGAGGCACATATCTTAGCCCGTGAGGACCAAGCTCGATGGCCCACTTGGCAACCCGGCCAGTTGCTTCTCTGTTTTGGATTATATCTCCCAGAGGGGCAGAGCTGACCACAGTGATGGGATGACCCTGAAAATATTGCTTAAGCTTCCGGCTTGCCATGAAGGCTCCATATACCAGTTTCTGTCAATGTGGATATCTCTGTTTAGATTCAATGAGCACCTCGCTGATGTAGTAAACCGGTCGTTGAACTGGATATTCCTTCCCAGCCTCCTTGCGCTCCACTACAATGGCAACAGTGACAGCCCGGGCATTAGCAGCCACATATAGTAACAGTAGCTCATTATCAACCGGGGCAGCAAGGACAGGCGGCTCTGCCAACTGTTTCGTCAAGTCCTCGAACGCAGTATTAGCAGCAGCACTCCAGACAAAGTTGTCTGTATTTTTCATCATCTGGTAGAGCGGGATGGCTTTCTCCCCCAATCGGTTGATAAACCGGCTCAATGCTGCAATGCGACCTACCAGACGTTGAACATCATTGATACACGCCGGTTTAGCCAATGACGTAATAGCTTTGTTCTTCTCTGGATTAGCTTCAATTCCCCTGTTTGACACCAGGAACCCTAGGATCTTGCCTGCCGGCACACCAAAAGCGCACTTGGCTGGATTAAGCATCATCTTATAAACCCGGAGATTATCAAAAGTTTCCTTCAAGTCATCTATCAACGTCTCTTCCTTTCTGGATTGTACCACAATGTCATCCACATATGTATGAACATTACGCCCAATCTATGTATGAAGACAATTTTGCACGCAACGTTGATAAGTCGCCTGGGCACTCTTGAGCCCAAAGGGCATAGATACATAGCAGAAGGCTCCAAAGGGAGTTATAAAAGTTGTCTTCTCCTGGTCCTTAACTGCCATTTTGATCTGATGATAGCCGGAATATGCATCTAGAAAACTTAAACGCTCACAACCCGCCATAGCATCCATGATTTGATCAATACGGGGGAGAGCAAAGGGATCAGTTGGGCAAGCCTTATTCAAATATGTGTAATCCACACACATACGCCAAGTGTCGTTCTTCTTGAGTACTAGCACCGGATTAGCCAACCACTCAGGGTGAAACACTTCAACAATAAACCCGGCCGCCAAGAGCCTGTTTACCTCTTCACCAATAGCTTTTCGCCTTTCCTCATTGAAGCGGCGGAGAAACTGCTTGACCGGTTTGAATTTGGGATCGATATTAAGAGTGTGCTCAGCGAGTCCTCTCGGTACACCTGGCATGTCAGAAGGTTTCCATGCAAAGATGTCCCGGTTCTCATGGATGAACTCGATGAGCGTGCTTTCCTATTTTGGATCTAGGTTAGCATTGATGCTAAACTGCTTGGATGAATCACCAGGAACAAAATCAACTAGCTTGGTCTCATCAGCCGATTTAAACTTCAAGCCGGATCATGCTCTGTAGTTGGCTTCTTTAAAGGAGACATGTCCGCTGGATCAACATTGTTCTTGTAGAACTTCAACTCCTCTGTTGCACAAACCGACTCAGCGTAGGCCGCATCACCTTCTTCACATTCCAAAGCAATCTTACGACTCCCATGTACTGTGATAGTGCCCTTATGACCCGGCATCTTGAGCTCCAGATAAACGTAACAGGGCCTCACCATGAACTTAGCGCAAACCGGCCGTCCAAACAAGGCATGATACGGGCTCTTGATTTTTACTACTTCAAATGTCAAAGTCTCTCACCTCGAGTCATGCTCATCTCCAAAGGTAATCTCCAAGTCTATCTTACCGACCGGATACGCAGATTTGCCAGGTACCACACCATGGAAAACAGTGTTGGACGGTCTAAGCTTCTTATCTGTTAGCCCCATGCGACGGAAGGTCTCATAATACAGGATGTTGATGTTGCTCCCTCCGTCCATGAGCACCTTAGTGAACTTATACCCCCCAACCTGAGGAGCCACCACTAGTTCCAGCTGACCCGGATTATCAACCCGGGGCGGATGATCCTCACGACACCACAGAATGGGCTGTTCCGACCAGCGTAAATAACGAGGTACTACCGGTTCAATAGAGTGCACCGCCCTCTTATAAACCTTCTTATCACGCTTACATAGGCCAGTGGTGAAGACGTGATACTGCCCACAACTCAACTGCTTTGGTTTGCTCTGATAACCTGATTGTTGCTGTTGATGATGCCCCTGATGATTATAACTATAACATCCCAAATTTTCAATTTGGAATGTTATACATAGATCATATTGCATTGCATATTTTATTGCATTTTGTGCGTGGCGACCCTCGAAAATTCTAAGCAACTCAAGGACCTACTAAGAGAGTTGGGAATGCAACCGTTTTCGTATTTGAGTTTTCTCGAATACCGGTACGAGGATCGCATTGATTTTAATTATTTTTCTATCCTTAAAAATATTTCTAAATAAAATATATGAGCGGAGATAATATGACTTCTCCAAAATAAAAGAAATGTTGGAGGAAAAATATTAAAATCACTTTTGGTTTTTATTCGGATTTAATTGCGATTTTATTTGCATAGGAAAAATGCACGTTTTTCAAAATGGCATTTAGGTCCGGGAAAAATGTTCACTTTGTCCTAAATATTATTAGAGGACGGTGAAAATTTATTTCGGAATTTTTGGAGTCCGTTTAGTATTTCTTTCGTTAGTTTTCGTGCATCAGGACTCGTTTACAAAAAAAAGGGGGCGAACCGACCTTGGGCCGTAACCGACTAGGACTCTTCCTATCGGGCCTTTAAAAGCGCAGCTGCTAGCCCGAGTAGCCACCTCAGCCCGCGTGCGCCGAAACCCTAGCCGCTGCCTGCCCAAGCCGCCGCCGCCGCATCGCGCCGCCGCCGCTTTGCACCGCCTTGCCGCCGCCGCTCCAGCCCCCGCCGCCGCCGCAGCCGCCGGAGATGACCGCCGCCACCGTCTTGTTCAATGAGGTAGCCGCCGACGGTTTTTTTTAACCGATCGGTCTTTTTTTTAGAAACCCTAGATCTGTTTTTTCAGATCGGTTCGGTTTTTTTCGGTTTAGTTACTTTGCGGACGTTCGTCCGTACTTTCATTTTAACAAACACTGTCCAGCCGTTAGTTACAGACAGCGAACGTTCGCTCGTTAGCCTGTTCGTCAGTTTTTCTTTTTCGGGGTATTTATCCGCGATTATTTCGATCGCGATTTCTGCCCTGATATTGTTTTTCGTTTTTCTTTTCGCTCGAGAGTCAGAATAAGGTGATTCAAAATCCGAGATCTTTGTCTCGACGCCCTCTTTTCATTTAACCAACTTGAACAAGGTTTTGCTACTGTAAAATTTGACCCTAGATCAATCTAGTAAACGGATCTTGTTTCTTTCGCAGTTTGAGTTTCGTTGCTTCGTTCGGTTTGATTCTTTTTGCAAACCGGAGTTCTTAAGTTGAACTTTCTAGTTAGATCTTCTCTTTTGGAGTTTTGTTTGTGCATCTTTGCTTGATTGCTTATGTATGCTAATGTTTGCTTGTGATAGAATACCCGGACTGCGAAGCGTGCTACTACGAGTCTCTAGGTTTTGCGAATCATTAGCAAGGCAAGTAACACTTTGATCATACCCTTTATTACCCAGTTTTTTTTAGATTAGATCAAACCCCCACACATTGCATGGGTAGGATCTCTTAACTTGTGGGTCTGGGAAGTAGATTGAGGTAGAACCTATTACCTGCTTTATTTTCAAACCCTTGGGACTTACTCTACGTTATGCTTAGGTTATCATGCTATGCTCGTTGACTTGGTTTGGGTTTGAGTGAAATCCATGACAGATGTGAGTTGTTAATTAATGGTTCAACTTAAGGTGGCTACTTAAATACACATCTGGGTGGATTGGTGGCAGGGCACGTGGAAAATCCAGTGTTGTCCTAGGAAATCCCGTGGTTCCGTGTGATTTTTCCTATGGAATTCCACCCAGGCTCAAAGGGATCATAAAACTATTCATGCTAGAAACTTCCGTGTGCAGCCACAATGCCATTATGGGTTCTGGCATAGTATGAGTAAGTTGTGTGAGCTCTTTCAGTGGTGGACTAGCAGATGTAGGGGAAAGTAGGTGTACCGGTCCACCCGGGGTAAAGAATGAATGCTTCTGAAAGACTGTGTCTCGGTCATCCGTTTCTCAAACACCATGTAGTGCGAGAAGTCCAACGGACGAGATCGAGTCTTGTGGGGAAAAGTGCACAAACCTCTGCAAAGTGTACAAACTGATCATGATTAGCCGTGTCCCCGGTTATGGACAATCTTGAGTATCTGGTACTTGAATTATTGGTTGACCTCATCACTCTAAAATTAATTTGTTGGGTTAATGATTACTTTAATTGGGATTTGAGTTGGAGGTACCTTCTCAATGATGTTTCAACTACCATGATAGTTAAAATAAAATATATTCCTTTGTTGTAGGGAAAAATTGGCTTTATGCAAAAACTTTAACCTTAGAGCCTCCACCAACCAAATATGCATATAGTGTTAGCCTTTATTCTGTTACTTGCATCTTCTGTGTTATCTTGCGAGCATATTCCATGTGCTGAACTGTTTCGGGCTGCAACATGTTATGTTGCAGACTTTTCAGATGAGGAGTAGGACGTTCTAGGTCGTTTGTCATGCACTCAGCTATGCCGTTGGAGTTGATGGACTCACTTATCTTCCAAGCCTTCCGCTGTTATTTTATTAGATGGCCTTAAGCCATAGACTTTTGTAATAAGTTCTCTTTTGAGACACTCAATGTAATAAGTGTGTGATTGCCACTCTGTTATAAATCCTTCAAGTTCCGTGTGTGTCAGCATTACCGATCCAGGGATGACACAGAACATAGAGACTTCGGTCCATTCGGATCGTGGTCGCTACAAGATGGTATCATAGCACACGCTGAATGTAGGACACGACCACTAAGATAAACCCTAGGTCACTCTTCTCTACTCATTTCTGAATCCTCTCCATTTTCTACTCTTTAGGATGGTCGACCCAAGGAACAAGTTCATTCAACCAGATGAAGACACACCTTTTGGACGACACTTGAAGGAAGTCACTAGGTACCTGAACATAGGAATGCCAAGTTTCACCGGGACCTACACCGCCACTTTACCAGAAGAGGAGCGATGGAGCATTCAAGTTCAAATTCCCGGAAGAACCTTCACACCATCCACTGAGCCAATAGAGTTTTCTTTTGATGCACCAACCTGGAGCCTAGGCAAGAGTATGGCAGCCCACATCACTATGGGAAGGATCGGAGAAGTCTACAAGCAGGACCTAAAGGACACTATCTACCAGATTTGTGGACGCCGAGATGAACGTTGGGACATGATCAGTACTCGGAAGGACAGGTCCATTGCAGCGTTGATCCAGGAGTTAAACTAGCACATTTGTCGACAGGAGCACCAGATGTGCGCAGGGATGATAGATTTGAAGAAGGCACTAACCAGGAACTTGGAGCTAGAAGAGGAACTCAAGTCTACTCGTGATGGATACGAGGAGGAGATGATGATACTTGTGGAGAAGAATGACGATTTGACAAGGAAGCTAGGAGTATTCATGGGAGATCCAGCACCAGGAGGGGAAGAAGAGGAAGAAGAACCCAAGGAGATTCGTCCTGAAGATTACATCATCATCGATGACACGGATTCAGATCCCGATGATAGTAATGACGAAGACTACGAAGATGAAGCTGGAACAGACATCATGGAATCTTCCGCCGATCAAAATTTCTAGATGACCACCCTATGACTAGTAGTTTTCCCACAAAGTAGTATTTAGAGCACTTTTGTAAAGTTAGTTAGATCTTTGTAAGCCCTTGTTTGAAATTCATTGGTGTGATATGATTGTGTTTGTCTCATGTGCATATGGGTAGTGAATTTTTCCCTTAGACGTCATTTCTATTCTAATCTCTTCCCTCTACACCCATCAGATGCCTCCGAGACATTAGCCCGGATTTGAGTTTCCCCCTAAGCTCACTCAGTTGATCCAGCAGCAGAACACTTTGATGCAACTTCTTGTCCAGAACACTCAGAACAACCAGAACAACAACAACAACAACAACCCTCCACCACCACCACCCGTGGACAACCTGACACGTTTCCTAAGGTTGCAACCACCGGTGTTTGCTAGCAGCATTGAACCAATAGTTGTTGATGACTGGCTACGCAAGATTGGAAGGGATTTGACCACCGCCAATTGCACGGATGCTGAGAAGGTGCGATTTGTCGCACACCAGTTGTCTGGACCAGCAGCAGCATGGTGGGAGAATTACACAACCACTTTCCCTATAGCCAATGTCACTTGGGAGCAGTTTTAGGAAGCTTTTCGCATTGCCCATGTCTCAACTGGAGCTATGAGCATGAAGAAGCGGGAGTTTCGAAATTTGCGCCAAGGAAATCGTACTGTGGCTTAGTACATAAATGAGTTTAGTACCCTATCTTGTTACACCCCAGATGATGTGGACACAGATGCCGCTAAGCAGGAAAGATTTATGGAAGGGCTGAATGATGAGATGAGCGTACAGTTGATGGTGGCAACCTTCAACAACTACCAGGAGTTGGTAGATAAGGCTCTTATGATTGAAGGGAAGCAGCAGAAGATTGAGAGCCGCAAAAGGAAGTATGGACGGAAAGAATAGTTCTGGAGCCCAGCTGAAGCCCCGATTCACCCCGAATTCGAGAGGATACAACCATAACCATGGAAGCCACACCCACACTGGAGGAAGTTCTCACAATCACAATGGCTCCAAGAATGGGAATGGAGCAAATAATAATCAGAATCGCTCTACTCCATCCACACCCGCCAAGAGGGATTTGAGCCACGTTACCAGTTTCAAGTGCGGGAAGAATGGACACTATGCCACGGAGTGCCCTGAAGCTAAGAATGGGAACGGCAATGGAAGCGCCGGGAAGAAGCCCAACCCATTCAACAAAGGACAAGTGAACCACGTGACCGTGGAGGAGGTTAAAAAGCAACCAGATGTTGTTGTGGGTAAGTTTTTGGTTAAGTCATTTACCGCAGTTGTTCTTTTCGATACTGGTGCATCACATTCATACATTTCAAGGGGATTCGTAAATAGACATAAGTTGCCCACCCAAGTCCTTAAGACCCCCATGTTAGTAAACTCTCCAGGAGCGGAGTATATGGCACATCAAGGATGTTTTCAGACGCCATTGGTCATAGGACGCCATGTTTTCCCCTCAGACCTGATAGTTTTGGATTCCCAAGGATTGGATGTGATACTAGGTATGGATTGGCTATCGATGTATGGAGGGAACATCGAATGTGCCAGCAAGTCTATTTTGCTTACCACCCCAGAAGGAAAAAGGATCAAGTATGTATCTAGGCATTCGCATAGAAGGACACAAGTACATTCTCGAGAGTTGTTCAGGAAGAAGTGCATGTAGTAAAGGATTACCCAGATGTTTTTCCAGAGGAGCTACCCAGCATGCCACCGGATAGGGATATTGAGTTTTTGATTGAACTATTGCCCGGCACCGGACCTATATCGAAGAGACCATATCGGATGCCAGCGAATGATCTGGAGGAGATCAAGAAGCAGATTAAGGAGTTATTGGAGAAAGGATTTATTCGCCGGAGTTCATCACCTTGGGGATCCCCAGTGCTTTTGGTCGAGAAGAAGGATGGATCTTTAAGAATGATCATTGATTATCGAGCACTAAATGAAGTGACTATTAAGAATAAGTACCCACTGCCGATGATCAATGATCTGTTCGACCAACTCCAGGGAGTGAAAGTATTCTCCAAGATTGATCTACGATCTGGATACCACCAGTTGAAGATCCAAGAGAAGGATATACCTAAGACAGCCTTCACCACAAGGTATGGGCTATATGAGTATACGGTTATGTCATTTGGATTGACTAACGCCCCTGCCTATTTCATGAGTATGATGAATAAGGTGTTCATGGAGTTCTTCGATAAGTTTGTCGTGGTATTCATTGATGATATTTTAGGGTTCTCGAAGAACGAAGAGGAACACGCGGAGCATTTGCATTTGGTACTAGAGAAGTTCAGAGAACATCACTTGTACGCCAAGTTTAGCAAATGCGAGTTTTGGTTGAAGGAAGTTGGATTCTTAGGGCATGTTATATCAGGAGAAGGTGTAGCAGTGGACTCCGTCAAAGTGCAGGCAGTCACTGAGTGGTTGGCACCCACTTCAATTGGAGAGATCCGCAGTTTCCTTGGACTCCCGGGATATTACAGGAGATTCATAGAAAAATTCTCCAAGATTGCAAAGCCAATGACGACATTGTTGAAGAAGGAGACAAAATTCCATTGGACTGAAGAGTGCGAAGAAAGTTTCCAGGAGTTGAAGAAACGATTGACGACCGCCCCAGTGCTGATCTTGCCAGATATACGCAAGGATTTCCAAGTGTATTGTGATGCTTCACGCTTAGGACTTGGAGGAGTACTCATGCAGGATGGAAGAGTTGTTTCTTATGCATCTTGTCAACTGCGACCGCACGAGTTGAATTATGCGACGCACGATGTGGAGTTAGCAGCTGTGGTGCACGCGCTCAAAACTTGGAGACATTTCCTTATTGGAAATCGTTGTGATGTGTACACGGATCACAAGAGTTTGAAATACATTTTCACTCAGAAGGAGTTGAACCTCAGACAAAGGAGATGGTTGGAGCTTATAAAGGATTATGACTTGAAGCTGCACTATCACCCAGGAAAGGCCAACATCGTGGCAGATGCTTTGAGCCAAAAGAGTTATGCGAATACCCTAGTAAAGGGGGAATTGCCACAGAAGTTAGCAGAAGATCTCAGGGAGCTTCGTTTGGAGATAGTTCCTAGAGGATTTGTTGCAACATTGGAGGTTCAGTCAACATTGCTGGGAAAGATACGAAGCCCAGAAGTAGGACAAAGAGATTGCCGAGATAAAGGAGAGGATGAGTGAAGGAAAAACCAAGGAATTTCGTGAAGATGAACACGACACCTTGTGGTTTGAGGATCGAATCTATGTGCCCAACAATCCGGAGATCAGGAAGTTGATACTGCAGGAGGCACATGATTCGCCATACTCGATACACCCCGAAAACACTAAGATGTATTTGGATTTGAAAGAACATTTCTGGTGGACGGGAATGAAGAAGGATATTGCCGAATATGTAGCAGTATGCGATGTATGCCAAAGAGTGAAGGCGGAGCATCAGAACCCAGCAGGATTGTTACAGCCTATGCCAATACCCGAATGGAAGTGGGACAAGCTCGGCATGGACTTTATCACCGGATTGCCCAGGACCAAATCAGGATATGACTCAATCTCGGTAGTAGTGGACCGCTTGACCAAGGTAGCCCACTTTATCCCCATGAAAACCACGTATACCAGTGCGAAGTTGGCCAAGATATACATGACCAGGATCATATGTCTGCACGGAGTTCCGAGGACCATTGTATCAGACAGAGGAACACAGTTTACCTCAAAGTTTTGGCATCAGCTACACCAGACTATGGGAACGAGGCTGGAATTCAGTATAGCTTTTCATCCACAGACAGATGGACATACCGAGAGAGTCAATCAGATTCTGGAGGACATGTTGAGAGCTTGTGCGCTAGATTATGGATCTAGTTGGGATGACAACTTGCCCTACTGTAACACCCCAAAATTTTTAACCACTTTTTCAGTAAATAAAATTTGGCTAGAAATAAAATTTTGAATTCTTTAATAATTTTCAGAGCCTTTTCTATCCCTGTCTTAGAAAATCTTCTCTTCATATAGTAAAGCTTTGGAAATAATGTTGTGGGCTCTGGTTATATCTTGAGTCATCTCATTATCTGTTTAATAACAGTAGAAATTATTTTCATAATAAAATTTTTTTTTACCTTAGAAATTCTTTTAATAGCTTTTGCAGTGTTTTGAATGCTCCTGTTGCACTACTACTATTTTAAATAATTCTCTAAAAATTCCACCATAATTCTGAGAGGTCATATGATGCCTAAATATCACTTTGGTGCAAAAACCCAACTTGGTGTTTTGCAAAATTTGAGTGAATCATCCTCATTTCTATTTCTGTCTATTCTCTAGGTTTCAACTACAACCCTATTATTTTCCTGCTCTAAAATTTCTGAGCCTTGGCCATCTTCTTGTTCTTCCAACCAAAACCTTAACTCCAGAAGATCAGCTCCATTAGCATCATTTAGACCCACCAAATATCACTCTGAATATTCAGTCCAGAACTGAATTCCAGTACAACTTACACTAGCAAGTATTTCCTTTTCCCAAAACAACTTCACCATCATCTCTACCATCTAAAGAGACCCCATCCTGCCAAGATGCACATCCAACAAGGTCACCTAGGTCACCCTAACTTTCTGTCGAGCACCTTGAGCTCATGGCTGAAGTTAGGCATCTTTTTGGATTGCACTAGCATCTAGCCACTCTTCCCAAACCATCATGTCCACCATCTCTAGAACCATCAGGAGCATCAGCCTGCCAAAAACAAGCTCAGTTGGAGCAGCCTAACATGCTTTGGCATTTCATCGAACACCTCAGGGGCATGTCCAGAGCGTGGCCAGAGCGCCCGTACTGCAGCCGTGGCATCGAGCTCCTGCCACTGCCCTGCTGCCTCCCCACTCGCCCGAGTCCCCCTCTGGATCATCTCAACCACCATTTACTCCCCCGACATCTTCCCTTGGCCGCTTGCGCCGGCCACCACCGTCCACGCCGTCCGGATGCGCCGCCCGACGAGTCCCGCATCGCCACGTCGCACCGACGTCAACGCCCTGGACGCGTGGCTCGCCCTCGAGCCAAACCGGATGCCCCGCCTTCACTGCAAGCAGCCACCTCCCTCACCAAACTCCGCCGTCCATCAACGGCCTCGCCACCGGCCGCGCCTGCCATTAATGGCCGCTGCCACGATCTGCCATGGACGGCGCCGCCCCGAGTACCTGGCACCTCCCCGAGACGCCAGCTCGCCTGGGGAGTAACGGCGGCCAGGCCACGTCCTCGCCAACCCGCACCGGCCACCCAACGACCACGCCTACCGGAGTAAAAGCATCGCCGCCGTGTCCGTTCTCTGGAACCCACCATACCGCGTCGCTCCGCCTATAAATACTCAACCCCAAGCCTCCTCAGTGGATCACGACCCCTTCCTATTCGCTAGGAACTTCCCCATGCACCCAATCGACCGGAAACGGTCACCTTCCCCATCTCCGGCAACCTCTGCCGCCGCCACTCTCTCGAAGCACACCACCCCTTCAGTGCATCCCCCTCCCTACTTTCTGCACCAAAACCTTCCTTGAGCATCCACCGACCCGTCCCCAACCTCAACTCCACTGGAGCCGCGCCCTAGCCGGAGTCCCCTTTTTCGTCCGACGGCGTCGTCCGCCGAGGACCTCGTCGCCGGCAACTCCCACCATCCCAGCCACCACGGAGGGCACCGGACGAACCGTTTCCACCTCCTGAACACAACGGTGCCCTCGACTTCTCCAACGGCGCCACCGTTCGCCGGCGAGCTTCGCCGGAGTCCCGCCCCGTTCTGTCGCCAGGAAGAAGGGCGGGTGGACCGGGGTCAAACCTGACCAGTGGGCCAGGCGGGCCCACTGTCAGTGACCACAAGCCGCGGGCCCCCGCTGTGTAAGTGGAGGCGGTCTCCTCCTGGAGCCGTCACCGCGCAAAGGAGGCGTATTCCGTGGAATACGCCATCGACGTCAGCACCCCCTCCCTCAGCCAGACAACTGGGCTCGGCCCAGTGGTGCCGTGGAGCTAAACAGCGCTCCGGGCGCGAATCTATCCTTTCTTTTTATCAATTCCAGCAGCTTTTCGATAAATTCCACAGCCACCAAATCAAATCCTAATTTGATGATTCCAATTTCTGTAGGCTTCTAAAATCATGTTTTATTTATCTAAATTAGGTGAACATTTGTTTTCCTATGCTTAGTTTTTGTTGAATCAATTAAATAGTCCTTTTATTCATTATTTTCAACTTAGTAATACCTTAACTAATTCTTATGAACTCTAAATGAATTAATTCTTTTTCTGATATTCCTTAAATATCCTCTAGTTTATTTTAGTATTTATTTCAAAAACTTTTGAAATACTTTTTAGTGCTGTTTTTGAATTATGTGGTA
>LR738713.1:508111990-508282311 GCA_902687465.1 Secale cereale
AGCTGTACATATTCCACCAGCAGATTTAAACCAAGGCCCTCCCTATGTGATTTTCATCGGGAGATCCATGCCAACGCCAGGCATGGCCATTGAGTCTGCTGCATATGAAGCAGTCACCCGTCTTCGATTTGCGGTGCCCTGTGCCAACGCAAGGGAATACTGCTATTTTCCAAGTCGCCCTGCTTTTGGAGCAGAAGCTACATTCCGCTGTGGACGTGCGGAGAGCGATCCAGCCCTGGTCTATCTCATTCAGTATGTGATGGCCCAGGAGCGTTTCACCCAGCAAATACTGGAGTATCTCCACTACCTTGCTGTTCTGAATCCCCGGATCGCCATTGGCGGACCCCCTCTGCCAACTCAGGAGGGACACATTCTTCGTTTGCTCCCTCAACTCCCTCCACTCCCTCCGGAGGAAGAAGGATGTGTTCCAACACCGGGAAACCTTCCGCTTAACCCCGAAGATCTCGTTTTTGGACCATAGACGGTCGTGAATGCGTTTGCGTAGCTTGTACTGTTTGTTTGTATGATGTGATCTTGTTTTGTTTGTATGTCATGAATGTATTGCCCTGTTTGCATTTTTGCATATGAGTGCTTTGTTTGTGTGGTATGTTTTTTAATTCTTCCGCCCTTAACAAATCTCGAGGACGAGATTTTCTTAAGGGGGTTAGAGTTTGTAACACCCCAAAATTTTTAACCACTTTTTCAGTAAATAAAATTTGGCTAGAAATAAAATTTTGAATTCTTTAATAATTTTCAGAGCCTTTTCTATCCCTGTCTTAGAAAATCTTCTCTTCATATAGTAAAGCTTTGGAAATAATGTTGTGGGCTCTGGTTATATCTTGAGTCATCTCATTATCTGTTTAATAACAGTAGAAATTATTTTCATAATAAAAAATTTTTTTACCTTAGAAATTCTTTTAATAGCTTTTGCAGTGTTTTGAATGCTCCTGTTGCACTACTACTATTTTAAATAATTCTCTAAAAATTCCACCATAATTCTGAGAGGTCATATGATGCCTAAATATCACTTTGGTGCAAAAACCCAACTTGGTGTTTTGCAAAATTTGAGTGAATCATCCTCATTTCTATTTCTGTCTATTCTCTAGGTTTCAACTACAACCCTATTATTTTCCTGCTCTAAAATTTCTGAGCCTTGGCCATCTTCTTGTTCTTCCAACCAAAACCTTAACTCCAGAAGATCAGCTCCATTAGCATCATTTAGACCCACCAAATATCACTCTGAATATTCAGTCCAGAACTGAATTCCAGTACAACTTACACTAGCAAGTATTTCCTTTTCCCAAAACAACTTCACCATCATCTCTACCATCTAAAGAGACCCCATCCTGCCAAGATGCACATCCAACAAGGTCACCTAGGTCACCCTAACTTTCTGTCGAGCACCTTGAGCTCATGGCTGAAGTTAGGCATCTTTTTGGATTGCACTAGCATCTAGCCACTCTTCCCAAACCATCATGTCCACCATCTCTAGAACCATCAGGAGCATCAGCCTGCCAAAAACAAGCTCAGTTGGAGCAGCCTAACATGCTTTGGCATTTCATCGAACACCTCAGGGGCATGTCCAGAGCGTGGCCAGAGCGCCCGTACTGCAGCCGTGGCATCGAGCTCCTGCCACTGCCCTGCTGCCTCCCCACTCGCCCGAGTCCCCCTCTGGATCATCTCAACCACCATTTACTCCCCCGACATCTTCCCTTGGCCGCTTGCGCCGGCCACCACCGTCCACGCCGTCCGGATGCGCCGCCCGACGAGTCCCGCATCGCCACGTCGCACCGACGTCAACGCCCTGGACGCGTGGCTCGCCCTCGAGCCAAACCGGATGCCCCGCCTTCACTGCAAGCAGCCACCTCCCTCACCAAACTCCGCCGTCCATCAACGGCCTCGCCACCGGCCGCGCCTGCCATTAATGGCCGCTGCCACGATCTGCCATGGACGGCGCCGCCCCGAGTACCTGGCACCTCCCCGAGACGCCAGCTCGCCTGGGGAGTAACGGCGGCCAGGCCACGTCCTCGCCAACCCGCACCGGCCACCCAACGACCACGCCTACCGGAGTAAAAGCATCGCCGCCGTGTCCGTTCTCTGGAACCCACCGGACCGCGTCGCTCCGCCTATAAATACTCAACCCCAAGCCTCCTCAGTGGATCACGACCCCTTCCTATTCGCTAGGAACTTCCCCATGCACCCAATCGACCGGAAACGGTCACCTTCCCCATCTCCGGCAACCTCTGCCGCCGCCACTCTCTCGAAGCACACCACCCCTTCAGTGCATCCCCCTCCCTACTTTCTGCACCAAAACCTTCCTTGAGCATCCACCGACCCGTCCCCAACCTCAACTCCACTGGAGCCGCGCCCTAGCCGGAGTCCCCTTTTTCGTCCGACGGCGCCGTCCGCCGAGGACCTCGTCGCCGGCAACTCCCACCATCCCAGCCACCACGGAGGGCACCGGACGAACCGTTTCCACCTCCTGAACACAACGGTGCCCTCGACTTCTCCAACGGCGCCACCGTTCGCCGGCGAGCTTCGCCGGAGTCCCGCCCCGTTCTGTCGCCAGGAAGAAGGGCGGGTGGACCGGGGTCAAACCTGACCAGTGGGCCAGGCGGGCCCACTGTCAGTGACCACAAGCCGCGGGCCCCCGCTGTGTAAGTGGAGGCGGTCTCCTCCTGGAGCCGTCACCGCGCAAAGGAGGCGTATTCCGTGGAATACGCCATCGACGTCAGCACCCCCTCCCTCAGCCAGACAACTGGGCTCGGCCCAGTGGTGCCGTGGAGCTAAACAGCGCTCCGGGCGCGAATCTATCCTTTCTTTTTATCAATTCCAGCAGCTTTTCGATAAATTCCACAGCCACCAAATCAAATCCTAATTTGATGATTCCAATTTCTGTAGGCTTCTAAAATCATGTTTTATTTATCTAAATTAGGTGAACATTTGTTTTCCTATGCTTAGTTTTTGTTGAATCAATTAAATAGTCCTTTTATTCATTATTTTCAACTTAGTAATACCTTAACTAATTCTTATGAACTCTAAATGAATTAATTCTTTTTCTGATATTCCTTAAATATCCTCTAGTTTATTTTAGTATTTATTTCAAAAACTTTTGAAATACTTTTTAGTGCTGTTTTTGAATTATGTGGTATTTTAGATATTTTTGAAAATAGGAATTGAAGGGGAGATGATTCTTTGCAAAGTAACCAGCACCTTTTCATAACTAAGGCAAGCATTTTGAACACTTGATATGGCGTATGTTTTTCATGCTATAATATTTTAGGGCATGTTTGATACTTTGATAGGCTTGGCATATGAGTAGAAATATTGCATGCATGCATGGTCATAATTAAACTCTCTCTTGCATGCATCCCCTTCAATTTTGCAGCATGCCTAAGTTATGAAAATCCAGGAATGTGCTCCTGTTTTGGACGTGCCGGTGGGCACGGGCCATATTTTTGACACGGTGGTGTCATGAGATATATGTGGAAGCAGGCAAGGGTTGTAGCCCTGTCCTGGTGAAACTGTTGAGAGAATAAGTTCTGTTGTGATAACCCTGCAGGAAACGTAAGCCTCCTGAGTCGACCATAGATCGAGTCTTGTTCCGGTAACCCCCATACTTGTTTCGTGCTACCACTTGTCCCTGCCTCGGGTAAGGTATGGTTTAGTAAGTTGTTAACCCCTTTCCGTGCACACACCGTACAGAGGACTACGATGAGGGTTTCCAGGGCCCTGGACTAAACCCAGTCATCGGGTCAGGGAGCATGGGTGTTTCCGGTTGTAGCCGAGAGGGAGTGTACCCTTGTAATCCGCGCGTATGAATAGTGATCCCATGCTCATGGAGGTTGTAGCCTCTCCGACTTAGAGTTTTACTTAACTGTTGTTTTGGGTGACTCCTGGCAGCAGAAAAGTTAAGCTGGTGTGTGCTGGTTAGGTGTGTTTTCAACCCAAAGACCATAATGGGAATTAGTCAGTGTCCCGATACTGATTAAAGAAATCCTATACTTGTGGGTAAAGAGTACACCCTCTGCAGAGTCGTATCTATTCGAATAGCCGTGTCCGCGGTTAAGGACTACAGTCTGGGTTGGTCAAGTGTCGGTCTTAGAGTCGGTCTCCGGAGGAAATAATTTAATTTTGAGCATGGTGTATTATGCAGATTATTTCTTACTGCTATTGGTGATGTTAGGAATATTATGGATGATATGATTATATTTGTGAACTAACCCCCTGCTCTTATTTTACTTTCCAGAGTGTCTCAGGGGCTGGCTAGACTACCCCGGACACTCGCCTTTTTTTTAAGTCCTTTCTGTGGCGTCCCTCGAGTGTCAGGCGGTTTATCACGCCACTACTCTTGTGGACACCCGACTGGCATTTCTTTTCAAGTCCTTTCGTGGCGTCGCCTGAGTTCTCGGATGGTATCGTCCGATTTCTCTTTTAGACACCCGACTGGCATTTCTTTTCAAGACCGACCGAGGTGTCACTTGATACCCGATCGGCATTCTTTTTATATTTTATTGATGCTAATATTTATTTTCTGCACTAAATATTATTCATCATGCCATGTTTTAATTCCCGTCAGCATGCATTTAATATAAGTATATCATGAGCATGTGCATATAGTTTAATTCACCATGACCATATTATTGTTTTGCTGCATTTGTTATATCTTGTGTCCATGATGTTTGCGAGTACATTCAAACGTACTCACAGGCTTGTCCCTGGCTATTTACTTGGCCAGGTTAGGAGTTCTTCAAGGAGTACCACAGTGACGTCCTTGCGAAGCCTAGGAGTGCAGCTACGCGGGATAGGAGTTATCCGGGTCAGCTGTTCCTGTTGGAATGGAGCCCCATCGATATGGAGTTCCATAAGCCAATTCCTTCATCCACCACCAGAGTCATTGTTATATCAGTAGACCTTTATGGTCTTGTATCAGATTCTTGTAAATGCTTGGTAATCTGTAACGAGGATGTGTCCACCAGTAACAGTAATCCTGGGCTGGTGATGACACTAGGGGTAAATTTCTGGAATATTATGTTCCCGAAATCCGGCCTCGACACCTACGCGTAGTTCTCGTACAACAATAGTTATCAGGCCAGTTTGAAGATGGCATCCTTCGAAGCGTTGTGCGGACGAAGATGTCAAACGCCGTTAATGTGGGATGAAGTTGGAGACCGTCAGTTGTTTAGACCAGACTTGATCAAAGAGTCTGAAGAAAAGGTTAAACTGATTCAAGATAGACTGAAGGTAGCCTAGTCCAGGAAGAAGAGTTACGCCGACTCGAAGCGCAAGGTAGTAGCCTATGAAATTGGAGACAGAGCGTACCTGAGAGTGTCACCTCTACGAGGAGTGAAACGTTTCGGAGTTAAGGGAAAGCTAGCCCCGAGATTTGTGGGACCTTACCGTGTTTTGGAACGCATGGGAGAGGTTTCCTATAAATTGGAGTTACCCAAAGGATTGTCGGGAGTGCACGATGTGTTTCACATTTCTCATCTTAAGAAGTGTCATGCAGAGATGACCGATATTCCTTTAAGAGACACGGTACCCCTGGAGTCAATTCAGTTGGATAGTGATCTGACTTACGAGGAGAAACCCGTCAAGATTGTCGAATTTTCGAGTAGAGTCACCCGCAGTAAGGTTATCAAGTTTTGCAAAGTTTAGTGGAGTCGCCACACCGAGGAAGAAGACACCTGGGAACGAGAGGATGATCTACGCAAGGACCACCCACACATGTTCTCTAGCCAAGCCGAATCTCGAGGGCGAGATTCATTCTAAGGGGGGTAGGTTTGTAACATCCCAAATTTTCAATTTGGAATGTATACATAGATCATATTGCATTGCATATTTTATTGCATTTTGTGCGTGGCGACCCTCGAAAATTCTAAGCAACTCAAGGACCTACGGAGAGAGTTGGGAATGCTACCGTTTTCGTATTTGAGTTTTCTCGAATACCGGTGCGAGGATCGCATTGATTTTAGTTATTTTTCTCTCCTTAAAAATATTTCTAAATAAAATATATGAGCAGAGATAATATGACTTCTCCAAAATAAAAGAAATATTGGAGGAAAAATATTAAAATCACTTTTGGTTTTTATTCGGATTTAATTGCGATTTTATTTGCATAGGAAAAATGCGCGTTTTTCAAAATTGCATTTAGGTCCGAGAAAAAATGTTCACTTTGTCCTAAATATTATTAGAGGACGGTGAAAATTTATTTCGGAATTTTTGGAGTCGGTTTAGTATTTCTTCCGTTAGTTTTCGTGCGTCAGGACTCGTTTAAAAAAAAGGGCGAACCGACCTTGGGCCGTAACCGACTAGGACTCTTCCTAGTCGGGCCTTTAAAAGCGCAGCCGCCAGCCCGCGTAGCCGCCTCAGCCCGCCCGCGCTGAAACCCTAGCCGCCGCCTGCCCAAGCCGCCGCCGCGTCGCGCCGCAGCCGCCGCCATCGCCGGAGACCATCGCCGCCGTCATCTTGTTCAACGAGGTAGCCGCCGACGGTTTTTTTTTAAACCGATCAGTCTTTTTTTTAGAAATCCTAGATCTGTTTTTTTTTAGATCGGTTTGGTTTTTTCGGTTTAGTTACTTTGCGGACGTTCGTCTGTACGTTCGTTTTAACAAACACTGTCCGCCCGTTAGTTACAGAGAGAGAACGTTCGTTCGTTAGCCTGTTCGTTAGTTTTTCTTTTTCGGTGTATTTATCCGTGATTATTTCGATAGCGATTTCTGCCCTGATCTTGTTTTTCGTTTTTCTTTTCGCTCCAGAGTAGGAATCAGGTGATTCAAAATCCCAGATCTTCGTGTCGATGCCCTCTTTTCGTTTAACCAACTTGAACAAGGTGTTGCTACTGTAAAATTTGACCCTAGATCAATCTAGTAAACAGATCTTGTTTCTTTTGGAGTTTGAGTTTCGTTGCTTCGTTCGATTTGATTCTTTTTGCAAACCGGAGTTCTTAAGTTGAACTTTCTGGTTAGATCTTCTCTTTTGGAGTTTTGTTTGTGCATCTTTGCTTGATTGCTTATGTATGCTATTGTTTGCTTGCGATAGAATACCCAGACTGCGAAGCGTGCTACTACGAGTCTCTAGGTTTTGCGAATTATCAGCAAGGCAAGTAACACTTTGATCATACCCTTTATTACCCAGTTTTTATGCATTAGATCAAACCCCCACACATTGCATGAGTAGGATCTCTTAACTTGTGGGTCTGGGTAGTAGATTGAGGT
Source organism: Secale cereale (assembly GCA_902687465.1). Lineage (NCBI taxonomy): Eukaryota > Viridiplantae > Streptophyta > Magnoliopsida > Poales > Poaceae > Secale > Secale cereale. The sequence continues at coordinate 508,119,208 of LR738713.1, forward strand.
AGAACCTATTACCTGCATTATTTTCAAACCCTTGGGAGTTACTCCACGTTATGCTTAGGTTATCATGCTATGCTCGTAGACGTGGTTTGGGTTTGGGTGAAATCCATGACAGATGTGAGTTGTTAATTAATAGTTCAACTTAAGGTGGCTACTTAAATACACATTTGGGTGGATTGGTTGCAGGGCACCTGGAGAATCCAGTGTTGTCCTAGGAAATCCCGGGATTCCGTGTGATTTTTCTTATGAAATTCCACCCAGGCTCAAAGGGATCATAAAACTATTCATGCTAGAAACTTCCGTGTGCAGCCACAATGCCATTATGGGCTCTGGCATAGTATGAGTAAGTTGTGTGAGCTCTTTCAATGGTGGACTAGCAGATGTAGGGGAAAGTAGGTGTACCGGTCCACCCGGGGTAAAGAGTGAATGGTTTTGAAAGACTGTGTCTCGGTTATCTGTTTCTCAAACACCATGTAGGGCGAGAAATCCAACGGAGGAGATCGAGTCTTGTGGGGAAAAGTGCACAAACCTCTGCAGAGTGTACAAACTGATCATGATTAGCCGTGTCCCCGGTTATGGACAATCTTGAGTATCTGGTACTTGAATTATTGGTTGATCTCATCACTATAAAATTAATTTGTTGGGTTAATGATTACTTTAATTGGGATTTGAGTTGGAGGTACCTTCTCAATGATGTTTCAACTACCATGATAGTTAAAATTAAATTTATTCCTTTGTTGTAGGGAAAATTTGTCTTTATGCAAAAACTTTAACCTTAGAGCCTCCACCAGCCAAATATGCATATAGTGTTAGCCTTTATTCTGTTACTTGCATCTTTTGTGTTATCTTGCCAGCATATTCCATGTGCTGACCCGTTTCGGGCTGCAACATGTTACGTTGCAGACTTTTCAGACGAGGAGTAGGACGTTCTAGGTCGTTTGTCATGCACTCAGCTATGTCGTTGGAGTTGATGGACTCACTTATCTTCCAAGCCTTCCGCTGTTATTTTGTTAGATGGCCTTAAGCCATAGACTTTTGTAATAAGTTCTCTTTTGAGACACTCGATGTAATAAGTGTGTGATTGCCACTCTGTTATAAATCCTTCAAGTTCCGTGTGTGTCAGCATTACCGATCCAGGGATGACACAGAACATAGAGACTTCGGTCCATTCGGATCGTGGTCGCTACAATAACCACCTTGGCTGCCTTGATTGTTGTGTCCATTTTGATTGCCATGCCCCTTCTGATTACCTGGAAATCCTGAGCCAGAACCACCACCCTGATAACCCAGCCCATGAAAACTACGGCCTGAACCGTCGGGCGGTCCATGATCATATTGGAACCGATCCGAATTTTTGAACTCCCTCATAATAAAGCAGTCCATCCAGAGGTGCGTGGCTGGTTTTTCCTTCGTGCCATGCCTAGGGCAAGGCAGATTCATCTGGCGTTCCAGATTGATGTTTGATCCTCCGCTCCGTTGGGGCGGCCTACCCTTGCGATGTTGGCCATCATTCTGTGTACTAGTGTTAGCCACAAAATCTGAATTATTATCTGCTTTACGCTTACCGCTGTATCCTTGAATCACCGGATTAGACTGCGGCGCTTTACCGTTCTTCTTTCCCTTTCCTGACTTCTCGTCATCAGACTCTGGATATTTGGCACTATCAGAATCGGCATATTTCACCAGTGCTGCCATAAGTGTTCCCATGTCATCGCAGTGACGTTTGAGCCGTCCCAACTTCAGCTTCAGAGACTCGAACCGGCAATTGTTTTCCAATGTCAAGACTGTTGTGTCTGGATTGATGCGGTCTGATGAATGCAGGATCTCGGAGACCCGGCGTACCCAATGACTTGTTGATTCGTTCTCTCTTTGGACACAGGCAGCTAAGTCCACAACTGACATGGGCTGCTTGTAGGTATCTTTGAAATTATTGATAAACCGGCGCCGTAACTCAGCCCATGATCCAATGGAATTAGTTGGTAAACTTTTCAAACAAGTACAAGCCATTCCTTCTAGCATCATGGTGAAGTACTTAGCACACGCCGCATCGTCCACGTCCAGCATCTCCATTGCCATCTCATAGCTTTCAACCCACGCCTCCGGGGATAGATCAGCAATATAATTGGGCACCTTACTTGGTCCTTTGAAATCTTTAGGCAGCCGCACATTACGTAAAGCGGGGGTGAGACACAGTACTCCCAAGGAGCTAGAAGAAACTCCTGGTTCCATTGTGGTAGTTGGACGAACCGGGGTAAGCTGACGGGCTGTATACTGCGCTGTTAACTTGGCTTCTCGATGATGTCTCCCCTGGTCTACCACATCCTAAGCATTTGCACCACCACCTGCCGGGTTATCCCCCCGTGGCGGGTTATGATTCCACGCACTACTGGATACGGCCGGTTCATCCATATGCCTATTGTAACTCCGGCTTGGGAGGGGGGTGGAGAGAATCCTCTCGCGGTTGTAAGAATAAGCCTGCTGTTGAGTCAAAGTTGTCTCTAGGAACTCCCTAGCTCGCCGCGCCTCCACTTCTATAGGGGATTGTCCCTCCACGGGCAGGGCTGCCAATCGTGAAGCGGCTGCAACTATGTTATCCAAGGGGTTGGGGTAATCACTGGGAGGCATCGGCACAAGTTGTGAGGGAACGATCTAACGTGACGGATCTGTTGCGTGCGGCTGAACCGACGCCCCTGTTCCAGGTATTTTCGCCCGGTTTACCACTGGCTGATTGTTGGTCCCTGCTCCTCGAGTGTTAAAGAGATTCCTTGCCTCATAAACCGGAGGCAGGCGAGACTAACGCCTTCTCCTCATCACATCATTTGATGCATTCTGATCCAACAGGAGCCGATAAGCCTGAGTGTCTAACTCATCTTGTCACGCTGCCATTCTGGTGTTCTCAGCTGCCAGGTCCACCCTGGCCTGATCTATCTGACCCCTTACTTTAGCAACTTTTGCGTCATGCTGCCCCTTATCGGCCTGGCTGACTTCCGCGGTCAACAGCGATGTCAAAGTGTCGAATAAACCGGTCAGGACTTGAGCCGGCGGCTGCACAGGGCCTCCTGCCCCAGCGGCTGCTGCCGTCACCAAACCGGACGTTAACGCTGCCACGGTCGAAGATTGTTGCACAGATTGTGACCCAGCCATGAAGACCGCAACCCTGCTTGGCGGATCAAGGGTGTCCGGAATACTATCACCATCGGAACAGCCCCCAGACCGGCCATCCTACAGTAGGTATAAAGACTCGGTCTCTTCGGTAGATGACTCGTCGCCGGAATAAACAACGGTCTCACCACCAGATTCCGATCTATCCTCAACTTCCGCTCCGTGGACAACTCGCAAAAAGACACGCTTCATGGCGGGCCGAACCCGGGCAGGTCTCGCACGCTGAGCCGACTCGATGATCTTGGAGCAGACGTCCGACTCATGGCCCGGTTCACCGATCTTGCCAATGAAAACGTGGATGCCGCCGAAGGGGACTCGGTACCCGTACTCGATTGAATCGGCCTCCGGGCCCCAGCCTGCGTCGTCGATGTAGATCTTGCCGCGACGACTCTTAGTCATCTGGCCCACTGCATAGCCCTTGAGTCCTTCAAAGTTGCCCTCTAAGAACTCGAAACCATCGTGCGATAGCCCCACGGTGGGTGCCAACTGTCGTGGTTTTGTCACGGCAGCTGTCCTAACATAAGGACTTAGTCGAGGAGCCATCGCTATGGGTTAGCTTAAAGGGGTTAAAGCGGACGAAGGACGCAAGGGATTTTATACTAGTTCGGCCCCTTCGATGAAGGTAAAAGCCTACTTCTAGTTTGTTATGGTATTGCTAGGGTTTTGATGACCAGGGAGTGAATCCGCTTTGCCTGTGTCTCGAGATGTTGTCTCATGTCCTTGAACCGCTGCCGGGTCATCCCTTTATATACACAGGATACGCCCGGCCGGCTTACAGAACCCCGAGGCCGGCTCATAACGTGCCCGGCTCGGTCTCTACCTTGCTTATCTTACAATACAAGTTACACGCCGTATGGCGGTTTACATCTACAGGCCCTAACACCCTTTGGGCCCTAGGCCTTTTAGTCTTCTATAGTAAAGCATTGTATCCTTCTCTCTTAATGGGCTTCATAGAAGTGATTTCATCATAGGTATAAACCGGCCCCTCCTGGGCGGTTTATACCTGATAGTTATATCCCTGACAAGTACATATGTTGCTACCTGGAAGATCCCTGCAAGACACGGAAGATCAGTTCATCCATGCATGTGACCAGACTCCAGCAGACACGCCTGGATTGGCTATCGTCTACATATCGTGCAGGCTGTGTTGTACAAGGTTGTAGTTCTGGTGAGTAATCTAAAAAAAGGTTTCTTGTCATCTCGCAAAATTAGGTGTCATGTGCTTCCGATCACTGCGAGGGTTAAACAGCGACAACTGAGTTGGGCTAGTCATTGGGGGCACATGCACGAAGACTACTCGGCTGCCATCTAGGTCAAGTCGGCTATGTTAATTAGGACATCTATTGACGGACCCCTTTTCTACGAGTTTTGTTGAGGAACGTAGTATTTTCAAAATTTTCCTACGATCACGCAAGATCTATCTACTAGATGCATAGCAACGAGATGGGAGAGTGTGTCTACGTACCCTCGTAGACCGAAAGCGGAAGCGTTTATCAACGCGGTTGATGTAGTCGTGCACCTTCACGATCCGTCCCGATCTAGTACCAAACGTACAGCACCTCCGCGTTCAGCACACGTTCATCTCGATGACGTCCTTGCCTTCTTGATCCAGCAAGACGGGCGAAGTAGTAGATGAGTTCCGACAGCACGACGGCGTGGTGACGGTTGTTGATGAAGAATAATCTCTGCAGGGCTTCGCCAAGCACTACAGAAACTAGACGGAGGATAAACTAGAGGGTCGGGGTAGCCGGCACACGGCTTGGTGTATCTTAATGTGTCTTGGGTGCTAGCCCTACCCCTCTATTTATATGTTGAGCCTTGGGGTCGAAACTTGGAGTAAAAGCCTTCACAAAGTCGGTTTCACCCGAAAGGCAAGAGTCCTTCTCGGACTCCAGGGCCAGACGCCAGGGTTCCTGGCGTCTGGACCCAGACGCCAGGGACCCTGGCGTCTGGCCCCTGGACTCCGCAAAACTTCCTTTTGCGCCTTCCAAAAACCTTGTGTTCTTTCCCTTTTGGCCCAAATAAAGTGTTCTCGTACCCAAACACTTCGGGAAACATCCGGAACCCCTTCCGGTGAATTCCGGAACCCTTCCGGAGGTCAAACACTATTATCCCATATATTAATATTTATCTCCGGACCATTCCGGAGTTCCTCGTCATGTCCGTGATCTCATCCGGGACTCCAAACAACATTCGGTCATCAATATACATAACTCATTCAATACTATATCGTCAATGAAACGTTAAGCGTGCGGACCCTACGGGTTCGAGAACTATGTAGACATGACCGAGACACTTCTCTGGTCAATAACCAATAGCGGAACCTGGATGCCCATATTGGCTCCTACATATTCTACGAAGATCTTTATCGGTCGAACCGCATAACAACATACGTTATTCCCTTTGTCATCGGTATGTTACTTGCCCGAGATTCGATCGTCGGTATCATCATACCTAGTTCAATATCGTTACCGGCAAGTCTCTTTACTCGTTCCGTAATACATCATCTCGTGACTAACTCATTAGTCATTTGCTTGCAAGGCTTATTATGATGTGCATTACCGAGAGGGCCCAGAGATACCTCTCCGACAATCGGAGTGACAAATCCTAATCTCGAAATACGCCAACCCAACAAGTACCTTCGGAGACACCTGTAGAGCACCTTTATAATCACCCAGTTACGTTGTGACGTTTGGTAGCACACAAAGTGTTCCTCCGGTAAACGGGAGTTGCATAATCTCATAGTCATAGGAACATGTATAAGTCACGAAGAAAGCAATAGCAACATACTAAATGATCAAGTTGCTAAGCTAACAGATGGGTCTTGTCCATCACATCATTCTCCTAATGATGTGATCCCATTGATCAAATGACAACTCATGTCTATGGTTAGGAAACATAACCATCTTTGATCAATGAGCTAGTCTAGTAGAGGCATACTAGGGACACTTTGTTTTGTCTATGTATTCACACATGTACTAAGTTTCCGGTTAATACAATTCTAGCATGAATAAAAGACATTTATCATGATATAAGGAAATATAAAATAACAACTTTATTATTGCCTCTAGGGCATATTTCCTTCAGTCTCCCACTTGCACTAGAGTCAATAATCTAGTTCACATCTCCATGTGATTTAACACCGATAGTTCACATCGTCATGTGATTAACACCCATAGTTCACATCGCCATGTGACCAACACCCAAAGGGTTTACTAGAGTCAATAATCTAGTTCACATCTCTATGTGATTAACACCCAAAGAGTACTAAGGTGTGATCATGTTTTGCTTCGTGAGAGAAGTTTAGTCAACGGGTCTGTCACATTCAGATCCGTATGTATTTCGCAAATTTCTATGTCTACAATGCTCTGCATAGAGCTACTCTATCTAATTGCTCCCACTTTCAATACGCATCCAGATTGATACTTAGAGTCATCTGGATTTAGTGTCAAAGCTTGCATCGGCGTAACCCTTTACGACGAACTCTTTATCACTTCCATAATCGAGAAACATTTCCTTAGTCATCCAGTTACTAAGGATAATTTTGACCGCTGTACAGTGATCTACTCCTGGATCACTATTGTACCCCCTTGACAAACTCATGGCAAGGTACACAACATGTTTGGAACACAGCATGGCATACTTTATAGAACCTATGGCTGAGGCATAGGGAATGACTTTCATTCTCTCTATATTTTTCTGCCGTGGTCTGGCTTTGAGTCTTACTCAACTTCACACCTTACAAGTCAGGGAAGAACTCTTTCTTTGACTGATCCATTTGAACTACTTCAAAATCTTATCAAGGTATGTACTCATCGGAAGTCTTATCAAGCGTCTTGATCTATCTCTATAGATCTTGATGCCCAATATGTAAGCAGCTTCACCAAGGTCTTTCTTTGAAAAACTCCTTTCAAACACTCCTTCATGCTTTCCAGAAAATTCTACATTATTTCTGATCGACAATATGTCATTCACATATACTTATCAGAAAGGTTGCAGTGCTCCCACTCACTTCTTGTAAATACAGGCTTCACCGCAAGTCTGTATAGATCTATATGCTTTGATCAACTTATCAAAGCGTATATTCCAACTCCGAGATGCTTGCACCAGTCCATAGATGGATCGCTGGAGCTTGCACATTTTGTTAGCACCTTTAGGATTGACAAAACCTTCTGGTTGCATCATATACAAGTCTTCTTTAATAAATCCATTAAAGAACGCAGTTTCGTTATCCATTTGCCAGATTCCATAAAATGTGGCAATTGCTAACATGATTCGGACAGACTTAAGCATCGCTACGGGTGAGAAAATCTCATCGTAGTCAACACCTTGAACTTGTCGAAAACCTTTCGCAACAAGTCGAGCTTTGTAGACACTAACATTACCATCGGCGTCAGTCTTCCTCTTAAAGATCCATTTATTTTCAATGGCTTGCCGACCATCGGGCAAGTCAACCAAAGTCCGTACTTTGTCCTCATACATGGATCCCATCTCAGATTTCATGGCCTCAAGCCATTTTGCGGAATCTGGGCTCATCATTGCTTCCTCATAGTTCGTAGGTTCATCATGTTCCAGTAACATGACTTCCAGAACCGGGTTGCCGTACCACTCTGGTGCGGAACAAACTCTGGTTGATCTACGAAGTTCAGCATAAACTTGATCTGAAGTTTCATGATCATCATCATTAGCTTCCTCACTAATTGGTGTAGGAATCACTGGAACTAGTTTCTGTGACGTTCCACTTTCCAATTCGGGAGATGGTACAATTACCGCATCAAGTTCTACTTTCCTCCCACTCACTTCTTTCGAGAGAAACTCCTTCTCTAGAAAGGATCCACTCTTAGCAACAAAGACCTTGCCTTCGGATCTGTGATAGAAGGTGTAACCAACAGTTTCTTTTGGGTATCCTATGAGGATTTACTTCTCCAATTTGGGTTCGAGCTTATCATGTTGAAACTTTTTCACATAAGCATCGCAGTCCCAAACTTAAAGAAATGACAGCTTAGGTTTCTCGTCAAACCATAGTTCATACGGTGTCATCTCCACGGATTTAGATGGTGCCCTATTTAACGTGAATGTAGCTGTTTCTAATGCATAACCCCAAAAGCGATAGTGGTAGATCCGTAAGATACATCATCGATCGCACCATATCTAATAAAGTACGGTTATGACGTTCGGACACACCATTACACTATGGTGTTCCAGGTGGCATGAGTAGTGCAACTATTTCACATTATTTTTACTGAAGGCCAAACTCACTAACTCAAATATTTTACCTCTACGATCATATCGCGGAAACTCTTATTTTTCTTGTTACGATGATTCTCCACTTCACTCTGAAATTCTTTGAACTTTTCAAATGTTTCAGACTTGTGCTTCATTAAGTAGATATACCCATATCTGCTCAAATCATCAGTGAAGGTCAGAAAATAACGATACCCGCCACGAGCTTCAACACTCATTGGTCCGCATACATCAGTATGTATGATTTCCAACAACTCTGTTGCTCGCTCCACAGTTCCGGAGAACGGAGTTTTTAGTCATCTTTCCCATGAGGCATGGTTCGCAAGCACCAAGTGATTCATAATCAAGTGATTCCAAAAGTCCATCACTATGGAGTTTCTTCATGCGCTTTACACCAATATGACCTAAACGGCAGTGCCACAAATAAGTTGCACTATCATTATTAACCTTGCATCTTTTGGCTTCAATATTATGAATATGTGTATCACACGATCGAGATCCAACAAACCATTTTCATTGGGTGTATGACCATAGAATGTTTTATTCATGTAAACAGAACAACAATTATTCTCTAACTTACATGAATAACCGTATTGCAATAAACATGATCAAATCATATTCATGTTCAACACAAACACCAAATAACACTTATTTAGGTTCAACACTAATCCCGAAAGTATAGGGAGTGTGCGATGATGATCATACCAATCTTGGAACTACTTCCAATACACATCGTCACTTCATCCTTTAGCTAGTTTCTGTTCATTATGCAACTCCCATTTCGAGTTACTACTCTTTAGCAACTAAACCAGTATCAAATACCGAGGGGTTGCTATGAACACTAGTAAAATACACATCAATAATCTGTATATCAAATATACCTTTGTTCACTTTGCCATCCTTCTTATCCGCCAAGTATCTAGGGCAGTTCCACTTCCAGTGACCATTTCCTTTGCAGTAGAAGCACTTAGTTTCAGGCTTGAGTTTTAGCTTTGGGTTTCTTCACATGAGTGACAACTTGCTTGTCATTCTTCTTGAAGTTCCCCTTCTACCCCTTTGCCCTTTACTTGAAACAAGTGGTCTTGTTAACCATCAACACTTGATGCTTTTTATTGATTTCTACCTTCGCCGATTTCAGCATCGCGAAGAGCTCGGGAATTACTTTCGTCATCCCTTGCATATTATAGTTCATCACGAAGTTCTACTAACTAGGTGATAGTGACTAGAGAACTTTGTCAATTACTATCTTATCTGGAAGAATAACTCCCACTTGATTCAAGTAATTGTAGTACCCAGACAATCTGAGCACATGCTCACTGGTTGAGCTATTCTCCTCCATCTTGTAGGCAAAGTACTGTCAGAGGTCTTATACCTCTCGACACGGGCATGAGTATGAAATACTAATTTCAACTCTTGGAACATCTTATATGCTCCATGGCGTTCAAAACGTTTTTGAAGTCCCGGTTTTAAGCCGTAAAGCATGGTGCACTTAAACTATCAAGTAGTCATCATACTGAGCTTTTGTCAAAACGTTCATAACGTCTACATCTGCTCCTGCAATAGGTCTGTCACCTAGCGGTGCATCAAGGACATAATTCTTCTGTGCAGCAATGAGGATAATCCTCAGATCACGGAACAATTCCGCATCATTGCTACTAGCATCTTTCAACTTAGTTTTCTCTAGGAACATATAAAAAATAAACATGGAGCAACATCGTGAGCTATTGATCTACAACATAGATATGCTAATACTACCAGGACTAAGTTCATGATAAATTAAAGTTCAATTTAATCATATTACTTAAGAACTTCCACTTAGATAGACATCCCTCTAGTCATCTAAATGATCACGTGATCCAAATCAACTAAACCATGTCCGATCATCACGTGAGATGGAGTAGTTTTCAATGGTGAACATCTTATGTTGATCATATCTACTATATGATTCACGCTCGACCTTTCGGTCTCCAGTGTTCCGAGGCCATATCTGCATATGCTAGGCTCGTCTAGTTTAACCCGAGTATTATGCGTGTGCAAAACTGGCTTACACCCGTTGTATTTGAACGTAGAACTTATCACACCCGATCATCACGTGGTGTCTCGGCACGACGAACTTTCGCAACAGTGCATACTCAGGGAGAACACTTATACCTTGAAATTTAGTAAGGGATCATCTTATAATGCTACCGTCGTTCTAAGCAAAATAAGAAGCATAATAAGATAAACATCACATGCAATCAAAATATGTGACATGATATGGCCATCATCATCTTGTGCTTTTGATCTCCATCTCCAAAGCATCATCATGATCACCTTCATCACCGGCGCGACACCTTGATCTCCATCGTAGCATCGTTGTCGTCTCGCCAACTATTGCTTCTACGACTATCGCTACCGCTTAGTGATAAAGTAAAGCAATTACATGGCGATTGCATTTCATACAATAAAGCGACAACCATATGGCTCCTGCCAGTTGCCGATAACTTTACAAAACATGATCATCTCATACAAAACCGTATAACTCATCATGTCTTGACCATATCACATCACAACATACCCTGCAAAAACAAGTTAGACGTCCTATACTTTGTTGTTGCAAGTTTTACGTGGCTGCTACGGGCTTAGCAAGAACCGTTCTTACCTACGCATACAAAACCACAACGATGTTTCGTCAAGTACGTGTTGTTTTAACCTTCACAAGGACCGGGCGTAGGCACACTCGATTCAGCTAAAGTGAGAGAGACAGACACCCGTCAGTCACCTTTAAGCAACGAGTGCTCATAACGGTGAAACTAGTCTCGCGTAAGCGTACGCGTAATGTCGGTCCGGGCCGCTTCATCTCACAATACCGCCGAAGCAAAGTATGACATGCTGGTAAGCAGTATGACTAGTATCGTCCACAACTCACTTGTGTTCTACTCCTGCATATCATCTACGCATAGACCTGGCTCATGATGCCACTGTTGAGGAACGTAGTATTTTCAAAATTTTCCTACGATCACGCAAGATCTATCTACTAGATGCATAGCAACGAGATGGGAGAGTGTGTCTACGTACCCTCGTAGACCGAAAGCGGAAGCGTTTATCAACGCGGTTGATGTAGTCGTGCACCTTAACGATCCATCCCGATCTAGTACCGAATGTACGGCACCTCCGCGTTCAGCACACGTTCAGCTCGATGACGTCCTCACCTTCTTGATCCAGCAAGACGGGCGAAGTAGTAGATGAGTTCCGACAGCACGACGGCGTGGTGACGGTTGTTGATGAAGAATACTCTCTGCAGGGCTTCGCCAAGCACTACAGAAACTAGACGGAGGATAAACTAGAGGGTCGGGGTAGCCGGCACACGGCTTGGTGTATCTTAATGTGTCTTGGGTGCTAGCCCTACCCCTCTATTTATATGTTGAGCCTTGGGGTCGAAACTTGGAGTAAAAGCCTTCACAAAGTCGGTTTCACCCGAAAGGCAAGAGTCCTTCTCGGACTCCAGGGCCAGACGCCAGGGTTCCCGGCGTCTGGCCCCTGGACTCCGCAAAACTTCCTTTTGCGCCTTCAAAAAACCTTGTGTGCTTTCCCTTTTGGCCCAAATAAAGTGTTCTCGTACCCAAACACTTCGGGAAACATCCGGAACCCCTTCCGGTGAATTCCGGAACCCTTCCGGAGGTCAAACACTATTATCCCATATATTAATCTTTATCTCCGGACCATTCCGGAGTTCCTCGTCATGTCCGTGATCTCATCCGGGACTCCGACCAACATTCGGTCATCAACATACATAACTCATTCAATACTATATCGTCAACGAAACGTTAAGCGTGCGGACCCTACGGGTTCGAGAACTATGTAGACATGACCGAGAAACTTCTCTGGTCAATAACCAATAGCGGAACCTGGATGCCCATATTGGCTCCTACATATTCTACGAAGATCTTTATCGGTCGAACCGCATAACAACATACGTTATTCCCTTTGTCATCGGTATGTTACTTGCCCGAGATTCGATCGTCGGTATCATCATACCTAGTTCAATCTCATTACCGGCAAGTCTCTTTACTCGTTCCGTAATACATCATCTCGTGACTAACTCATTAGTCATTTGCTTGCAAGGCTTATTATGATGTGCATTACCGAGAGGGCCCAGAGATACCTCTCCGACAATCAGAGTGACAAATCCTAATCTCGAAATACGCCAACCCAACAAGTACCTTTGGAGACACCTGTAGAGCACCTTTATAATCACCCAGTTACGTTGTGACGTTTGGTAGCACACAAAGTGTTCCTCCGGTAAACGGGAGTTGCATAATCTCATAGTCATAGGAACATGTATAAGTCACGAAGAAAGCAATAGCAACATACTAAACGATCAAGTTGCTAAGCTAACGGATGGGTCTTGTCCATCACATCATTCTCCTAATGATGTGATCCCATTGATCAAATGACAACTCATGTCTATGGTTAGGAAACATAACCATCTTTGATCAATGAGCTAGTCTAGTAGAGGCATACTAGGGACACTTTGTTTTGTCTATGTATTCACACATGTACTAAGTTTCCGGTTAATACAATTCTAGCATGAATAAAAGACATTTATCATGATATAAGGAAATATAAAATAACAACTTTATTATTGCCTCTAGGGCATATTTCCTTCAGTCTCCCACTTGCACTAGAGTCAATAATCTAGTTCACATCGCCATGTGATTTAACACCGATAGTTCACATCGTCATGTGATTAACACCCATAGTTCACATCGCCATGTGACCAACACCCAAAGGGTTTACTAGAGTCAATAATCTAGTTCACATCTCTATGTGATTAACACCCAAAGAGTACTAAGGTGTGATCATGTTTTGCTTCGTGAGAGAAGTTTAGTCAACGGGTCTGTCACATTCAGATCCGTATGTATTTCGCAAATTTCTATGTCTACAATGCTCTGCATAGAGCTACTCTATCTAATTGCTCCCACTTTCAATACGCATCCAGATTGATACTTAGAGTCATCTGGATTTAGTGTCAAAGCTTGCATCGGCGTAACCCTTTACGACGAACTCTTTATCACTTCCATAATCGAGAAACATTTCCTTAGTCATCCAGTTACTAAGGATAATTTTGACCGCTGTACAGTGATCTACTCCTGGATCACTATTGTACCCCCTTGACAAACTCATGGCAAGGTACACAACATGTTTGGTACACAGCATGGCATACTTTATAGAACCTATGGCTGAGGCATAGGGAATGACTTTCATTCTCTCTATATTTTTCTGCCGTGGTCTGGCTTTGAGTCTTACTCAACTTCACACCTTACAAGTCAGGGAAGAACTCTTTCTTTGACTGATCCATTTGAACTACTTCAAAATCTTATCAAGGTATGTACTCATCGGAAGTCTTATCAAGCGTCTTGATCTATCTCTATAGATCTTGATGCCCAATATGTAAGCAGCTTCACCAAGGTCTTTCTTTGAAAAACTCCTTTCAAACACTCCTTCATGCTTTCCAGAAAATTCTACATTATTTCTGATCGACAATATGTCATTCACATATACTTATCAGAAAGGTTGCAGTGCTCCCACTCACTTCTTGTAAATACAGGCTTCACCGCAAGTCTGTATAGATCTATATGCTTTGATCAACTTATCAAAGCGTATATTCCAACTCCGAGATGCTTGCACCAGTCCATAGATGGATCGCTGGAGCTTGCACATTTTGTTAGCACCTTTAGGATTGACAAAACCTTCTGGTTGCATCATATACAAGTCTTCTTTAATAAATCCATTAAAGAACGCAGTTTCGTTATCCATTTGCCAGATTCCATAAAATGTGGCAATTGCTAACATGATTCGGACAGACTTAAGCATCGCTACGGGTGAGAAAATCTCATCGTAGTCAACACCTTGAACTTGTCGAAAACCTTTCGCAACAAGTCGAGCTTTGTAGACAGTAACATTACCATCGGCGTCAGTCTTCCTCTTGAAGATCCATTTATTTTCAATGGCTTGCCGACCATCGGGCAAGTCAACCAAAGTCCGTACTTTGTTCTCATACATGGATCCCATCTCAGATTTCATGGCCTCAAGCCATTTTGCGGAACCTAGGCTCATCATCGCTTCCTCATAGTTCGTAGGTTCATCATGTTCCAGTAACATGACTTCCAGAACCGGGTTGCCGTACCACTCTGGTGCGGAACAAACTCTGGTTGATCTACGAAGTTCAGCATAAACTTGATCTGAAGTTTCATGATCATCATCATTAGCTTCCTCACTAATTGGTGTAGGAATCAATGGAACTAGTTTCTGTGACGTTCCACTTTCCAATTCGGGATATGGTACAATTACCGCATCAAGTTCTACTTTCCTCCCACTCACTTCTTTCGAGAGAAACTCCTTCTCTAGAAAGGATCCACTCTTAGCAACAAAGACCTTGCCTTCGGATCTGTGATAGAAGGTGTAACCAACAGTTTCTTTTGGGTATCCTATGAGGATTTACTTCTCCAATTTGGGTTCGAGCTTATCATGTTGAAACTTTTTCACATAAGCATCGCAGTCCCGAACTTAAAGAAATGACAGCTTAGGTTTCTCGTCAAACCACAGTTCATACGGTGTCATCTCCACGGATTTAGATGGTGCCCTATTTAACGTGAATGTAGCTGTTTCTAATGCATAACCCCAAAAGCGATAGTGGTAGATCCGTAAGATACATCATCGATCGCACCATATCTAATAAAGTACGGTTATGACGTTCGGACACACCATTACACTATGGTGTTCCAGGTGGCGTGAGTAGTGCAACTATTTCACATTGTTTTTACTGAAGGCCAAACTCACTAACTCAAATATTTTACCTCTACGATCATATCGCGGAAACTCTTATTTTTCTTGTTACGATGATTCTCCACTTCACTCTGAAATTCTTTGAACTTTTCAAATGTTTCAGACTTGTGCTTCATTAAGTAGATATACCCATATCTGCTCAAATCATCAGTGAAGGTCAGAAAATAACGATACCCGCCACGAGCTTCAACACTCATTGGTCCGCATACATCAGTATGTATGATTTCCAACAACTCTGTTGCTCGCTCCACAGTTCCGGAGAACGGAGTTTTTAGTCATCTTGCCCATGAGGCATGGTTCGCAAGCACCAAGTGATTCATAATCAAGTGATTCCAAAAGTCCATCACTATGGAGTTTCTTCATGCGCTTTACACCAATATGACCTAAACGGCAGTGCCACAAATAAGTTGCACTATCATTATTAACCTTGCATCTTTTGGCTTCAATATTATGAATATGTGTATCACACGATCGAGATCCAACAAACCATTTTCATTGGGTGTATGACCATAGAATGTTTTATTCATGTAAACAGAACAACAATTATTCTCTAACTTACATGAATAACCGTATTGCAATAAACATGATCAAATCATATTCATGTTCAACACAAACACCAAATAACACTTATTTAGGTTCAACACTAATCCCGAAAGTATAGGGAGTGTGCGATGATGATCATACCAATCTTGGAACTACTTCCAATACACATCGTCACTTCATCCTTTAGCTAGTTTCTGTTCATTATGCAACTCCCATTTCGAGTTACTACTCTTTAGCAACTAAACCAGTATCAAATACCGAGGGGTTGCTATGAACACTAGTAAAATACACATCAATAATCTGTATATCAAATATACCTTTGTTCACTTTGCCATCCTTCTTATCCGCCAAGTATCTAGGGCAGTTCCACTTCCAGTGACCATTTCCTTTGCAGTAGAAGCACTTAGTTTTAGGCTTGAGTTTTAGCTTTGGGTTTCTTCACATGAGTGACAACTTGCTTGTCATTCTTCTTGAAGTTCCCCTTCTATCCCTTTGCCCTTTACTTGAAACAAGTGGTCTTGTTAACCATCAACACTTGATGCTTTTTATTGATTTCTACCTTCGCCGATTTCAGCATCGTGAAGAGCTCGGGAATTACTTTCGTCATCCCTTGCATATTATAGTTCATCACGAAGTTCTACTAACTTGGTGATAGTGACTAGAGAACTTTGTCAATTACTATCTTATCTGGAAGAATAACTCCCACTTGATTCAAGTAATTGTAGTACCCAGACAATCTGAGCACATGCTCACTGGTTGAGCTATTCTCCTCCATCTTGTAGGCAAAGTACTGTCAGAGGTCTTATACCTCTCGACACGGGCATGAGTATGAAATACTAATTTCAACTCTTGGAACATCTTATATGCTCCATGGCGTTCAAAATGTTTTTGAAGTCCCGGTTTTAAGCCGTAAAGCATGGTGCACTTAAACTATCAAGTAGTCATCATACTGAGCTTTTGTCAAAACGTTCATAACGTCTACATCTGCTCCTGCAATAGGTCTGTCACCTAGCGGTGCATCAAGGACATAATTCTTTTGTGCAGCAATGAGGATAATCCTCAGATCACGGAACAATTCCGCATCATTGCTACTAGCATCTTTCAACTTAGTTTTCTCTAGGAACATATAAAAAATAAACATGGAGCAACATCGTGAGCTATTGATCTACAACATAGATATGCTAATACTACCAGGACTAAGTTCATGATAAATTAAAGTTCAATTTAATCATATTACTTAAGAACTCCCACTTAGATAGACATCCCTCTAGTCATCTAAATGATCACGTGATCCAAATCAACTAAACCATGTCCGATCATCACGTGAGATGGAGTAGTTTTCAATGGTGAACATCTTATGTTGATCATATCTACTATATGATTCACGCTCGACCTTTCGGTCTCCAGTGTTCCGAGGCCATATCTGCATATGCTAGGCTCGTCAAGTTTAACCCGAGTATTCTGCGTGTGCAAAACTGGCTTACACCCGTTGTATTTGAACGTAGAGCTTATCACACCCGATCATCATATGGTGTCTCGGCACGACGAACTTTCGCAACGGTGCATACTCAGGGAGAACACTTATACCTTGAAATTTAGTAAGGGATCATCTTATAATGCTACCGTCGTTCTAAGCAAAATAAGAAGCATAATAAGATAAACATCACATGCAATCAAAATATGTGACATGATATGGCCATCATCATCTTGTGCTTTTGATCTCCATCTCCAAAGCATCATCATGATCACCTTCGTCACCGGCGCGACACCTTGATCTCCATCGTAGCATCGTTGTCGTCTCGCCAACTATTGCTTCTACGACTATCGCTACCGCTTAGTGATAAAGTAAAGCAATTACATGGTGATTGCATTTCATACAATAAAGCGACAACCATATGGCTCCTGCCAGTTGCCGATAACTTTACAAAACATGATCATCTCATACAAAACCGTATAACTCATCATGTCTTGACCATATCACATCACAACATACCCTGCAAAAACAAGTTAGACGTCCTCTACTTTGTTGTTGCAAGTTTTACGTGGCTGCTACGGGCTTAGCAAGAACCGTTCTTACCTACGCATACAAAACCACAACGATGTTTCGTCAAGTATGTGTTGTTTTAACCTTCACAAGGACCGGGCGTAGGCACACTCGATTCAGCTAAAGTGAGAGAGACAGACACCCGTCAGTCACCTTTAAGCAACGAGTGCTCATAACGGTGAAACTAGTCTCGCGTAAGCATACGCGTAATGTCGGTGCGGGCCGCTTCATCTCACAATACCGCCGAAGCAAAGTATGACATGCTGGTAAGCAGTATGACTAGTATCGTCCACAACTCACTTGTGTTCTACTCCTGCATATCATCTACGCATAGACCTGGCTCATGATGCCACTGTTGAGGAACGTAGTATTTTCAAAATTTTCCTACGATCACGCAAGATCTATCTACTAGATGCATAGCAACGAGATGGGAGAGTGTGTCTACGTACCCTCGTAGACCGAAAGCGGAAGCGTTTATCAACGCGGTTGATGTAGTCGTGCACCTTCACGATCCGTCCCGATCTAGTACCGAACGTACGGCACCTCCGCGTTCAGCACACGTTCAGCTCGATGACGTCCTCACCTTCTTGATCCAGCAAGACGGGCGAAGTAGTAGATGAGTTCCGACAGCACGACGGCGTGGTGACGGTTGTTGATGAAGAATACTCTCTGCAGGGCTTCGCCAAGCACTACAGAAACTAGACGGAGGATAAACTAGAGGGTCGGGGTAGCCGGCACACGGCTTGGTGTATCTTAATGTGTCTTGGGTGCTAGCCCTACCCCTCTATTTATATGTTGAGCCCTGGGGTCCAAACTTGGAGTAAAAGCCTTCACAAAGTCGGTTTCACCCGAAAGGCAAGAGTCCTTCTCGGACTCCAGGGCCAGACGCCAGGGTTCCCGGCGTCTGGCCCCTGGACTCCGCAAAACTTCCTTTTGCGCCTTCCAAAAACCTTGTGTGCTTTCCCTTTTGGCCCAAATAAAGTGTTCTCGTACCCAAACACTTCGGGAAACATCCGGAACCCCTTCCGGTGAATTCCGGAACCCTTCCGGAGGTCAAACACTATTATCCCATATATTAATCTTTATCTCCGGACCATTCCGGAGTTCCTCGTCATGTCCGTGATCTCATCCGGGACTCCGACCAACATTCGGTCATCAACATACATAACTCATTCAATACTATATCGTCAACGAAACGTTAAGCGTGCGGACCCTACGGGTTCGAGAACTATGTAGACATGACCGAGAAACTTCTCTGGTCAATAACCAATAGCGGAACCTGGATGCCCATATTGGCTCCTACATATTCTACGAAGATCTTTATCGGTCGAACCGCATAACAACATACGTTATTCCCTTTGTCATCGGTATGTTACTTGCCCGAGATTCGATCGTCGGTATCATCATACCTAGTTCAATCTCGTTACCGGCAAGTCTCTTTACTCGTTCCGTAATACATCATCTCGTGACTAACTCATTAGTCATTTGCTTGCAAGGCTTATTATGATGTGCATTACCGAGAGGGCCCAGAGATACCTCTCCGACAATCGGAGTGACAAATCCTAATCTCGAAATACGCCAACCCAACAAGTACCTTCGGAGACACCTGTAGAGCACCTTTATAATCACCCAGTTACGTTGTGACGTTTGGTAGCACACAAAGTGTTCCTCCGGTAAACGGGAGTTGCATAATCTCATAGTCATAGGAACATGTATAAGTCACGAAGAAAGCAATAGCAACATACTAAACGATCAAGTTGCTAAGCTAACGGATGGGTCTTGTCCATCACATCATTCTCCTAATGATGTGATCCCATTGATCAAATGACAACTCATGTCTATGGTTAGGAAACATAACCATCTTTGATCAATGAGCTAGTCTAGTAGAGGCATACTAGGGACACTTTGTTTTGTCTATGTATTCACACATGTACTAAGTTTCCGGTTAATACAATTCTAGCATGAATAAAAGACATTTATCATGATATAAGGAAATATAAAATAACAACTTTATTATTGCCTCTAGGGCATATTTCCTTCAAGTTTATCTTTAATTTGAGCTTTGATCATCGTCTAGTTTGTCCGTCGGGATTCATCTTGTCTCCTTTAGGCAGTGAGGTTATGATTTCTTGTCATCTAGCACTTTTTGTGTTATATGTTATAATCTGGTGTTTTAGATCAAAATGACGACAACTACACCTCCGGGGCACGCGCATGAAGACTTCTCGACAGTCATTGTCGAGGTCAAGCTGGCTTCGGCCGATAGACCAAAGAAAACTAGTACCATATAGGCAGGAGCCTCCGCGCTTGCTTGCTAGTGTTGCTCTCTTCACACTGTCTCGTCCTCTCCAGATCTAAACACGACAGCGGTGGCCACACTCTCTCTCTCTACTCACCGTTGGTCACAGATCCCGCCGGATCCCCTCCGTCGGGGAAGGTGAGAAGGTGCAACGTTCACGCGGTCGTCCTCGGCGATGGCTCTTACCCACTGCCGGCGCGTCCCGATCAGCGTGCCTTGCCGTTCTCTCCCAAGCATCGCTGGCGAGGGAGGGCCTCCAACCCCTTCTTCCTTGTTGCCGTAGTGTGGGAAAATCCGGCCTCCCGCCGCCCACCTAGCGACATCCCGGCGACCCTCAGGTATAACTTCCTTCAAAACCGGCCTTGCTCTACTTCCCGACCTCCTGACGTCGCTGCATTTGTATCTTTTACTATTTCTCAGGCCCCCTCGTGTAGATAGGATCAATCGGCTATTCAAAAACCACCTAATTTTTTACTGTTAAGAGGTAAAACTAGTTCATGCACTCGAATCTAGTAGTACTTGGTTCAAACAAGGAAGAAAGGGGTGGGGGTGGGGGAAGATTTGTTACCTGAATCTAGGACTTGGTCAAAAGAGGAAATAATGGGGGCGAAAAGTAGCAGAGACTGGCTATCCAACTGGTCTCTAGGTATAATAGGGAAATAAAGGGAACGCAGTACAAACTCAATATAAACCCGATCTATTGGTTGAAAAAGGAAATAAAGTGGGGACTGGGGGACAAGTCAACAAAGTAAGTCCAGCACTAGATTTGCTAGCCTCACACAGTATAAGTTGGCTATATACCGAACAAAAATGGGACCAACCCAGATATCCTCTTCTGATGTATGTTGCCCCGAGCCGCTCTTATGTAATGCCACTGGTAAAATGTAGCAGTCGCACATTTAAAAGTAAGGACAAGTTAAACCAATGCTGTTTTCAATGTAATGCCTCCCATAATATGAATCAATGGCACTTTTTTCATGTCCTGCTAAATTTCCCATTAAGATAAGTTACTTCTTTTTGTTAGAGATGCAACTGTCCTAGTCCGCCTACTCTCCAGGAGCTTCACGACCAATCTTGATGTTGCTCAATTTTATTGCAACTAATGAAGAAGAAGCTCTGTGGGTTTCGTTTTCTGATGGAAATGGAATCGGGGCTGGAGCCCTTTTCTTAAAAAAAGAAGAAGAAGCTGCTATCTCATGGGACATTGCTTCATTTTAGGTGAACTGCACCAAAAGGTCCCATGAATTGGATCATCCATGTTGGTGACTGATTTCATCCCTTCTACGATGGTGTTGCCTGCAGATATGGTTCTCATCATGAGGTATGTTCCTTTTTGGTCTGACCGTTTGCCAAAGATCCTGCATGTTGATCCCGCTCTTGTGCTACTGTTTTGGCACTGCCATGATAAAGCAGTAGTGTTATTATTTTGCACCTTAATCTAGTGGCACTATTAATTTGAGGCAATGTTTTGGCACCGCTAGTGCCACTGTTTTTTTTATATATCGAAAGAGGGGGTTCCCTTCGATTTCATTAAAGAAACCCAACCATAGAGAACCATTATCCGACAACATCTCAGTGTAAACGGGTAGTTATGCAACTACTACTAGAACAGACTGAGTACTAGCAGGAGACAAGTTCGCCACATAAGCTAGGCAGGTAGGGGAACGCAGCACCAGCTCGACCAAGTTTGTATTACAACCCAAATGCTACCACATAAACATCAGGGGGGAAGATAGGGACTGAAAGAGCCAGCTTCAGCATCCTAGTCTAAGCACCCCCGGCCTTCATCCTTGCGACGCACGGTACACCTCGTTTGCCACCTGCTCGACCCTAGTGTCACTGATAAAATGAAGTAATAATACAATTAAAATAGAGCGAGTGTCCTCTCTATCATTTCATTTTCAATGTATATAAAGAAAGTGCTTCTCTTTGTTAATGTATGTTTCATCAACTAGTCCCATTGTTAATGTTTAAGCGTTTTTGCAAACTGGGGTGCTTAATTTTAGTTGATCTACACAAAAATAGAGATTTGAATGTCTCAAGGCCCCTCCTTGTACTAACGTTGTACATTGATGTTCATCACTGGCAGAAGGTGTATCGGGGAGACTTGGGTCGATTTCCAGTATGATGTAATATTTTCTTCTGTTTATTAGTGTATGTTTCATCAACTAGTGCCACTATAATCTAATCACGCCTTTCCATTATCTGTGCAAACAGGGTTATTCAGCTACATTTTGGTGGAACTACACAAATGTACGGATGGAACCGGCATATATGCAGAGTGCGAGGTGCCAAGTAAAAATTACCGACACCAACCCTGCTCCATCTAAGCATTGGCATCCACCACCATCAGTGGGATGTGTGGCGCTCAATGTGGAGTATCAATCCCAGATGGAGCATCCACCAGAGATTGACGGATCGAGCATCTACAGGGTGTCGTTTGTGAGGGTGTCGTGCCAGAGCAAGCCGGTGGAGTCTTCGTCGACCGAACCCAGCTGCAAGAGGAGAAAAACAGTTGGCCCGACGACACTTCCCCGTCATCCTCTCCCTCGTTGTTCACATCGTCTCACGAGGCGGCTGTCTGCCACCGAGGAATAGGAGCGATTGCCCCCCCCCCCACCTGACCAATAGTCGGACAGGTTGTGAATTGTCAGGAGGAGCTTAGGGTTGCTAGTATTTGCAGGTTGTGAATTGTGTTTTGTGTTGTGTATTTCGAGAGTACTTTCAGATATAAATGTCTTTTGAATTTCATATTTGCAGTATTAAGCATATGAAGTATTTTATGAATTCTAGAGATCTATTTTTAGCACTTAAAAATGTAGTTTCATAGGAGTATAAAAGTGCACACAATGTGATTCTCAGAGAAGAAACTGCAAGTTTCAGTTTCACATAAGAAACTCCAAGTTCAATTTCAGATAAGAAAGTGCAATTTTCAGAGGCAGAGCATTTATATTAACACAGCCTTTTCAAACAGTGTCAACATCATGCTGGAAGTTTTATTCATGGTCGAAACTGGAACTACCAGCCAGTTAACATCATGCTGGTCAACATTTAGGCATAGCACATCTTCATATGATGCACAGTCAAAAAGATATGTTATTTTCAAAATGCCCACACAATGTCGAGTGTGCGAAAAACAGAGAAAACGAGGGACGAAATTTTGGCAAATGTAGGACATGGTGTGTGTAGATGACAATTGGGACCCACATGTCAATAAAGGCAGAGGTAAAAAATTTGGAGATATTTTCTCTGCACACGTGGAATCAAACCCGGGCGGAAAGCTATCGGGTAGTGTCACTCTGCCACTGGGCTAGTTCAGTTGTTTCGTTACTAATAAGGCGCTTCCTCATGTGGTCGGATCTCCTCCTGCACCTTTGTGCGCTCACCGCGACGTCGATGTCTGCCATTATGAACATGCTGAACAAACGAGAGGAATCTGGAGAGGACTGTACGTGGAGTGGCGGACAGTCGGGACCCACCAGGTCTATGGCCGTACGCAAGCAAGTGCCTCATCAAAAAAATACTTCCTCATAATGCTATACTGACGTTGGGGCCAACGAGTTTGTCAATATAGTTATATTTTTTTAGGTGCTTCAATGTAGTTACTATAGGAGATAAATTCACAACAAAGCGGGGGAGCTGGCAGGTATCATTTATTATCACTTGGGCACCAAGTATCAGCTGGGTTTTGAGCTACCCAGTCTAGGCTTTCTTTTTTAACATGCGCAACCCACGACCTCGGATGGGAGGTCCATAGACCTGTTTGTATTTTCTTGAGGGTCGTCATGTATCGACCGGCCTATGGACCTCCCATCAGAGGTTTTATTTTTCCTGAAACATCGGCAGTCCAATTTATGTATTTTTTTTGAAGAAAACGCCTGGTCCAACTTATGTTTCCCTTCTAACTATATTATATATATTTAAATTACTTTGTATGTTATTATATATTATTTTTATTGTCATCATATATTTAACAGATACTTACATATGTAGGAAAACAATATCCCACATCTTGTTAACTTATAAAAATAATTTCTTAACAATAAAATCCTGGATTTTTTTGGCAACGAAAATCCTGGTGATTGTGTACAAAAGCTTGGTAAGATTTAAGGACCAATACATTGTTGCGCCCACCCCAACATTATAATTAGAATCAGCCCAGCAAAATCGTGTATTTCGAGAAAGTGCAAATGGCCTGTAATTTTTTAGGAAAAATATAAATGGGCCGCATGGACGCTACATTATTTGTTCACCCAGCCCAGCTAATGGACTGTAATTCGAAAAAAAGATCAAATGGACTGTAAATTCTACCCCGCAATAAAAAGACTGTAAATTCTGAAAAATGGGTTGAATACGTGCCACATTTTTGGAGACTGAAATGTGGGCCAATAGGCCGAAGCCAATGCAAGTGGTTGTCAAGTAAGTCAACAAATGATTCCGACATCGTTAGCCGTTAGATTTACATCCAACGACCGGCATCCATCTTCAATCTCTTGTCTTCTTCCTCCAGCGTCGCCGGGACCACCTGCTCCCGCCTCCTGCTGCTAGCAGCTCTGCTTAGCACGCTTCGTTGTGAAGCGCTACTCCACCGTTGGCAGGCCATCCCTCTACCCCTCCAGACCTCCTGTTCTTCTCCACCGACTACCGAACCACACCGCACCCGAACCAGTTAACCCTCGTAAACCTCTCCGTATGCGACTCTACTCCCGTGTCTTCCCATCTCCGGCTCGTTGCTGTCCGGGGCCTCGCCATCGTCCACCACCTTGGATGCGCTCGGTGCGGAGTGGTCAACATGGCAACGAATGACACCATCGGAAGTAGACTGTGCGTGGAGAGGCTGACAGTTGGGTCCACGGCCGCACGGAAGGAAATGCCTCCTTATTATGCGCAAAATAATGATTCATCCATCTGACAGCTGGGACCCACCGGGAAGGCCTCTGTATTTCGTGAAAAAATGTTCCCATCGCTGACAGGTCGGATCCACCAGCATTATCTTCGCACGCAATGAAGTGCCTCCTTATTACGCACAAAAAAATGAATACTCCCACTGCTAGTTGGGATCCACCTTGGTGGGAGGCTGACTTGTGGGCCTACTAAGTTGACGGGGACGGAGTGTCTCGACTTAGTCAATATGAATGATTCTAGATCCAGTGTCGTATGATGTCCATCCAGCCATAGTGCTTCTTCAACCTCTGGTCTTCTTGCTCCAGCCGCCCAAAGCAGCGCCGGTCGTGTTGTATGCTCCTGCCTCCTGTGGCCGGCTGTGCTACCGCGGAGGCCTCACCGCCCCCTACTATTCACACCACTGGCCAGGCCCTCCGGCGACGACAGCCTCACACCGCAGCCAATCCAGTGAACCCTCATACTCCTCTCCGCGCGGGCTTCCACTGTCGCGTCTTCTCCGGCTCTGCGTCGTCCCCTTCCTAGGCCTCACCGTCGTCCACTGCCCTGGTGCTCTCGGCACGGCGTGGTCAACGTGGTCAAGGAACGACTTCCATCGAACATGGACTGTACGTGGAGAGGCTGACAGCTGGGTCCACGATGGCAGCAAGGAAGTGCCTCCTTATTACGCGGAAAATAATGATTCCTCCACCTGACAGCAGGGACCCCCGGATGGGTCACCGTATTTCGTGAAAAAACGTTTCCTCCCTGACTGCTGGGACCCACCGGACGGGCCACCGTATTGCACGAAAAAAACATTCACCCCACTGTCAGCTCGGACCACCGGAAGTGCCTCCTTATTACGCACAAAAAAATGAATACTCCCCCTGCTGGTTGGGACCCACCTTGGTGGGAGGCTGACTTGTGGGCAACTAAGTTGACGGGGATGGAGTGCTTTGTCAACTCAGTCAATATGAACGATTCTAGCTCCAGTGACCGTACGATGTCCATCCAATGGCTGTAGTGCTTCTTCAACCTCTGGTCTTGTTGCTCTAGCCTCCCAAAGCAGTGTCGGTCGTGCTGCATGCTCCTACCTCCCGTGGCCGGCTGTGCTACCGCAGAGGCCTCACCGCCCCCTACTATTCCCACCGCTGGCCAGGCCATCCCTCTACTCACCCACACCCCTGTTATTCTGCGACAACGGTAGCCTCACACCGCAGCGAACCAGTGAAACCTCGTACTCCTCTACGCATGGGCATCCACTGCCGCGTCTTCCCCGGCTCCGTGTCATCCCCTTCCTAGGCCTCACCGTCGTCCACCGCCCTGGTGCTCTCGGCGCGGCGTGGTCAACATGGTCAAGGAACGGCTTCCATCGGACGTGGACTGTACATGGAGAGGCTGACAGCTGAGTCCACGACCGTAGCAAGGAAGTGCCTCCTTATTACGCGCAAAATAATTATTCCTCCACCTGACAGCAGGGACCCACCAGACGGGCCACCGTATTTCGCGAAAAAAACGTTTCCCCCTGACTGCGGGGACCCACCAGCTACATCTTTGCATGCAAGGAAGTGTGTCCGGGCAAAGAAACAATTCGCCCCCCTGACTGCTGGGACCCACCAGCTACATCTTCGCACGCAAGGAAGTGCGTGACATTCAGGACCCACCTGGTCAAAGCGTACGTAGCATTGTCATTCTAGTGGCGAACGTGTACGTACATATTGGTCGATGTAGAGGCGCGCACGTGTCGTAGTAGAGGCACGCACGTAGCATGTACACGTACGTAGAGCGGCCAGGGTGCAAGAAAGTAAATACGGCCACATACGTACATACGGGCGGGGTCTTGAACGCCTACTCACACGTACGTACGGCCAGGGCTCGTGTACATGGCTGGGTCGGCACGGACAAACAACGTCGTCATCGTGTTCATGGGGAGCCAACCGGCTGGGTCGAAACGGAATGCGTCGTCGTGTTCATCGGGAGGGCTTCGACGGAACAGCCGATGGAAACGAGGCCTGGCGTACCGTAGAATGGAGGAAACGGCCTTGTGTTCGACCAGTCACGGTCGAAACGGGATCCTGTTCATCGGGAGGGGCCTGGCGTACCGCAAAACGGAGGAAACGGACCTCCTACGGTCTAAACGGGGGTCCTGTTGATCGGGAGGGGTCTGGCGTACCGCAAAACGGAGGAAACGGACTTGTGTTGGAGCGCTACGGTCGAAACGGGGGTCCTGTTCATCGGGAGGGGTGTGGCGTACCGCAAAACAGGACTCCACGGGATATTGTTCATCTCAACCGTCGACCCCCTCCAGCCTCCAGGGGCTACAGTTCATCCACCATCGACCTCCTCCAGCCTCCACCTGCGACTGTTCATCCACGGGCTCATGTTCATCCAGCCTCCATCGCGCGCTACTCCACCGGCTACTGTTCAACCAGCCCTCTCCACGGGCTCCTGTTCAACCACCTGCTACTTCTCGAGCTTGCGTTGTATCTCCTCGAAGAAGAAAGGGAGATGCAGCACGGTAGCGTAAGTATTTCCCTCAGTTTTTTAGAACCAAGGTATCAATCCAGTAGGAGACCACGCGCGAGTCCCTCGCACCTGCACAAACAAATAAGAACTTCGCAGCCAACGCGATAAGGGGTTGTCAATCCCTTTACGGTCACTTACAAAACTGAGATCTGATAGAGATGATAGTTTATATTTTTGGTAGTTTTGTTCATAAGAACAGAAAGTAAAAGCGGAAAAAGTAAAGTAGATGTAGATTGATATGTTGAGAATAGACCCGGGGGCCATAGTGTTCTCTAGTGGCTTCTCTCATGATAGCGATATTCTACGACGGGTAAACAAATTACTGTCGAGCAATTGATAGAAAAGCGAATAATTATGAGACTATCTAGGCATGATCATTGTATATAGGCATCACGTCCGAGACAAGTAGACCGAATCCTGCCTGCATCTACTACTATTACTCCACACATCGACCACTATCCAGCATGCATCTAGTGTATTGAGTTCATAAGAACAGAGTAACGCCTTAAGCAAGATGACATGATGTAGAGGGATAAACTCAAGCAATGTGATATAAACCCCATCTTTTTATCCTCGATGGCAACAATACAATATGTCCCTTGTTGCCCCTACTGTCACTGGGAAAGGACACCGCAAGATTGAACCCAAAGCCAAGCACTTCTCCCATTGCAAGAACTATAGATCTAGTAGGCCAAACCAAACCAATAATCCGAAGAGACTTGCAAGGATATTATGAGCACACATAAAGAGTTCAGAAAACAACCAAATATTTCTCATAGATAATCTTGATCATAAACCCACAATTCATCGGATCTCGACAAAAACACCGCAAAAAGAGATTACATCGAATAGATCTCCTTGAAGACCGAGGAGAACTTTGTATTGAGATCCAGAGAGAGAAGAAGAAGCCATCTAGATACTAGCTATGGACCCAAAGGTCTGTGGTAAACTACTCACAACTCATGGTGAGGGCGATGATGATGATGTAGAAGCACTCCGTGATGGATCCCCCCTCCAGCGGAGCTCCGGAACAGGCTCCAAGATGGGATCTCATGGGAACAGAAGGTTACGGCGGTGGAATTAGGGTTTTCTCTATGTTCCTGATGGTTTCGGGGTACGTAGGCTTATATAGGAGGTAGGAGGACACTGGGGGACTCACGAGGGGCCCACGAGGCAGGGGGCGCGCCCCCACCCTCGTGGGCACCTCGTAGCCCCTACTCCGTGGTTCTCAAGTCTCTCGTGCGTGATTTTCTCCAAAAATATCTCTCCCGAAGGTTTCATTCCGTTTGGACTCCGTTTGATATTCCTTTTCTGCAAAACCCTGAAACAGGCAAAAAACTGCAATCTGGACTGGGCCTTTAGGTTAGTAGGTTAGTCCCAAAAATGATATAAAAGTGTATGACAAATCCCATTAAACATCCAAGACATCATAAATACTAGCATGGAACAATCAAAAAATATAGATACGTTGGAGACGTATCAAGCATCCCCAAGCTTAATTCCTACTCGTCCTCGAGTAGGTAAATGATAGAAACAGAATTTTTGATGTGCAATGCTAACCAACATAGTTTTCCAATGTAATTCTCTTAATTGTGGCATGAATGTTCAGATCTGAAAGATTCAAGATAAAAGTCTATATTGACATAAGAAATAATAATACTTCAAGCATACTAACAAAGCAATCATGTCTTCTCAAAATACTATGGCTAAAGAAAGTTATTCCTACAAAATCATATAGTCTGGCTATGCTCCCTCTTCATTACACAAAATATTCATATCATGCACAACCCCGATTTCAGCCAAGCACTTGTTTTCATACTCTATTCTTTCAAACCTTTCAACTTTCACGCAATACATGAGCGTGAGACATGGACATAGCACTATGGGTGGAATAGAGAGGTGGTTGTGGAGAAGAAAAAAAGGAGGGAGATAGTCTCACATCGACTAGGCGTATCAACGGTCTATGGAGATGCCCATCAATAGATATCAATGTGAGTGAGTAGGGATTGCCATGCAACGGATGCACAAGAGCTAAATATATATGAAAGCTCAACAAAATAAACTAGTGGGTGTGCATCCAACTTGCTTGCTCACGAAGACCTAGGGCATTTGAGGAAGCCCATCGTTGGAATATACAAGCCAAGTTCTATAATGAAAATTCCCACTAGTATATGAAAGTTACTAAACATGAGACTCTCTATCATGAAGAACATGGTGCTACTTTGAAGCACAAGTGTGGAAAAAGATAGTAGCAATTGTCCCTTTTTCTTTTCTTTTTTTCCTTTTTTTTGGGCCTTTCTTTTTTTCTTTGGCCTTTCTTTTTTTTCTTTTTTTGGAGGGGCTTTGTTTATTTAGCCTTTCCTCACATGGGACAATGCTCTAATAATGATGATCATCACACTTATATTGAATTACAACTCGATACTAGAACAAAGTATGACTCTATATGAATGCCTCCGGCGGTGTACTGGGATATGCAATGAATCAAGAGTGACATGTATGAAAATTTATGCATGGTGGCTTTTCCACAAATACGATGTCAACTACATGATCATGCATGGCAATATGACAATATGATGCGTGTCATATGAACGGAACGGTGTAAAGTTGCATGGCAATATATCTCGGAATGGCTATGGAAATGCCATGATGGGTAGGTATGGTGGCTGTTTTGAGGAATAATATGGTGGCTGTTTTGAGGAAGGATATATAGTGGGTGTATGGTACCGGCGAAAGTTGCGCGGTACAAGAGAGGCTAGCAATGGTGGAAGGGTGAGAGTGCGTATAATCCATGGACTCAACATTAGTCATAAGAACTCATATACTTATTGCAAAAATCTACGAGTCATCAAAACAAAGAAATCAACGCATGCTCCTAGGGGGGAGGTTGGTAGGAGTTAACCATCGCGCGCCCCCGACCTCCACACAAAGGTTGGCACTTTACAAATACCTAATGCTCTAACTTCGTCACATAGCGGTTCACCATACGTGCATGCTATGGGAATCACTAACCTTAACACAAGTATTTCTGAATTTCACAATAACTCCACTAGCATGACTCAAATATCACTATCCTCATATCTCAAAACAATTATCAAGCATCCAACATCTCATCACATTCAATGCACTTAGTGTGAAAGTTTTTACTACATTGATATTGGATGTCTATCATGTGAAGACTAGTTTTATAGACTAAACACATTACCATGCTCTTTTAATAGACTCTCAAATGGATATAAGTGAAGCATGAGAGTTCAACAATTTCTTCAAAATATTATCACCACCGTGCTCTAAAAGATATAAGTGAAGCACTAGAGCAAAAACTATTCAACTCAAAAGATATAAGTGAAGCACATAGAGTGTTCTAACAATTCCTAGGCCATATTTAACTCTCTCAAATAAGTGTGTCCAGCAAGGATGATTGTGGCAAGCTAACAAGCAAAGACTCAAATTATACAAGAAGCTCCAAGCAAAACACATATCATGTGGTGAATAAAAATATAGCTCTGAGTATAGTTACCGATGGATGAAGACGAAAGAGGGGATGACTTCCCGGGGCATCCCCAAGCTTAGGCTTTTGATTGTCCTTGAATTTTACTTGGGGTGCCATGGGCATCTCCAAGCTTAGTCCCTTGCTACTCTTTGTTCCATAGTCCATCAAAGCAATACTCAAAACTTGAAAACTTCAAAACACAAAACTTAGACAAAAATTCTCGTGAGCTCCGTTAGTATAAGAAAACAAATCACTACTCAAAGGTACTGCAATGAATTCATTCTTTGTTTATATTGGTGTTAAACCTACTGTATTCCAACTTCTCTATGGTTCATACCTCCCAATATTACTCATAGATGCATTGAAATAAGCAAACAACACACGAAAAACAGAATCTGTCAAAAACAGAACAGTCTGTAGTAATCTGCAGGTTTCGCATACTTCTGTAACTCCAAAAAATTCAAACTAAATTGGTAAACGTGAGGAATTTGTCTATTAATCATCTGCAAAAAGAATCAACTAAATAGCACGCTCCAGTAAAATCTGATGACCATTCCAGCGAGCGCTAACGATTCTGTTTTTCACAGCAAGATCACATAAACTTCACACAAGTCTTCCCAAAGGTTCTACTTGGCGCAAACACTAAACCAAACATGAAACCACATCTAAACAGAAGCTAGCTAACAGCATCAAAAACAAAAAATATATAATTGGGTTGCCTCCCGACAAGCGCTATCATTTTACGCCCCTAGCTAGGCACGATACATGGATAAATCTAGGGAATGTCATAATGATACGATATGTCACAAAAGCTCATCTCATATTCCCTACGTTCAGCAGAAAGTTTCCTTTGTGGCAAGCGGGAGTAATCAAAAGGGCTAAATTTAATGGGACAAAAGTCCCCTACATCAATCTTAGGAGGAATAGGTTCCTCTTTTGGCCCTTTGTAGTGGACAACCAATTCATCATTATAGGCATTCTTTTGGCAGAAGGTCATAAGCCTTCGCTCAAGGGAGAAGCCTGACCCATTGTTTTGAACAGCAAAATCATCATTCATCTCAGAAATTCTATCAATCAAGACCTCAATAAGAACCTTTTTTCTAAGGTTTTCATTAAAAGCAACATGATCAGGAGTCGCAACCGCATTATGTCTTCTTAATTGAACAAGATAGCCTCTATGGGAGGTCGACCGGCATCTACTCCGTAATGAGCAACGATTTCTTTGTCCTCTTTCATGATAAATCTAAATTCATGAGCCAAAAAGATAGTAGCTGCACGCTTAACAGAAGAATGCTCAATATTGGAAAACTCCAAAAAGATTCTCTGAATACAGGGATGCATATGGATAAATTGCCTTTCAATTTCTACTATAAGCATAGATACAGCATCCGCAAGGCTTCTAGTTCTGTGAAGAATAGAGCCACCCATAGTGGGCAAAGCGCCGGCACAAGTAAAGAAGTCTTGAAGAACTCCTTTTCCAATGATATTACCACTACCAACCCGGAACTTCTTAATATGTAAAGTGGTACCTTCATCTGGGGGGGGCAACATAGATGTTGCCCTCGACATTACTACCCTTCTCGATAAACTCATCCCCCATCTCAGACATGAGGGAAATCAGGCAAGCAACACACAAGCAAACAAGAAGCAAGCGAACGATAAACACACGGCAGAAGAAGGGCAAATAAAACGGCAAGGGTGAAGTGGGGGAGAGGAAAACGAGAGGCAAAAAATGTAATGCGAAGGATAAGGGTTTGTAATAGGTACTTGGTATATGACTTTTGTGTAAGCCTCCCCGGCAACGGCGCCAGAAATTCTTCTTGCTAGTTCTCGAGCTTGCATTGTATTCCCTCGAAGAGCAAAGGGAGATGCAGTACAGTAGCGTAAGTATTTCCCTCAGTTTTTGAGAACCAAGGTATCAATCCAATGGGAGACCACGCGCAAGTCCCTCGCACCTGCACAAACAAATAAGAACTTCGTAGCCAACACGATAAGGGGTTGTCAATCCCTTTACAGTCACTTATGAAAATGAGATCTGATAGAGATTATAGTTTATATTTTTGGTATTTTTGTTTATAAGAACATAAAGTAAAAGCGGAAAAAGTAAAGTAGATGTAGATTGATATGTTGAGAATAGACCCGGGGGGCCATAGTGTTCTCTAGTGGCTTCTCTCATGATAGCGATATTCTATGGCGGGTAAACAAATTACTATCGAGCAATTGATAAGAAAGCGAGTAATTATGAGACTATCTAGGCATGATCATTGTATATAGGCATCACGTCCGAGACAAGTAGACCGACTCCTGCCTGCATCTACTACTATTACTCCACACATCGACTGCTATCCAGCATGCATCTAGTGTATTGAGTTCATAAGAACAGAGTAACACCTTAAGCAAGATGACATGATGTAGAGGGATAAACTCAAGCAATATGATATAAACCCATCTTTTTATCCTCGATGGCAACAATACAATATGTGCCTTGCTGCCCCTACTGTCACTGGGAAAGGACACCGCAAGATTGAACCCAAAGCCAAGCACTTCTCCCATTGCAAGAACTATAGATCTAGTAGGCCAATCCAAACAATAATTCGAAGAGACTTGCAAGGATATTATGAGCAAACATAAAGAGTTCAGAAAAGAACCAAATATTTCTCATAGATAATATTGATCATAATCCCACAATTCATCGGATCTCGACAAACACACCGCAAAAAGAGATTACATCGAATAGATTTCCACGAAGACCGAGGAGAACTTTGTATTGAGATCCAGAGAGAGAAGAAGAAGCCATCTAGATACTAGCTATGGACCCGAAGGTCTGTGGTAAACTACTCACAACTCATGGTGAGGGCGACGATGATGTTGTAGAAGCACTCCGTGATGGATCCCCGCTTCGGCGGAGCTCCGGAACAGGCTCCAAGATGGGATCTCACGGGAACAGAAGGTTACGGAGGTGGAATTAGGGTTTTCTCTTTGTTCCTGATGGTTTCGGGGTACGTAGGCTTATATAGGAGGAAGGAG
The DNA here is from genome assembly GCA_902687465.1 of Secale cereale. Taxonomy (NCBI): domain Eukaryota; kingdom Viridiplantae; phylum Streptophyta; class Magnoliopsida; order Poales; family Poaceae; genus Secale; species Secale cereale. The sequence continues at coordinate 508,153,252 of LR738713.1, forward strand.
GACACCGGGGGACTCACGAGGGGCCCACGAGGCAGGGGGCATGCCCTGGGAAGGGGGGCGCGCCCCCCACCCTCGTGGGCACCTCATAGCCCCTATTCTCAATTCTCCCGTGCATGATTTTCTCCAAAAATATCTCCCCCGAAGGTTTCATTCCGTTTGGACTCCGTTTGATATTCCTTTTCTGCAAAACCCTGAAACAGGCAAAAAACAACAATCTGGACTGGGCCTTTGGGTTAGTAGGTTAGTCCCAAAAATGATATAAAAGTGTATGACAAAGCCCATTAAACATCCAAGACATCATAAATAATAGCATGGAACAATCAAAAATTATAGATACGTGGGAGACGTATCACCACCTCTCCATGGTCTACTATTCATCCAGCCCTCCACCGTCTACTATTCATTCAGTCCTCCACGGGGTGGTTGTCACACCCCAAAATTTTAACCACTTTTTCAGTAAATAAAATTTGGCCAGAAATAAAATTTTTAAATTACAATAGGCCCTTTTATAATTTTCAGAGCCTTTTCTATTCCTGACTTAGAAAATCTTCTCTTCTTATAATAAATCTTTTTGGAATTATTTTGTGGGCTCTGGTTGTATCTTGGGTCTTTCCTTTATTTGTTTGATAACATTAGAAATTAGTTTCATAATAAAATTCTGCCTTAGAATTTTCTTTTAATAGCTTTTGCAGTGTTTTAAATGCTTCTGTTGCACTTCTTCTATTTTAAATAATTCTCCAAAAATTCCACCATAATTCTGAGAGGTCATGTGATGCCTATGTGTCACTTTGGTGCAAAAACCCAACTTGGTGTTTTGCAAATTTTGAGTGAAACACCCTCTTTTCCATTTCTGTCCATCTTCTAGGTTTCTACTACAAACCCTCTATTTCTTGCTTCAAAAATTATGTGCTTTGGCCAACTTCTAGTTCCTCCTATCAAACCTTTAACTCCAGAAGATCAGCTCCATTAGCATCTTTTAGACCCACCAAAGACCCCTCTGAATATTCAGTCCAGAACTGAATTTCAGTAAAACTTGCACTAGCAAGTATCTCCTTTTTCCAAACCAACTTCACTATCATCCCTACCATCTGAAGAGACCTCATCCTGCCAAATCCCAGCCCCAACAAAGTTCCCTAGCAAGCTCTAACATTTTGTCGAACACCTTGAGGGCATGACAAAATTTTGGCAAGGTTTTTATCTTACACTACACACCTGCCCTCCTGGCCATTTTAACTTGTCCATCGTCATCACCATAAACCCTAGCACCATTCTGTTACTTGTCAACTTGTTTGAGTCTCTGTAGATGCCATTGGCATTCCATCGAACACACCAGGGGCATGTCCAGAGCGTAGCCAGAGCGCCCATACTGCAGCCGTGGCATCGAGCTGCTGTCGCCACTCTACCACCTCCCCTGCTCGCCCGAGTTTCCCTCTGGATCATCTCGACTACCATTAACTGCACCGACATCCTTCCTTGGCCGTTTGCGCCGGCCACCACTGTCCACGCCATCCGGAGGCGCCGCCCGACGAACCTCGCCTCGCCACGTCGCCCCGACGTCAACGCCCTGGACGCGTGGCTCACCCCGAGCAAAACCAGACACCCCGCCTTCACTGCGAGCAACCGCCGCCCTCACCGAACCCCGCCACCCTCACCAACCTCGCCACCGGCCTCGCCACCACCGCGTCTGCCATTTATGGACGCCGCGTCTGTCCGCCCGTGGACGGCGCCGTCCAAGGCTACCTGGCACCTCCCCGAGCCGCCAGCACACTCCCCGATTAACTGCGGCCAGGCCACGTCCTCGCCAACCCGCACCGGCCGCCCAACGACCACGCCTACCGGAGTGAATGCATCGCCGCCGTGTCCGTTCTCTGGAACCCGCCGGACCGCGTCGCCCCGCCTATTTAAGCCATCCCGAGCGCCCGGCTCCTCATCTCCACCACTCCCCCTCCTCCTGAGAGCCTCCCCGAGCAAGCCAAACAACCGGAGAAGGTCTTCTTCTTCATCTCCGATGACCACTGCCGCCGCCATTTCCTCGATGGTTCCGACGCCACCAGAGCTTCCCCCTCCCCGTTTTCTTCACCATTCGACTCCCGGAGCATCCACGAACCCGTTCCACCTTTCCTTTCCACCGGAGATGGCCCATGGGCGAAACGCCCAACTCGTCTCCGCCGGAGCTCTTCGGGTGTGCTCGCCGTCGGCGACCTCGCCTACTCCGGCGACCAAGGAGGGTACCCACGGGACCGCTATGACCTCCTGAGCACGACGGTGGTCCCAGCTCTCCGAGGGACCCCGCCGTTCGCCGGCAAAGTTCGCCGGAACGGCGCCCCGCTCTGTCGCGGGAGAGAGACGACGACACTGCTTAAACCCGACAGGTGGGACCCGCTCGTCAGCGGCACAAGCCGCGGGCCCCCGCTGTGTAAGTGGAGGCGGTTTCCACTTGGAGCCGTTTCCGCGCGAAGGAGGCGTATTCCGTGGAATACGCCATCGTCGTCATCGCCTCCTTCCCGCAGCCAGATGACCGGGCTCGGCCCAGTGGTGCCGTGGAGCTAAACAGCGCTCAGGGCGCAATTCTGTCCATCTCCTTTATCTTTTCCAGCAGTTTTCAAATAATTCCTCAGAGCACATTTCAAGTCCAAATCCAGTTATTCCAATTTCTGTAGACTTCTAAAACCATGCTCTGTTTATTTAAATTAAGTGAACATTTTACTATGCTTAGTTTCTGTTTAATGGATTTAAATATTGCTTTTAATCATGTTTTCCATCTTAGTAAATCCATAACTAATTCATATGAACTCTAAATGAATTAATTCTTTCTCTGTTATTCCTTAAATATCCTCTGGTTTATTTTAGTATTTATTTCAAAAACTTTTGAAATACTTTTTAATGCTGTTTTTGAATTGTGTGGTAATTTAGTTATTTTTGAAAATAGGAAATGAAGGGGAGATGTTTCCTTGCAAGTAACCAGCACCTTTTCATATCTAAGGCAAGCATTTTGAACACTTGATATGATAAATGTTTGCATGCTAGAATATTTAGGGCATGTTTTGTTACTTTTAATAGACTTGGCATTTGGATAGAAATATTGCATGCATGCATGGTCATAATTATACTTTCTCCTGCGTGCATCCCCTTCAAATTTGCAACATGCATAAATTATGAAAACCCAGGAGTGTGCTCCTGTTTTGGACGTGCTGGTGGGCACGGGCCATTTTGACACGGTGGTGTCATGAGATATATGTGGAAGCAGACAAGGGTTGTGGCCCTGTCCTGATGTTATGGTTGAAAGAATAATTTTTGTTGTGCTGACTAGTGCTAGAATCATTAGCCTCCTGAGTCGACCGTAGATCGAGTCTTGTTCCAGTAACCCCATACTTGAATCGTGTTGCCACTTGTCTCTACCACGGGTAGGGTATGGTTTAGTAAGTTGTCAACCCCTTTCCGTGCACACACCGTACAGAGAGGCCATGGTGGAAGATACCGGGTGCATCCGGTAGGCATGCCACATGGTCCGGGGGCATGGGTGTTTCCGGTTGTAGCCGAGAGGGAATGTACCCTTGTAATCCGCGCGTTTGAATAGTGATCCCATGCTATTGGAGGTTGTAGCCTTCCCACTTAGAGTTTTACTTAACTGTTGTTTTGGGTGACTCCTGGCAGCGGAAAAGTTAAGCTGGTGTGTGCTGGTTAGGTGTGTTTTCAACCCAAAGACCGTAATAGGAATTAGTCAGTGTCCCGATACTGATTAAAGAAATCCTATACTTGCGGGTAAAGAGTACACCCTCTGCAGAGTTTAGAAACCTATTCGAATAGCCGTGTCCGCGGGTAAGGATTACAGTCTGGGTTGGTCAAGTGTCGGTCTTATTGTCGGTCTCCGGAGGAAATATTTAAAAGTTGAGCATGGTTATTTTGCAGGATAATTATCTTTGCTACTGGTGTTATCATTAGTATATTTGATAATATGATTATATTTGTGAACTAACCTCTGCTCTTATTTTTATTTTCCAGAGTGTCTCAGGGGCTGGCTAGACTACCCCGGACACTCGCCGTTATTTTCAAGTCCTTTCTGTGGCGTCCCTCGAGTGTCAGGCGGTTTATCACGCCACTACTCTTGTGGACACCCGACTGGCATTTCTTTTCAAGTCCTTTTGTGGCGTCGCCTGAGTTCTCGGATGGTATCGTCCGATTTCTCTTTTAGACACCCGACTGGCATTTCTTTTCAAGACCGACCGTGGTGTCACTTGACACCCGATCGGCATTTCTGTTACATTTTATTGGTGCTAATATTCATCTTCTACACTAAATATTATTCATCATGCCATGTTTTTAATTCCTGTCAGCATGCATTTAATATAAGTATATCATGAGCATGTGCATATAGTTTAATTCACCATGACCGTATATTTGTTTGCTGCATTTATTATATCTTTTGTCCATGATGTTTGCGAGTACATTCAAACGTACTCACAGGCTTGTCCCTGGCTATTTACTTGGCCAGGTTAGGAGTTCCGCGAGGAGTACCACAGCGACGTCCGTGCGAAGCCTAGGAGTGCAACCACACGAGATAGGAGTTATCCGGGTCAGCTGTTCCTGATGGAATGGAGCCCCATCGATATGAAATCCCGCAAGCCAATTTCTTCATCCACCACCGGAGTCATTATTGCATCAGTAGACCTTTATGGTCTTGTATCAAATTCTTGTAAATGCTTGGTAACCTGTAACAAGGATGTGTCCACCAGTAACAGCAATCCTGGGCTGGTGATGACACTAGGGGTTAATTTCTGGAATATTGTGTTCCCGAAATCCGGCCCCGACAGTGGTCCTGTTCATCCAGCCCTCCACGGGGTCTTGTTCATCCAGCCCCAACCTCCTCGATCGATCGGGGTCCTATTCATCCAAAGGCAACACCAAGGGGTCATGTTCATCCACCCCCACCTGTAACTGTTCATCCAACCCCTCCCCCAGCAATGCTCACTGTAAATCCAGAGGCAGCATCGATCGGCTTCAGTTACCAGCAGTAGCGAAGGAATCGCTCGATCGGGTTCAGTTAACAGCCATCGATCGATCGCTCGGGTTCAGTAACGCGTAGCCTGCAGTGCAATTGCTTGGGTTCCGTTAGAGCCCAACGCCTCGCTCAAGTTTAGGTAGAGCCCAACGCCTCGCACCCACGCTCGTGCGTGTACGAGAGAAACGCGCATCGCTCGGCCCCGACTACCCATCGTAACCGGGAACACCCCGATATTTTCCTCACCCTCGCTTCTACCATGGTTTTTCGGTCATGGACGGCCCAAAGAATGTCATGCAGCTGCGTCTCCGGCCCACCCAGGACGAAAAGCCCATTTTCTATCATGATTTTTTGTCATAGAAGTAGGACCCCACCACATCTATGATGATACCGGGTTTTGTCACAATTATCGTCATAGAAGTGACATAAGTATGACAGGAAAAAATTCGTTCGGCCCAAAATGTCACGGATGTGTCTTTTTTGTTAGTGATATTTTTGTTATATCTATTGTATTCCAACTTTTCCATGGTTCATACCCTATAATACTACCCATAGAAGCATCAAAATAAGCCAACAACACAAGAAAACAGAATCTGTCTTAAACAGGGTAGTATGTGAAGATGTGAATTGATGTAGAACATATGTGTCTCTAAAACTTTTGAAAATTTAGGAAAACGTGGGCAATTTGTAGGTCAGAGTTTTGTAAAAAATTCAAGAATTTATCACGTTCTAGTAATCAGAAAGAATTCAAACACTGGGCGCAAAAGTTTCTGTTTTTTCAGCAAAACCAAACTACTATCTTCCAAATCATCCCAAAGGTCTTACTTGGCACAAACACTAATTTAAAACATGAAAACTCATATAACCAGAGGCTAGATAATATATTTATTGAAAAACAGAAAAGAAAAAATATTGGGTTGTCTCCCAACAAGCGCTATTCTTTCATGCCTTTTAGCTAGGCATAACGATTTCAATGGTGCTCACATAAAAGATAAGAATCGAAACATAAAGCGAGCATCATGAAGAATATGACTAACACATTTAAGCCTAACCCACTTCCTATGCATAGGGAATTTGTGAGCAAACAATTTATGGGAGCAAGAATCAACTAGCATAGGAAGGGAAAACGATCATAACTTCAGGATTTTAAGCACATAGAGAGGTAACTTGATATTATTGCAACTCCTACAAGCATATATTCCTCCCTCATAATAATTTTCAATAGCATCATGAAAGAATTCAACAATATAACCATCACATAAAGCATTCTTTTCATGATCCCCAAGCATATAAATTTTATTACTCTCCACATAAGCGAATTTCTTCTCATGAATAGTAGTGGGAGCAAACTCAACAAAATAATTATCATGTGAGGCATAATCCAATTGAAAACAAAAATCATGATGACAAGTTTCATGGTTATCATTATTCTTAATAGCATACAAGTCATCACAATAATCATCATAGATAGCAACTTTGTTCTCATAATCAATTGGAACCTCTTCCGAAATAGTGGATTCATCACTAAATAAAGTCACGACCTCTCCAAATCTACTTTCATAATTATCACAATAAGATTCAACACCCTCCAAAATAGTGGGATCATTACTTCCTAAAGTTGACACTCTTCCAAACCCACTTTCATCAATATATTCATCATAAATAGGAGGCATGCTTTCATCATAATAAATATTCTCATCAAAACTTGGGGGACTAAATATATCATCTTCATCAAACATAGCATCCCCAAGCTTGTAGCTTTGCATATCATTAGTGTCAGGGATATTACTAGCAGGTATAAACCGGCTAGGAAGGTCCGGATTACGTTGGTAAAGTTATATTATCAGAAGCCCAGTAGAATATGTAACAGGAGGTCATAGCCCGTAGAGGCTTAGGGCCCATGTATAAAGCCCTTGATCTGTAAACCGTCATACCATGTGACTTGGGATGTAAGATAGAAAGAGTAGAGACCAAGGCGGGCACGTTTATGAGCCGGCCTCGGGACTCTGTAAACCGGACCGGGCATCGCCTCCTATATAAAGGGACGACCCGGCGACGGTTCAGGACAAGAAACAACAGCTCGAGACACAGGCAAAGCGGATTCGCTCCCTGGTCATCGAAGCACAAGCAATACCACACCAAACTAGACGTAGGCTTTTACCTTCATCGAAGGGGCCGAACTAGTATAAAAATCCCTGTGTCCTTCGTCCGCTTTAACCCCTTTAAGCTAACCCGAGCAATGGCCTCACACCTAAGTCCGTTAATCCGGACATCTGTCGTGCTAAATCCACGACAGTTGGCGCCCACCGTGGGGCTATCGCACGATGGTTTCGAGTTCTTGAAGGGCAGCTTTGAAGGGCTTAAGGGTTACGCAGTGGGCCGGATGACCAAGAGACGTCGCGGACGGATCTACATCGACGATGCAGGCTGGGGCCCCGAGGCCGATTCGATCGAATACGGGTACCGGGTCCCGTTCGGCGGCATCCACGTCTTCATCGGCAAGATCGGCGAACCTGGCCCTGAGTCGGACATCTTCCCCAACATCGTCGAGCCGGCTCAGCGTGCGAGAACAGCCCGGATTCAGCCTGCCGTGAAGCACGTCTTCGTCGTGGCAGTGCATGGAGTACAAGCCGAGGACGGATCAGATTCTGGTGGCGAGACAGTTGTCTATTCCGATGATGAATCTTCGTCCGGAGAGACCGGGTCTTTGTATCTATTGTAGGACGGCCGGTCCGAGGGCGTGTTCGATGGCAATAGTATTCCGGAACCCTTTGATCCGCCAAATAGGGTTGCTGTTTTCATGGCCGGATCATAACCTATGCAGCAGCCCACAACGACTGGGGCATTAACCTCAGAGGCAGCGGGAGCCAGAGTTGGAGACCTTCCCCCGTCGCCCTCTGACATCCTAACCACCTTAGTCGATAAATTGACGGCGCTCGCAACAGCGGAAGTAGCCCAGGCCGACAAGGCGCAGCATGATGCGGAGATCGCTCAGTTGAAGAGCAGGATTGAGAAAGCTAAGTTGGATCTGGATGCGGAGAAAGCCAGGATGGCTACAAGGCAGGCAGAGCTAGATTCCCAAGCTTTCCGGCTCAGGCTGGATCAGAACGCTTCACAGGAGGTAATGTACAGAAGGCAACAATCTCGTTTACCACCGGTTTATGAGGCAAGGAATCTCTTTAGCACACTAGGCAACCAGTAACCGCCCAGAGGTAAACCGGGGAGGAGCTCCGGGGATGGGCGCGTCGGTTCAGCCACCAGCCACAGAGCAGAACCGCCAAGTTGTGCCGACGCCGCACGTACCCACTCCTCACAGACATTATTCTAACCCGTTGGACAACATTGTCGGCGCCGCTTCACGGTTGGCCGCTCTTCCCATTGAGGGGACGTCCCCCATAGCAATGGAGGCACGATGGGCTAAGGAGTTGCTGGACACAGCGTTAACACAGCAGCAGGCATATTCTTATAGCCGGGAGAGGATTCATTCAACCCCCGCCCGAGCCGGAGTTACACGAGGCACCTGGATGAACCGGCTGTATCTAGCAGCGCGCGGAGACGGCACCGACAGAGGCAGGATAATCCGGCAGGAGTAGGAGCACATGCCCAAGAGGCGGTGGACCAGGCTGGACATACTGCCTACGACGACACCCGTCAAGCAACGCCGGTTCACCCCACCACCACAGAAACAGGAATCATGTCCAGTTCCTTAGGGGTACAGTGTCTCATCCCCGCTTTACGGAACGTGAAATTACCCAAAGACTTCAAAGGCCCGCGCAAGGTACCCAACTACACGGCGGATCTGGCTCCAGAGGCGTGGGTTGAAAGTTATGAGATGGCTATGGAGATGCTTGATGTGGATGAAGCTGTGTGTGCCAAATACTTCACAATGATGCTTGAGGGCACGGCCCGGACATGGCTAAAAGGTTTACCACCTAACTCCATCGGATCATGGGGCGAGTTGCGTCGCCGGTTTATCAATAATTTCAAGGACACATGCAAGCAGCCGATGTCCATGGTTGATTTAGCTGCATGTGTTTAAGGAGAGCAAGAGACCACAAGCAGTTGGATGCGGCGAGTATCTGAAATTTTGCACTCCTCCAATAGCATCAATCCGAGCACTGCTATAGTGACCTTGGAAGGCAATTTCCGGTTTGAGCCTTTGAGGCAGAAGCTGGGACGACTCAAGCGTGATTGCAATGACATGGGAACGCTCATGGGCGCTTTGGTAAAGTATGGAGACTCTGATAACACCAAGTATCCAGACGCAGACGGAGACAAGTCTGGGAAAGCGAGCAAAAACGGTAAACCGGCGCAGGCCAATCCGGCAGGTACAGGTTACAATGGCAAGCGTAAAGCGGAAGGCAGCTCGGACTTTGTGGCCAATACCAACGTTCAAGACAACGGGCACTGCCGCAAGGGTAGACCGCCCCCACGCAACGGGAGGCCGCCTATTAACCTAGATCGTCAGTTGAGTGTGCCTTGCCCAAAGCACGGTACAGAGGAAAACCCGGCTACGCATCTCTGGAAAGACTGTTTTATTATGCAGGAGTTTATGAAACAGGCCAAGTATAACCACGGGCCCCCCGGCGGATCAGGTCCCGGTTTTCAGGGTCCGGGTTACCAGGGAGGTGGATCCTGATCAGGATACCACGGCGGTAATAATAACCATAATGGAAACAATCAGCATCAGCAGAACCAGCAACATGGTCAAGGTGGATACAACAATCAAGGGAATCGACAGCGTCAGCAGCAGCAATCCAGATATCAGAATAATCCGAAGGAGCTAAGCAGTGGGCAATATCATGTTTTCACCACAAGTCTGTGCAAACGGGATCAAAAGGTTCTGAAGAGAGCAGTACATTATGTTGAACCGGCGAAACCACGTTTTTTGCGTTGGTCTGAGCAACCCATTGTATGGAGCAGAGAGGATCACCCGCCACGGGTTGATAATCCGGGTCAGCTGGCCTTGGTGGTGGCACCACAGATGGGTGGTTACAAGTTCACAAAGGTACTTATGGATGGAGGCAGCAGCATCAATATCCTATACTATGAGACTTTCCGACGTATGGGATTGACAGATAAGAAGCTCCGACAGTCCAACACAGTGTTCCATGGAGTGGTGCCCGGTAAATCGGCTTGCCCAGTTGGGAAAATCGATCTGGAAGTTACCTTTGGGGATGAGCATGACTCTAGATCGGAGACAGTGACCTTCGAGGTTGTAAAGATCAGGAGCCCATATCATGCTCTTCTTAGGAGACCGGTTTACGCCAAGTTCATGGCTAGACCGTGTTATGTTTATTTGCAGCTCAAGATGCCGGGTCACAAGGGAACCATCATGGTTCACGGGAGCCGCAAGATCGCGTTGGAATGCGAGGAAGGAGACGCAGCATACGCTAAGGCAGTTTGCGCTATGGAGGAGCTGAAGTTCTATAAGGACAATGTTGATCCGGCAGTTATGTCCCCGTTGAAGAAGCCAACTACAGAGCATGATCCGGCGTTGAAGTTTAAATCGGCAGAGGAAACCAAGCAGATTGACTTTGTTCCACGCGATTCATCCAAGCAGTTCACTATCAGCGCTAACCTAGACCCCAAATAGGAAAGCGCGCTCATCAAGTTCATCCATGAGAACCAGGATATCTTTGCATGGAAGCCTTCTGAGATGCCAGGTATACCGAGGGAACTCGCTGAGCACAGTCTTAATATTGATCCGAAGTTTAAACCGGTCAAGCAGTATTTGCGCCGCTTCAATGAGGAGAGGCGCAAGGCTATAGGTGAAGAAGTGGCTAGGCTTTTGGCCACAGGCTTCATAGTTGAAGTATTTCATCCAGAGTGGTTGGCTAATCCGATGCTGGTGCTAAAGAAAAACGATACTTGGAGGATGTGTGTTGATTATACAGACTTGAACAAGGCTTGCCCAACTGATCCTTTTGCTCTCCCCCATATTGATCAGATTATCGATGCCACGACGGGATGTGAGCGGCTAAGTTTTTTGGATGCATATTCAGGTTATCATCAGATCAAGATGGCAGTTAAGGACCAAGAGAAGACAGCTTTCATAACTCCCTTTGGAGCCTTATGCTATGTATCCATGCCGTTTGGACTCAAGAGTGCCCAAGCAACTTAATAGCGTTGTGTGTAGAACTGCCTACAAGGGCAGATTGGAAGAAATGTCCATGCATATGTGGATGACATTGTGGTAAAATCCAGGAAGGAGGAGACACTGATAGAGGACTTAAAAGAAACCTTTGACAACCTCCGGGTTTACAAGATGATGCTTAATCCGGAGAAGTGTGTTTTTGGTGTTCCAGCAGGCAAGCTCCTTGGATTCTTAGTATCAAACAGAGGGATTGAAGCTAATCCGGAGAAGATCAAGGCGATCACATCCTTGGCTAAACCGGCTTGTATCAATGATGTCCAGCACGTGGCAGGCCGTATTGCAGCATTGAGCCGGTTCATCAGCCGTTTGGGGGAAAAGGTGATCCCGCTTTATCAGATGATGAAGAAGACGGACCGGTTTGTCTGGAGCGATGCTGCAAACGATGTGTTTGAGGATTTGAACCGGCAATTGGCAGAACCACCAGTCCTTGCTGCCCCGGTTGGTAGGGAGCCGCTGTTGTTATACGTGGCCGCCAATGCCCGTGCAGTTAGTGTGGCCATTGTGGTGGAGCGCAAAGAAGCAGGTAAAGAATATCCGGTTCAATGTCCGGACTATTACATCAGTGAGGTGCTCATTGAGTCGAAACAAAGATATCCAAACTGGCAGAAATTGGTATATGGTGTGTTCATGGCAAACCGGAAGTTGAAGCACTACTTCTAGGGCCACCAAATCACTGTGGTTAGTTCAGCTCCGTTGGGGGATATAATCCAGAACAGAGAAGCCATTGGCAGAGTGGCGAAGTGGGCCATTGAGCTTAGCCCACATAGATTGAAATATAAGCCCCGTACTGCTATAAAGTCCCAAGCACTGGTGGATTTCATCAATGATTGGACAGAGTTGCAAGCACCCGAGGAGAAGTCGGATCATACATACTGGACTATTCACTTTGATGGTTCAAGGCAATTAGAGGGCTCGGGGGCTGGGGTTGTGTTAACTTCCCCACGAGGTGATAAGTTCTGTTATGTCCTCCGTTTAATGTTCCCTTGTACTAACAATGTTGCTGAGTATGAAGCTCTCCTCCACGGTTTACGAATGGCCAAGGAGATGAACTTGAGCCGGGTTAAGTGCTTTGGTGACTCAGATCTGGTGGCGCAACAAGTATCTGGTAAGTGGGATTCTAAGGATCCACTCATGGCAGCTTACAGGCGAGAAGTGGATGCAGTCGCGGGATACTTCAAGGGATATCAGGTCGACCACATAGACCGGCGAAAAAATGAAGCGGCCGATGCATTGAGCCAGCTGGGTTCTCAGCGTAAACCGGTTCCACCTAATACCTTCCTGGATGAATTGAATAGCCCGTCAGTACAGATACCGTCAGAGGAGGACTTGGCTGTTCCTGATCCGGAAGCACAGTTAGTCACAGCGCTTCACGTCATTCCGGATTGGACACTCCCTTATTTGGCGTATATGAGCCGAGGTGAGTTGCTAGAGGACGAAGTGGAGGCCCGGCAGATAATCCGGCGGTCTACGTCTATGACTATCGTCAATGGAGAACTTCATCACCGCAGCGTTTCTGGAGCGTTTTAGCGGTGCGTATCGTCAGAGGAAGGCTGCGATATTCTTCGAGAGATTCATGAAGGGGATTGTGGTCATCACGCCGGTTCAAAGTCCTTGGTAGCTAAAGCTTTTCGTCATGGGTTCTACTGGCTGACGGCTCACGCCGACGCAGAGGACTTGGTCAGAAAATGTGCCGCTTGCCAGAAATTTTCGCAGCGTGCTCATGTACCGGCGCAGGAGCTGCGGATGATTCCGATCACTTGGCCGTTTGCGACTTGGGAGCTAGATATGGTTGGACCTTTTAAAAGATCCCAAGATCAAAAAACCCACATGTTGGTAGCAGTGGACAAATTTACAAAGTGGGTCGAAGAGCCTGTCAGTAAGTGTGATGCGGCAACAGCGGTCAAGATCATCAAAAAGGTGATTTTCCGGTTTGGCTTTCCACGCAGTATTATAACTGATAATGGCACCAACCTATCTAAAGGAGAGATGGAAGAGTTCTGTCAAAGAGAACATATTCGCCTTGATGTGTCATCAGTAGCTCACCCTCAGTCCAATGGCCAAGCTGAGAGAGCCAACCAAGAAATCTTGAGAGGCATCAAACCCCGGCTTATGGTTCCTTTGCAAAGAACACTGGGTTGCTGGGTAGAGGAGTTGCCTTCTGTCTTATGGAGCATCAACACTACACCTAACAGATCTATAAGATACACGCACTTTTTCATGGTATACGGTGCTGAAGCGGTCCTCCCTAGTGATATCCGGCATGATTCACCACGCGTGGCGGCCTATGTTGAAGCGGATAATGAACAAGCAAGGCAAGACAGCTTGGACCGGCTAGACGAGGAACGGGACACGGCCGCAACACGATCAGCGATTTATCAACAAGACCTGCGTCGGTACCACAGCCGCCGGGTTAAGACTAGAACGTTCCAGGAAGGAGATCTGGTGCTCCGGCTCATCCAAGACCAGACGGATATGCATAAGTTATCCCCACCTTGGGAAGGACCCTTTGTGGTCAGCAAGAACCTACACAACGGATCATACTACCTTGTCGACGTTCGAGAACATAAGGACTCACGTACGGTAGAGGAGGAGACCAAGCGGCCGTGGAACATCGCTCTTCTTCGGCCTTACTATACTTGAGCCATTGGCTCCGCTTTATGTACAATGTATATATTATACTTAATAAAATAAATTGGCGCCCCCGGATCACCGGGGAATCAGCCATCTTCTTCGCAAAAACAGTATCACATGGGGGCTTCGAAAGAAACCTTCCATGGCCTCTTAAACCGGCGCCCCTGATAGAATCAGGGAATCAGCCGTGTCTTTTATACACAAGAGTATCACATGGGGGATTTGAAAGAAACCTTCCATGGCCTCTTAGACCGGCGCCCTGGACAGAATCAAGGAATCAACCGTGTTCTTCAAAGGAGTATCACATGGGAGTTTCTACAGAAGCTTACCATGGCCTCCTAAACCGGCGCCCTTGATACATCAAGGAATCAGCCATCTTATCAAACAAGAATCACATGGGGGCTTCCGCGGGCAAGGGAGTTTCCCATGGCCTCTTGAGCCGGCGGCGGTATGAAGCCCATCATAAGAGCACTGCTCTGGTTGCTTCGGCAATTTCCACATGATGATGAGGGGTAGAAGAGAGTGTTGGTGCCTAACCCAGCTCAAACATATGCCCCGATGAGCAAAACGGCTCACACACTACCGGGGGGCTCGCAGAGAGCTGAATACCCTTGTAGTGAACATGGCTTGGAAGCCCGGTGCATGCACCTAAAACCCCGGATTAACCTGCCTGCCTCAAGTAAATCACGCCGTCCAGGTAAACCTGGTATGACCCGTCGAACCTGCCACAAGTTACTCCTTCGGGACCCTGAACTTGGCCATGTTAAATTGACGATCATCGAGTTGATTACCTAAAGACAAAATCTTTACGAGATTTTGAAACATTGGGTAGCTTGTCATCGATGATTTGGTTAAGGAGTGCGTAGCATCTTGACAGGCTTTGCTGAAATGGTTAATGACAGTAGCCTGGCAGCTCATAAAAAGCCTCGAATTTGGAGCCTGGCAGCTCGTAAAAAGCCTCGACTACATGGTCTTATTTTCCCAAAAAACCTTATTTCTATTTTTATGATTTCATAAATCTTGGTCGTCATGATCATTGGTTTTTAACCAAGTCCATTGATGCGAGACTGGACAACTACAAGGTTGACCATATATCTAAAAAGTTAAAGTCCGGGTCATGAACACCAGCGATAGTTAAACCGGCGTTCATTATAACCCGGATCGGCCATCAGGCTAAGCCAAACAAGAGAGCCAAGAGCCTCATCAGCGCCTGCGCTTTCACTTATTCCTACCGGGTTAAGGTCAACAAGCACACTTAATCAAAGGTATGGTATATGTTTGTGATCAAAAGCTATTCCTTTGATATATATATATATATATATATATATATATATATATATATATATATATATATATATATATATATATATATATATATATCAGAGCAGTATAATACGTCCGGTGGTAAACCGCCAGGACATCTTTTAGCTTCGTTCATGCAGGCACAGGTAATATAAGCTGATCAAGCATTGCAAACAGATGATAAATTGGGAGATGCCAATCCAAATAGTACCATAATAGTGGGACAAAGGCAATGCTTCAACTATTCTATTACAAGGCACTTGCAGGCCCGAATGGATCAACAGTTTCTGGCAAAATATTCGGCATCTAAAAATTAAACCGGGACGGTTTAGGACTCTTCTTCCGCACGCTACGAAGGCTGAGGGTCAACTTGATCCGGGTCTTCATCGACTTCAGGCAATTGCTGGAAATCAGGAGCGCTCCAGTCAATCTTGGAGAGGGCATGGAAATACACTTCATCATTGATAAGATCTGAAGGGTCAATATCTGGAGCGAAAGTGTGGTTACGAACTGGTGGGATCAGATTTTTAGTGTCGTAAACCGGCCGCTCCACCCGCGAATTTTCTAGATCGTAAGTCGGATGATACCTTGTCAAATCTGCTTCATCGGCAAGCTTACTGGCGAGAGGGCGCATATCCTTGGTCAAAGAGCGGAGATATTCAACAGAGAAGGCTGACTCGTCCTCTTTCATGCTGGGATAGCCATTCAGGGCTTCCGCTGGATCAAAATCAGGGACCCAAGCTTTGGCCCGGGTCAGCGCCATGAGAGAGCCAGCTCGCGCAGCAGACTTCTTCACCTCAACAAGACACGCAGGTAGGACAGACAACTTTTCCAGGGTGGCTTGGATGGTGGTCGGCGCCGGTTTATTGTGCGACATGGCACTGATAGCCCTTTCAGCGCCGGAGTAGAGCTGCTCCACCAGGGTATAAGCTGCCTTGAGCTTCTTCCGGACATCGTCTCCAAGATGAGTTATGCGCCTCCCTGTATGCAATTGGCGAGTTAAACTGGAGCGGAACAAAGATTGCAAGGATACAAATATACGAAGACAGATACTCACCGAAGATAGCAGAAGTCATGTTCTCTATTTGCTCTTTCAACCCGGATAGTTCCTGCATAACCGGATTGAGAGCGGCTTCGGCATCCTTTGCTCTTTTTTCTAGAGCGTCCCTTTGCACCTCCCATGTGGACCACTCCGCTTCAAAATCTTTCTTCATTTTTTCTATGTTAGTCAAAGCAAGGACAAGTTCTTCCTTAGCTTTGGTTGAAGCAGCCTCATGGAAGGCCAAGCTATTCCGGAGCTCAGTTGCCTCCGAAGCTCTCCGGTTCAAGTCAGCCTGCAAGAAAAGCAAGCGTGTGAGAAGGACAGATTATTCAAAGTTTCAAGCACATAACAGGTTATGCACTTGACACTTGGGGGCTAATGTAAAATTGAAGTAAAGAAAGCAAAGTTTTTCAGACAAGTCCCAAGCACATAAACAAGTTATGCCCTTGGCACTTGGGGGCTAATGTACATTCATTCCCAGACATAAGTTAAGTCCCGGTTCACCTACAGGGAAGCTAAACCGGCACTTGGGGGCTACTATGGCCTAAAGGCGTGAAGTGCAAAGTACAAAGCAGAAAAGGAAAGCAAGAGGAAAGAAAGTCACCTCATATTTATCCTTCATCATGTTGACTAAGCCGGCTTCGTAGTCACGGCTGGTGAAGAGTCGGTTCAAAAACCCAGAATGGAGTTCCTGGGCACTCAGCTGAGCATAACTTGCCAAGTCTGTGCTCCACTTGCCTTTATCTTGTTGAAGTTTTTAATCCTTGGTCGTATGCTTAGCTAAGATAACAGGTTCTGTGGGAGCAGTGAAGCCTAACCCGGTTATTTCAACATCTGCTGCCGAGGCAGCGGTTGGCTGGAGAGGATCAGCAGTGTGCACCAAACTAACAGGGTCCGGGCTAGCCCGGGGAGGACTAACCCGGACAGGGCTTGCCGGTTCAGCCGTGTTCTCCATGTCGTCACCTCCCGGAGTGGCAACATCTTCATGATCCATAGGAGTGGGATCATCGAGCTGAACTTCAAAGTTGTCCTCTGGAGGGATGGCCGCTTCAGGGTCCTCGGTCGGTTCAGCAGTAGTGGTCTCTACGGCCGTTTTATTTGCTTTTGCCTTTTTGCTAGGCTTGGGCATTCTGATAAAGGTCAAAAGAACAATGAGAATCACAAAGTTAAAACAAGAAGATAAACCGGACGTTTGAAAGGATAACTTACCCAGGAACGGTCTTCAGCACCGGGATCTGAGTAGCAGTGGACTCGCCGAAAGAAGACAGAGGAGCCTCCTGATAGTTGGGATCAGACGGTTTAAGAGGTTTACGTATAAGGCTTGCTTGTGGATGAAGAAGGGTTGGAGTGAGCAAAACCTCTGAACGGCGCCTGCGAGCTGGCGTGAGGGGTATCCCGGACGACTCAACCACATGGCCGCTATGGCACGTGGTCCGGCGAGCTTCGTGCTGCTGTTTCTTCAAAAGAAAATTGGGATCCAATTGAGCATAAGGATGAGAAAATGGATATTTCCTGGATACCCGGCGGACCTTGGGTGGCAACGGTTCTGAATCAGATGAGAGAGAAATTACCTCAACTCCCTCCGCTTTACTTCCCTCCGTCAGGTCCTGAGGAAAGGCATTATTAACATAAATTCAGACAAAGGAAGATCAAAAGACATAAGGGTTAATTAGTACCTCAGAAGCCGGATCATCCTCTTCAGGGTTTGAACCGAAAGCGGCAGCAGATTTTTTCTTCTTGACAGCAAAGGTTTTCTTGCGTGATTGCTTGGCCGGTTTATCCTGAGATTTCCTCTTCCAGAAAGGATCGTTGGCATGTGCAAAGGAATAATAACAAGTTGAAGACAACTGATATGGACGGATTAAGATGAAAAGAAAGGGTCGGAAGAACTTTACCGATGGCGGTTTGTTGGTTAAGCAGAATGGAGCTAAACCGGTCCGGCTGCAATCCTCCAGAGGGATGTTCAGCATTTTCTTCGCAGACTTAGTAACTTCATTGTCAGGAAGTACTATTTTTGTGTGGCGTTGAGGATCTTCCGGCTTACCAGTATATTTGCACATCAGGCTTGAGCGCTGGCTTAGTGGAAGAATGCTCCAAGAGAGCCAGCAGCGGACGAAATCAACTCCGGTTAAACCGTTCGCCACGAAGGCCCTGAGCTTGGAAAGTTGAGGGGCATATCGAGCCCGGTCTTGGACGCTTAAACGCTGCGGCAAAGGATGGGTTGACGCCAGACGGTAAGCGCGGTAACCCGGCAGTGGGTTTTCTCCTTCTGGCAAAGTGTCCTTGCAGTAGAACCATGTCTGGTTCCACTCCTTAGGGTGGCTGTGAAGAGTGGCGTGAGGAAAACTGACGTCCTTCCTTTTCTGGATGCTGACACCTCCCAGCTCCTGATGAGGCCCATCAGTAAACTCAGTCCGGCGGTTCAGATGAAAGAAATCATGGAACAGATCCACTGATGGTTCTTCTTGAAGGTATGCCTTCGAGAAGACTTGGAAGTTACAGATGTTCGATACAGAATTTGGGCCTATATCTTGTGGGTGGAGTTAAAAAGCGGTTAACACATCGCGGAAGAACTTTGAACCGGGAGGACTAAAACCCCAGGCCAGATGATCATAGAAGACTATGATTTCTCCCTCCTTAGGCTCAGGAGGGCACTCATTTCCAGGGGCCCGCTAGTGCAGAACTTCCTTAGGGCCCAGAACACCAATTGAGGCCGCTTCAACTAAATCGTCTTCCATAATCCGGGACGGAACCCAGTTGCAAGCAACAAATTGTTTTGCTGTGGAAGCCATTTCTTCAAGAAAGGAATACTGGAAAACATAATACAAGACCCGGTTTACCAACTGCTAGATATAAATCGGTGCATTCTATGAAGGTATGGACTTAATTGGCGGTTTAAACAAGGGACTAATGGTATCTACTAATTCGGAAGTAGGTATGAGGGAGACAGCTACCGGTTCACGATGATAGATGGAGAAAGTTAAACCGTCAATTGTGGAATACGGGTTAAATCTAAAACCGTCAAGGCAAGCATATGACGCGCAGGGTATGGCTAAACCGGCAATGTAAGCAAGCTGCAGATCTAAAAGTGTGAGAAATAGTTTTCACATGAAGCTGAGGTAAATATGGATCTAAGACGCAAGGAAAAGACAGAATAATACAATTTATATTCAGCGAAGGCCGCGAAAGTTCTCTACAGATTCAATCTAAACTAGCAGTGCTGGAGAAGCTAAAGTATAATGATGGAGCGGAAGCGCACTGATGAGGATCAAGCCAAACGAGTTTATATCTATAGATAAGACTGACCTACGGCGATGAACTACGAAGAAACGAGGGTTCATGGCGAGCTACAGAAGAAACCCTAGAAACTTAGATCTATGGGGAAGAAGATGGCGTACCCGAGGAAACAGCGGACGCCGGAGAGTTCTCTGGACGCGTTCAGGTCGATGCAGCGGCCGGACTTGTGGACGACGGCGAGCTCGAAGAACAGCTGCGGAGGTTTGAGCACTGGAGACAGAGGAAGAAGAAGCAGAAGGGAAAAAGAGATGTGCCTCGGCTGTATTTATAGGCCGAGGGGTTAAAACGGCAAGCGCGGGAATCGAGGAGGCCGGAAATCGGATAAAGATTGAGTTGTCGCCTCGATCTTTGGTGCGGCAGTAAAGAAAGGTAACAAACGGGTGCGGGCATTAAATGTGCAGATGATGTCACGACAGATCAAAGCGATTTCAGGAGATGACGTTATGGCCGGTTTATGAAGCATATAAGTTGCAGAAAGGAAATTCGTACAAGACTTCGAAGACTGACATGAACAAGTTCAAATCAATCTGGGGCCTAATGTCAGGGATATTACTAGCAGGTATAAACCGGCTAGGAAGGTCCGGATTACGTTGGTAAAGTTATATTATCAGAAGCCCAGTAGAATATGTAACAGGAAGTCATAGCCCGTAGAGACTTAGGGCCCATGTATAAAGCCCATGATCTGTAAACCGTCATACCATGTGACTTGGGATGTAAGATAGAAAGAGTAGAGACCGAGGCGGACACGTTTATGAGCCGGCCTCGGGACTCTGTAAACCGGACCGGGCGTCGCCTCCTATATAAAGGGACGACCTGGCGACGGTTCAGGACAAGAAACAACAGCTCGAGACATAGGCAAAGCGGATTCGCTCCCTGGTCATCGAAGCACAAGCAATACCACACCAAACTAGACGTAGGCTTTTACCTTCATCGAAGGGGCCGAACTAGTATAAAAATCCTTGTGTCCTTTGTCCGTTTTAACCCCTTTAAGCTAACCCGAGCGATGGCCTCATGCCTAAGTCCGTTAATCCGGACATCTGCCGTGCTAAATCCACGACAATTAGCATCATGGATATTCAAGTAATTCCTACTAACAACATTGCAATCATGATCATCATTCAAGTATTTAGTGCCAAACATTTTATTGCATTCTACTCTTAACACTTGAGCACAATTTTCCTTTCCATCATTTTCACGAAAGACATTAAAAAGATGAAGCATATGAGGCACCCTCAATTCCTTTTTTTGTAGTTTTCTTTTATAAACTAAACAAGTGATAAAACAAGAAACTAAAAGATTCGATTGCAAGATCTAAAGATATACCTTCAAGCACTCACCTCCCCGTCAACGGTACCAGAAAAGAGCTTTGTTGATGGGATGTGAGTGCCGCTTACCTAGCCTCCCCGACAACGGCGCCAGAAAAGAGCTTGATGTCTACTACACAACCTTCTTCTTGTAGACGTTGTTGGTCCTCCAAGTGCAGAGATTTGTAGGACAATGGCAAATTTCCCACAAGTGGATGACCTAAGGTTTATCAATCCGTGGGAGGTGTAGGATGATGATGATCTCTCTCAAAAAACCCTGCAACCAAATAACAAAGAGTCTCTTGTGTCCTCAACACACCCAATACAATGGTAAATTGTATAGGTGCAATAGTTCGGCGAAGAGATGATGATACAAGTGCAATATGGATGGTAGATATAGGTTTTTGTAATCTGAAAATATAAAAACAACAAGGTAACTAATGATAAAAGTGAGCACAAACGGTATTTCAATGCTTTGAAACAAGGCCTAGGATTCATACTTTCACTAGTGGAAGTTCTCTCAACAAGGATAACATATTTGGATCATATAACTATCCATCAACATGCAACAACGAGCCACCCCAAAGTGACTAATAGCGGAGAACAAATGAAGAGATTATTGTAGGGTACGAAACCACCTCAAAGTTATTCTTTCTGGTCGATCTATTCAAGAGTCTGTAGTAAAATAACACGAAGCTATTCTTTCTGTTTGATCTATCCTAGAGTTCTTACTAGAATAACACCTTAAGACACACATCAACCAAAACCTTAATGTCACCTAGATACTCCATTGTCACCTCAAGTATCCGTGGGCATGATTATATGATATGCATCACACAATCTCAGATTCATCTATTCAACCAACACAAAGAACTTCAAAGAGTGCCCCAAAGTTTCTATCGGAGAGTCAAGACGAAAACGTGTGCCAAGGTCACAGAACCCGCAAGTTGATCACCAAAACATACATCAAGTAGATCACGTGAATATCCCATTGTCACCACAGATAAGCACATGCAAGACATATATCAAGTGTTCTTAAATCCTTAAAGACTCAATCCGATAAGATAACTTCAAAGGGAAAACTCAATCCATTACAAGAAGGTAGAGGGGGAGAACTATCGTAAGATCCAACTGTAATAGCAAAGCTCGCGCTACATCAAGATCGTGCCATATCAAGAACACGATAGAGAGAGATCAAACACATAGCCACTGGTACATACCCTCAGCCCCGAGGGTGAACTACTCCCTCCTCGTCATGGAGAGCGCCGCGATGATGAACATGGCCACCAGTGATGGATCCCCCCTCCAGCAGGGTGCCGGAACAGGGTCCCGATTGGTTTTTGGTGGCTATAGAGGCTTGCGGCGGCGGAACTCCCGATCTAGGTTTCTTTCTGGGGGTTTCTGTATTTATAGGAATTTTTGGCGGCAGGCTCACGTCAGGGGGTCTCCGAGTCGTCCACGAGGTAGGGGGGCGCGCCCAAGGAGTAGGGCGCGCCCTCCACCCTCGTGGATGGCCCAAGACTCTTCTCGCCCAACTGTTTTACTCCGGGGCTTCTTTTAGTCCATATAAAATCATCAAAAATTAGCGCGTCAATTGGACTCCGTTTAGTATTCCTTTTCTGTAAAACTCAAACACAGGGAAAAAAACAGAAACTGGCACTGGGCTCTAGGTTAATAGCTTAGTCCCAAAAATCATATTAAATAGCATATAAATGCATATAAAACATCTAAGATGGATAATATAATAGCATGGAACAATCAAAAATTATAGATACGTTGGAGACGTATCACTCAACATGCAACAAAGAGTCAATCCAAAGTCACGAATAACGGAGAACAAACAAAGAGATTATTGTAGGGTACGAAACCACCTCAAATTTATTCATTCTGATCGATCTATTGGGCTATTCCTATAAGTGTCACAAACAGCCCTAGAGTTCGTACTAAAATAACAGCTTAAGACACACATCAACCAAAACCGTAATGTCACCTAGATACTCCAACGTCACCACAAGTATCCGTGGGTTTGATTATATGATATGCATCACACAATCTCAGATTCATCTATTCAAACCAACACAAAGAACTTCAAAGAGTGTCCAAAGTTTCTACCGGAGAGTCAAGACGAAAATGTGTGCCAACCCCTATGCATAAGTTCACAAGGTCACTGAACCCGCAAGTTGATCACCAAAACATACATCAAGTGGATCACGTGAATATCCCATTGTCACCGTAGATTAGCACATGCAAGACATACATCAACTGTTCTCAAATCCTTAAAGACTCAATCTGATAAGATAACTTCAAAGGGAAAACTCAATCCATTACAAGAAGGTGGAGGGGGAGAAACATCATAAGATCCAACTATAGTAGCAAAGCTTGTGGTACATCAAGATCGTGCCAAATCAAGAACACGAGAGAGAGAGAGAGAGAGAGAGAGAGAGAGAGAGAGAGAGAGAGATCAAACACATAGCTACTGGTACATACCCTCAGCCCCGAGGGTGAACTACTCCCTCATCGTCATGGGGACCACCGAGATGATGAAGATGTCCATCGGTGATGGTTTTCCCCACTGTCAGGGTGCCAGAACGGGCTCCCGATTGGTTTTTCGTGCCTATAGAGGCTTGCAGCGGCGGAACTCCTGATCTAGGTTTCTTTTGGGGGGTTTCTATATTTATAGGAATTTTTGACGTCGGGGACAAGTCGGGGGGACCCACGAGGCGACCATAGAGTTAGGGGTCGTGCCCCACCCTTGTGGTGGCCTTGTGGCTCTTCTGGTCCACCTCTGTCGCTCTGCGGGCTTCCTTTGGTCCATAAAAAATCACCGTAAATTTTCAGGTCAATTGGACTCCATTTGATATTCCTTTTCTGCAAAATTCAAAAACAAGGAAAAACAGAAACTGGCACTGAGCTCTAGGTTAATAGGTTAGTCCCAAAAATCATATAAAATAGCATATAGATGCATATAAAACATCCAAGATAGATAATATAATAGCATGGAACAATAAAAAATTATAGATACGTTGGAGACGTATCAAGCATTCCCAAGCTTAATTCCTGCTCGTCCTCGAGTAGGTAAATGATAAAAAAACTGTTTTTTTATGTGGAATGCTACCTAACATATTTATCAATGTAATTCTTCTTTGTTGTGGCATGAATGTTCAGATCCATAACTCAAAATAAAAGTTTATCAATATCAAAACAGTAATACTTCAAGCATACCAAAAGTAATCTACGAAGCTTCAAAAATAACATGACCAAAGAACGTTATCCCTACAAATCATATAGTCCTTATGCTCCCTTTTCTTAACACAAAATACCCCTCATGCCCATCCCGGAGTCAGCCAAGCAATTGCTTTCATACTCTACTTTTTCAAGCCTTTTTCAACTCTTCATGCAATATATGAGCGCGAGCCATGGACATAGCACTATGGGTGGAATGGAAGGTGGTGATAGGCAAAAGGTGGGAGAAAGTCTCACATCAACTAGGCAAATCAATGGACTATGGAGATGTCCATCAATCGATATCAATGTGAGTGATTAGAGATTGCCATGTAACAGATGCACCAGAGCTATAAGTGTATGAAAGCTCAAAAAGACAACTGGTGGGTGTGCATCAGCTTGCTTTCTCATGAAGACCTAAGGCATTTGAGGAAGCCCATCATTGGAATATACAAGCCAAGTTCTATTATGAAAAATTCCCACTGGTAATATATGAAAGCGACAACATAGGAGACTCTCTATCATGAAGAACATGGTGCTACTTTGAAGCACAAGTGTGGAAAAGGATAGTAACATTGTCCCTTCTCTCTTTTTCTCTCATTTTTTTATTATTTTATTTTATTTTTTATTTTGGGCTCTTTGGCCTCTTTTTTTGTGGGCTTATTTGGCCTTTTTTATTTTTTATAACCTCACATGGGACAATGTTCTAATAATGATGATCATCACACTTTTATTTACTTACAACACGATACTAGAACAAAGATATGACTCTATATGGATGCCTCCGACGGTGTACCGGGATGTGCAATGATCAAGAGTGACTTGTATAAAAATATGAATGGTGGCTTTGCCACAAATACTATGTCAACTACATGATCTTGCAACGTAATATGACAATGATAAAGTGTGTCATAATAAACAAAACGGTGGAGTTACATGGCAATATATCTCGGAATGGCTATGGAAATGCCATAATAGGTAGGTATGGTGACTGTTTTGAGGAAGGTATAAGGCGGGTTTTATGCACTGGCGAAAGTTGCGCGTCACTAGAGTGGCTAGCAAGGGGGAAGGGTGAGAGTGCGTATAATCCATGGACTCAACATTAGTCATAAAGAACTCACATACTTATTGCGAAAAATCTACTTAGCCCTCAAAGCAAAGCACTACGATACATGCCCCTAGGGGGGAGGTTGGTAGGAGTTAACCATTGCGCGCCCCAACCTTCCCGCAAAGATGAAACAATCAAGATACAGTGCACGCCAATTTGGTTACATAGGCCATACATGCATGCTACGGGAATCACAAACCTTAACACAATTATTTCTTTAACCTCACAAACTACCACTAGCATGACTCTAATATTACCATCTCTACATCTCAAAACAATTATAAGGAATCAAACTTTTCATAGTTTTCAATGCTCTATATGAAAGTTTTTATTATACCCTCTTTGGATGCCTATCATATTAGGACTAAATTCATAACCCAAGAAAATTACCATGTTGTTTAGAGACTCTCAAAATAATATAAGTGAAGCATGAGAGTTCATATATTTCTTCAAAATAAAACCACCGCCGTGCTCTAAAAAGATATAAGTGAAGCACTTAGAGGAACTGACAAACTACTCCAAGAAGATATAAGTGGAGATCAATGAGTAGTCAAATAATTAACTAGCTACGAGAAGACCCTCTCTCATTTAAGAATTTTCAGACCATAAGTACTTTATTCAAACAGCAAGCAAAATAAAATAATATGACATTGCAAGGATAGCACATATCATGTGAAGAAGCAAAAACTTAGGCTAAACCGGTACTAGCTAATAGTTGTTGATGAAGAAACGTGGGATGCCTACCGGGGCATCACCAAGCTTAGATGCTTGAGACTTATTAAAATATTATCTTGGGATGCCTTGGGCATCCCCAAGCTTGATCTTTTGTGTCTCCTTAATTCCTCTCATGTCGCGGTTTCCCTAAATCTCAAAAACTTCATCCACACAAAACTCAACAAGAACTCGTGAGATAAGTTAGCATAAATCAACTCAAAACCTTAACATTCTCTACTGTAGAAAATCACTACAATTATAATTTGACACTGCATACTAATTGCCTCTGCATATTTAATACTCTTAAAGTAGAATCATTAAACATGCAAACATATGCAAACAATACAAACATAACAACAGTCTATCTAAACAGGACAACCTATCAAGAGTGGAATTGTTCTCATACTTTCCTAGCTCTAAACATTATGAAAAATTACCAAGTTACAGAGAACTTATTCATGCTAATTTGTAAAAATTTCAAGATTTTATCACGTTCTGACTATCCAGAAGAATTCAGACAATGATAGAAAACTTTCTGTTTTCAAACAACAACATGTATACTTGCAAAACAAGCATGGTAAAGGCTATACTTGTCTTTTTATTGAAATAAAAGATATTAAAACTTATTCTAAATAAGATCAAGCAAATCTAAACAAAATAAAATGACGCTCCAAGCAAAACTCATATCATGTGGTGAATAAAAATATAGCCTCAAGTAAAATTACCGATAGACGAAGACGAAAGAGGGGATAACTTCCTGGGGCATCCCCAAGCATAGATGCTTGGTTGTCCTTGAATATTACCTTGGGGTTCCTTGGGAATCCCCAAGCTTATGCTCTTGCCGCTCATTATTCCATAGTCCATCAAATCCTAACCCAAAATTTGGAAACTTCACAACACAAAAGTCAACAGAAAATCTTATGAGCTCTGTTAGTATAAGAAAGCAAATCACCACTTAGGTACTATTGTGAACTCATTCTAAATTCATATTGGTGTTATATCTACTATATTCCAACTTCTCAATGGTTCATACCCTCTGATACTACTCATGGATTCATCAAAATAAGCAAACAACACATGAAAAAATAATTTGTTTAAAACAGAACAGTCTGCAGTAATCTGGACAACCACCATACTTCTGGAACTCTAAAAATTCTTAAAAATTAGGACAACATAGTAAATTTGTATATCAATTATGTGTAAAAAAAATCAGCTAATTACCATGTTCCACTGATTTATTGAATTTTCTGCACTGGACGCATAACTTTCTGTTTTTGCAAAGAATCAAATCAACTATCATAAACACTATCCCAAAGGCTTTACTTGGCACTTTATTGAAACAAAATCTATAAAACATGATTACTACAGTATCTTAATCATGTGAACACACAAAAACAGAAGTTAAAAGTATTGGGTTGTCTCCCAACAAGCGCTTTTCTTTAACGCCTTTTAGCTAGGCATGATGATTTGAATGATGCTCACATAGAAGTAAAGAATTGAAACACAAAAAGAGCATCATGAATCATATGGCAAGAACATTTAAGTCTAACCCACTTCCTATGCATAGGGATTTTGTGAGCAAACAATTTTTGGGAACAAGAATCAACTAGCATAGGAAGGCAAAACAAGCACAACTTCAAGATTTTCAACGCATAGAGAGTAAGCTTGATATTATTACAATTCCTACAAGCATATGTCCCTCTCTCATAATAATTTTCTGTAGCATCATGAATGAATTCAACAATATAACTATGACAAACAACACTCTTTTCATGATGCATAAGCATAGAAATTTTACTACTCCCCACATAAGCAAAATTCTTCTCATTCATAGTAGTGGGAGGAGCAAACTCAACAAAATAACTATCATGTGATACTTGGTTAAAATCATGATGACAAGTTTCATGGTTATTGGTATTCTTTATAACATAGGTGTCATCACAATAATCATCATAAATAGGAGGCATGCTTTCATCATAATAAATTTGCTTATCAAAACTTGGGGGACAAAAAGTATCATCTTCATCAAACATAGCATCCCCAAGCTTGTGGCTTTGCATATCATTAGCATCATGGGTATTCAAAGAATTCATATTAAAAACATTGCAATCATGCTCATCATTAAAAAAATTAGTGCCAAACATTTTATTAACTTCTTCTTCTAACACTTTGGCACAATTTTCCTTTCCATCATTTTCATGAAAGACATTAAAAAGATGAAGCATATGAGGCAACCTGAATTCCATTTTTTTGTGTTTTTCTTTTTATAAAACAAACTAGTGATAAAACAAGAAAAAAGATTCAATTGCAAGATCTAAAGATGTACCTTCAAGCACTCACGTCCCCGGCAACGGCGCCAGAAAAGAGCTTGATGTCTACTGCACAACCTTCTTCTTGTAGACTCATGTTGGGCCTCCAAGCGCAGAGTTTTGTAGGACAGTAGAAAATTTCCCTCAAGTGGATGAACTAAGGTTTATCAATCCATGGGAGGCGTAGGATGAAGATGGTCTCTCTCAAGCAACCCCACAGCCAAATAACAAAGAGTCTCTTGTGTCCCCAACAAACCCAACACAATTGTAAATTGTATAGGTGCACTAGTTCGGCGAAGAGATATGGTGATACAAGTGTAATATGGATGGTAGATATAGGTTTCTGTAATCTAAAAATATAAAAACAACAAGGTAACTAATAGTAAAAGTGAGCGTAAACAGTATTGCAATGCTTAGAAACAAGGCCTAGGGTTCATACTTTCACTAGTGCAAGTTCTCTCAACATTTATAACATAATTAGATCATATAACAATCCCTCAACATGCAACAAAGAGTCACTGCAAAGTCACTAATGGCGGAGAACAAATGAAGAGATTATTGTAGGGTACGAAACCACCTCAAAGTTATTCTTTCTAATCGATCTATTGGGCTATTCCTATAAGTGTCACAAACAGCCCTAGAGTTCGTACTAAAATAACACCCTAAGACACACATCAACCAAAACCCTAATGTCAGCTATATACTCCAATGTCACCACAAGTATCCGTGGGTTTGATTATACGATATGCATCACACAATCTCAGATTCATCTATTCAAAACAACACAAAGAACTTCGAAGAGTGCCCAAAGTTTCTACCGGAGAGTCAAGACGAAAACGTGTGCCAACCCCTATGCATAAGTTCACAAGGTCACTGAACCCGCAAGTTGATCACCAAAACATACATCAAGTGGATCACGTGAATATCCCATTGTCACCACATATAAGCACATGCAAGACATACATCAAGTATTCTCAAATCCTTAATGACTCAATCTAGATAAGATAACTTCAAAGGGAAAACTCAATCCATTACAAGAAGTTAGAGGGGGAGAAACATCATAAGATCCAACTATAGTATCAAAGCTTGCCGTACATCAAGATCGTGCCAAATCAAGAATACGAGAGAGAGATATCAAACACATAGCTACTGGTATATACCATCAGCCCCGAGGGTGAACAACTCCCTCCTCGTCATGGAGACCGCGGGGATGATGAAGATGGCCACCGGTGATGGTTTCCCCCACTGGCAGGGTGCCAGAACGGGCTCCCGATTGGTTTTTCGTGGCTACAGAGGCTTGCGGCGGTGGAAATCTCGATCTAGGTTTCATTTCGGGGTTTTTTGTATTTATAGGAATTTTTAGCGTCGGGGACAAGTCAGGGGGATCCACGAGGCGACAACAAAGGTAGGGGCACGCCCCCACCCTTGTGGTGGCCTTGTGGCTCTTTTGGTCCACCTCCGGCACTCCGTGGGCTTCTTTTGGTCCATAAAAAATAACCGTAAATTTTCATGTTAATTGGACTCCATGTCATATTCCTTTTCTCCGAAACTCAAAAACATGGAAAAAATAAAAATTGGCACTGGGCTCTAGGTTAATAGGTTTGTCCCAGAAATCATATAAAATAGCATATAAATACATATAAAACATCCAAGATAGATAATATAATAGCATGGAACAATAAAAAATTATAGATACGTTGGAGACGTATCAAGCCCCAAACATAGAATGGTTCGATAACAAGTGAATAGTTCATAGGCATTTCCTAACGTCTACTAATATTACCAATTCTTTGGTATTCATCACAACACAAGAAAAACTTACGAGCATCCTTGAAGAGAGTAGGTGAATAAAAACCAGATTGTAATACCTTGTGTGCAGTTCTATCTCCAGCATGGTGTCCTCCGTAAGCCTCGGAGTGACACTTGCGTAGGATCTATTCCTGTTCATGTTCAGGTACACAACATCTATTAACACCATCTACTCCTTCTTTATGAAGGTGTGGGTCATCCCAAAAGTAATGTCTTAAATCATAGAAAAACATTTTCTTTTGCTGGTATGTGAAGCTAGGTGGTGTAAATTTAGCAACTATGTAATTAGCGTAATCAACATACCATGGAGCATTACAAGAAGCATTTATGACAACTAATTGTTGATGGCTTCTCGCCCCTCGTTGGTTACCCCAAGTGGAAGGTTTGAGATGCAATGTAGCGGTAGTTTTCCCTTGGCAAAGATACCAAGGATCGAATCCCCTGAGACTCCGAGGGTCAACAAGAAGGTGTCAACTGCTAGCGGCGCAACTTAGCGATTGAGAGGACCTGCACACAGATACAAATAACTTTCCTCCCAACGAGTACAGAGAGGTTGTCAATCCCTCCGGCCTTGTCGATTAAAAAGGATCAAACACAAGAGATAATAGTGATAGGTATGACTGCAACTAGTAAGTAAGAACAGAAAGTAAATAGCGGATGTGATCAGTGATGGTAATATGGACCGGGGTCCCATGATGTTCACTAGTGATGTCTCTCTCCCAAAAGACGATAAAACAGCTAAGCGAGGTAAACGAATTACAGTTGGGCAATTGACAGGATTATGTGCGCAAACCAATGCTAACTATGCTGCAAAGAAAGGTAGAGGCTCAAAAGCATGGGCGGTACGCCAAGGCAAGTACACCGAAATCCATCTACATCTACTACTAATCATCCACCTTGAGATATCTATCCAGAACATCTCGCTGGTATTAAGTTGCGAGTCCCACCCATAGTGTAAACTCAAAGCAACAGACAACTGCATTAAAAGAACTTTGCGTAAAGTAAACAATCATTGCACCCGCAAGTACAAGCACCGTTGTTTTCCCCCTTGTGGCAACAGCACATCCCCTAGACTCATGTTTTTGTCACTCAAGCTAGTCATCGAGGGGCATGAACCCACAATCAAGCATAGCGTTCCCTCTTGGAGTTACTACCTACTACTTGGCCAAAGCAATAAACAGCAACGGAGAACATGCAAGAATTACTCAAGAACATAAATATAAAAGAGGTGAATCAAATATATTACTCACACACAATCTGAACATAATCTCATAATCCATCGGATCCCAGCAAACTCATCATAGCAACAGCATAAGGATTACATAAGTGCCTCGATCATGTAGGGCAGCTCACGAGGTCTAATCGGTGAAGAACAAAGAGGGGAGGAGAACATCACATAGCTACTGGTCATGGACCCATGGTCCAAGGGAGACTACTCACAACTCATCCGGGAGGCGTCCATGGTGGTGGAGAAGCTCACGGTGGTGATCCTCCCCTCCGGCAGGGTGCCGGGAAGAGTTCTCCTGGTGCTCCCGATCTTGGAAGCGCGACGGCGGAGGAACAGAGATGAGATCGCGAAAAAGGGTTCCGTCCTCGAGGGTTTCGGGACGCGGTGTAAATATATGCCAAAGGGGGGCGTCAGAAGAGGCCAGGGGGCCCAGGCGCCCTGGCGGCACGGCCAGGAGGGGGGCCGCCCCCTCTGGTCGCCTGGAGCCCTGGTGGCCCCCCTCTGGCCCTACTTTGGCCACATGGAAGCTTCCGGAACGCTGATTTTTTATATATTTTTCCCGGAATTTTTCTGGCAATTTACGTAATGGGAAAACCTGAAATACAAAAACAGCAGAAAACAGGAACTAGCACTGAGGTGCACTGAGTTAATAGGTTAGTCCAAATATGATCAAAAGTGTATGGAAGTGCATAAATATCATAGCAATATCACACAAAAGAGGCATGGAGCAAGCAGAAATTATAGATACGTTTTGGACGTATCAACATCCCCAAGCTTAATTCCTGCTCGTCCTCGAGTAGGTAAATGATAACAAGCATAATTTCTGTGGTGACATGCTATCAACCATATAAGAACTTTTCACAGTCACATGACAAATGCTTACTGAGACAATGAATCTGTAGTAATTAAGTTGCCTCATGAGAATATCACAAAGAACTGAAAGTTTTACAATATGATACTGAAACACTCAATAGATTTGTAATGGGCATGGTGTGCAAACATGACAAAGTGATATCTCGCTTGCCCCCTTTAGTGAAGCAAAACATAAATGCAGGGGCACCTCCAAAGTTTAAGTGACGACTAGATACAATGATTTCAGAATAAACGATATCATAGTCATGCAGAAGACAATGGTACTTTGGGACAATGCACATTACACTCAGAATGACAATCATGCTCTCAATAGTTGGTGCTTTAAAGAAAGAAGGTGGAGACTCTCGAACCGTGGTTTTTGATGGCAAGGTTGAAAACCCGTGGTCGGAAACAAAAACTAAACATGTACCAGAGCTCTTGGTTTTTAAAAACTGAGGTAATAATTATTTTTTAGAGATGCATATTTCGTCAACGAATGCTAGTAGATAACTCAATTACTTCTCGAGCTGGACAAGTTTCGAGGAACGGCTCCCGCACGAGGACGATCACATCCTCTTAATCTCCTTTGTTTATCACTGCCAAAGTTTTCTGATTTCTCATGAACAAAGCGTTAAGGAGGGTTTGTTTGTTGTATATTTTTTAATGAGCCGGGCGCACTTTTTGCCAGTTCCTTCTCGTATTAGGGGTTTGCACATTAGACATGCAATCCCGGGGTGAAGCTTGTCCAACTTAAAAAGATCATGAATTAACTACTACTTCCTCATGAGCTAAAACAGAGGCACAAAAGAGAAATTCTTTTTTGAATAATTTCGAGATGGTACACGAAAGTCTTTGTTAGGAATGGCAGGTAAATACCATGTATAGGAAGGTATGGTGGACTCATATGGCATAACTGGTTTAAAGGATTTTGGATGCACAAGCAGTCAGTCCGCTTAGTACAGGCGAAGGTTAGCAAAAGACTGGGAGCGACCAACTAAGAGAGCAATGACGGTCATAATCATGCAGAGCAACAAAGCAACATTGAATCGGGCATGGAAGTTATATCACTACTCAGAAATTAAAGATCATCAAGGCTTGATAGACTTTCTTTACAGTCTTAAATATGCGTGAGCATATGCCAAGTCAATCAAAATAAATTCTTGGAGGAAGATATCACTAAACCATACCACATCATAGGCAAACAAATCATGTTGGTACTTCAATAACACATTAAGAACCCCCCCAGCTATTTGAGACTAACCATAAGAAAACATGAACTACTAAGCACCATTATGCACATAGCATAGACATATCAACCGGTGCAACAGAAGCCAACTCTCTTAACAAGATAAGCATGATAACTAAAGAGAGTTCCAGCAACCAACTAAACAAATGCTCTTTAAAAAGTAAAGCATGAAAACTAAGAGCTGAACATGACAGTAGCTATTGAAAGACAAAGAACACACACAGCAAAGATAGACATGAAAATTCTATGTTGTGTTCTAGGTTGAAGTGGAGCGTGTTTCTCTCCCACACAAAGAAAGATGGGTTCCAACTCGTTATGAACAGCAAGCAAAGCTAAAGAAAACTAAAAAGGAAACTAAAAGCAAGACGCTCCAAGCATAGCACATAACACATGAAGTGATAAAAATATAGTGGAACGAAAGACGAACTGATAATTGTTGATGGAGAAGGGGATGCACGGGGGCATCCCCAAGCTTAGACGCTTGAGTCTTCTTGAATATTTCTTGGGGGTGCACGGGGGCATCCCCAAGCTTGAGCGTTTGACACTCCTGAATCTTTTTATCATCTTCCCTCGCACACTTGAAAATTCCCTTCATACATAACTCATCATAATCTGATTAGCGAGGTTAGTACCCATAATAAAATAATTTTTCCTTGCTGGAAATAAAGATAATCTTGAAGGTCTACTGTTTCTCAAGATTGCCGAAAGGTTTTTGCAAAGAAAAAGCAAGCTCAAGGTTTGCAAAACGAAGGAAAGGCAAAACAGGACAGAATCTGTGAAAAACAGACCAGCAGGTAGTGAATAATTTTTTTGGGGCACTTCTGCAACTCAAATCAAAAAACTCAGAACAGAGGCCCGAAAGCCAATTGTATAGAGCACGCTGTCGAAAAAATTCAGACCAAAAAGATGATCTGGTGATTTTATACAATTTTTTCTGTCCAAGGACAGAATCTGTTTCCTGGACAGCACGTCACAACTTTTGAACTTTCTTGCAATCAGAGGCTAAACTTGGCACAAAGCTGAAAAGTAAAGATACAATGATGATGCTACTGTAGTAACAAACATCAAGACACAACAAAAGCAAAATAAAATTTTATTCATTGTGGGCTGCCTCCCAAAAGCGCTTTCTTTTATGCCTTTAAGCTAGGCACAATGCAAAGAGATCAAGTTGTATCAATTGAACCATCATCAAGATCATCAAAAAGCTCTTCAATAGTACAACTAGTCTTAAGAGGACTTTCAAATAAAGGCCTAATAGAGATACTTCTAGGGACAAGACCAAAAGGAAAAAAGTCAAGGGAAGATTCATTTATAAATTTATCAAAGAGAGGTGTTTCTTCCAAAGTCTTCACAGTTTCAACCCCTTTGGCAATAGATGGATTACTTTTAGAGCGGGGAGCCTTTGGAATGTAAACGAACTTAGGCTCCTTCTTTGCCGGAGTTTCTACCTTTTTGGTTTTGATTGAGGAGAAAGTAGTTCCTAGAGTATCAAAGATTTCCTCAATCTTGTCTATCCTAGAAGAATCCAAGTCATGGGATTTGATGGTCTCCAAAGTTTTGAGAATTTTATGCATGGAGCTATCAAGCCTATTCAAATTCCCTTGGATCTTATGATCCAACTCATTTATCTTATTAATGTTTGGCATCTCTAGCTCTATCTTTTCAAGTTTTTTCATAATGTGAGCTAGGGTGATGTCCTCTTCAATGCTAACAACAGGGGGATTTCCAACAAGATTTTCAATAATACTAAGAGATTCTCAAACTGGGGCCTCTAGGAAATTCCCATTGATAGCAGAATCTAGACTAAAACTATTCCAAGAAGTAATTCCAACATAAAAAATTCTAAGCAGGATAGTAGTAGATTGCTTCTTGGTGGCTCTTTTTTGAGAATCATTAATTCTATACCAAGCATCTTTTAGACTTTCCCCACCTCTTTGTTTAAAGGTGAGAACTTCTGCCTCACCAAAGGCAAAAGGACCAGACATAATGACAACTAAAGAATGAGATAACTATTTTTGTGATTTTTGATAAAGGACACTAAAGCAAAAACTGAAAGGTAAACTAACAAGACTAAAAAGCAAAGGTAAAAGATAGCGTGCAACTCCCCTATCTTGAAGAGTGGAGTCCCCGGCAACGGCGCCAGAAAACTTTGCTTGATGGCTTCTCGCCCCTCGTTGGTTACCCCAAGTGGAAGGTTTGAGATGCAGTGTAGCGGTAGTTTTCCCTTGGCAAAGATACCAAGGATCGAATCCCCTGAGACTCCGAGGGTCAACAAGAAGGTGTCAAATGCTAGCGACGCAACTTAGCGATTGACAGGACCTGCACACAGATACAAATAACTTTGCTCCCAATGAGTACAGAGAGGTTGTCAATCCCTTCGGCCTTGTCATTTACAAAGGATCAAACACAAGAGATAATAGTGATAGGTATGACTGCAACTAGTAAGTAAGAACAGAAAGTAAATAGCGGATGTGATCAGTGATGGTAATATGGACCGGGGTCCCATGATGTTCACTAGTGATGTCTCTCTCCCAAAAGACGATAAAACAGCTAAGCGAGGTAAACGAATTACAGCTGGGCAATTGACAGGATTATGTGCGCAAACCAATGCTAACTATGCTGCAAAGAAAGGTAGAGGCTCAAAAGTATGGGCGGTACGCCAAGGCAAGTAGACCGAAATCCATCTGCATCTACTACTAATCATCCACCTTGAGATATCTATCCAGAACATCTCGCTGGTATTAAGTTGCGAGTCCCACCCATAGTGTAAACTCAAAGCAACAGACAACTGCATTAAAAGAACTTTGCGTAAAGTAAACAATCATTGCACCCGCAAGTACAAGCACCGTTGTTTTCCCCCTTGTGGCAACAGCACATCCCCTAGACTCATGTTTCTGTCACTCAAGCTAGTCATCGAGGGGCATGAACCCACAATCAAGCATAATGTTCCCTCTTGGAGTTACTACCTACTACTTGGCCAAAGCAATAAACCGCAACGGAGAACATGCAAGAATTACTCAAGAACATAAATATAAAAGAGGTGAATCAAATATATTACTCACACACAATCTGAACATAATCTCATAATCCATCGGATCCCAGCAAACTCATCATAGCAACAGCATAAGGATTACATAAGTGCTTCGATCATGTAGGGCAGCTCACGAGGTCTAATTGGTGAAGAACAAAGAGGGGAGGAGAACATCACATAGCTACTGGTCATGGACCCATGGTCCAAGGGAGACTACTCACAACTCATCCGGGAGGCGTCCATGGTGGTGGAGAAGCTCCCGGTGGTGATCCTCCCCTCCGGCAGGGTGCCGGGAAGAGTTCTCCTGGTGCTCCCGATCTTGGAAGCGCGGCGGCGGCGGAACAGAGATGAGATCGCGAAAAAGGGTTCCATCCTCGAGGGTTTCGGGACGCGGTGTAAATATATGCCAAAGGGGGGCGTCAGAAGAGGCCAGGGGGGCCCAGGCGCCCTGGCGGCGCGGCCAGGAGGGGGACCGCCCCCTCTAGTCGCCTGGAGCCCTGGTGGCCCCCCTCTGGCCCTACTTTGGCCGCATGGAAGCTTCCGGAACGCTGATTTTTTATATATTTTTCCCGGAATTTTTCTCGCAATTTACGTAATGGGAAAACCTGAAATACAAAAATAGCAGAAAACAGAAACTGGCACTGGGGTGCACTGAGTTAATAGGTTAGTCCAAATATGATCAAAAGTGTATGGAAGTGCATAAATATCATAGCAATATCACACAAAAGAGGCATGGAGCAAGCAGAAATTATAGATATGTTTTGGACGTATCAATTGTTCATCAGGAAAACTATCATCAATAGGCAGTGGGTCATCAAGAACATTTTCTAACCTAGACAAGTTGTCTACAACGGGGTTATCACCTCCCTTTCTATCAATAATATGCAAATCAAATTCTTGTAGCAAGAGAACCCATCTAATAAGTCTAGGTTTAGCATGTTTCTTTTTCATAAGATATTTAATAGCAGCATGATCAATGTGAACAGTTACATTGGAATTAACAATATAAGATCTGAACTTATCACAAGCAAAAACAACTGCTAAGAATTCTTTTTCAGTAGTAGCATAATTTCTCTGGGCACTGTCTAGAGTTTTACTAGCTTAAATTTCTTATCAACTATTTGTCCTACAACAACACCAACATCACAATCACTCGCGTCACACATAATTTCAAAGGGTAAATTCCAAAGAGGTGGTTGAACAATAGGTGCAGAAATCAAGGCTTTCTTAAGTATTTCAAATGCTTCTACACAATCATCATCAAAAACAAAAGGAACACTTTTTTGCAAGAGAATAGTGATAGACCTAGAAATTTTAGAGAAGTCTTTAATAAACCTCCTATAGAAACTAACATGACTGAGAAAACTTCTTATACCTTTAATATCCTTAGGACAGAACATCTTTTCAATAGTGTCTACTTTAGCTTTGTCAACTTCAATACCTCTTTCAGAAATATTATGCCGCAAGACAATACATTCATGAACCATAAAGTGGCACTTCTCCCAATTCAAGACGAGATTAGTTTCTTCACACCTCTGCAAAACTCGGTCAAGGTTGCTTAAGCAATCATCAAAAGAAGTTCCGTAAATGGAGAAATCATCCATGAAAAACTCAACAAATCTTTTCACAAAAGTCAGAGAATATAGTTGTCATACATCTTTGAAAGGTAGCAGGTGCATTGCATAAACCAAAAGGCATACGTCTATAAGCAAAAGTACCGAAAGGGCAAGTGAAAGTGGTCTTTTCTTGATCCTCTTTTGACACATGTATTTGAGAAAAACCCGAATAACCATCTAGAAAGCAAAAATGTGTATGTTTGGATAGTCTTTCTAGTATTTGATCAATAAAGGGTAAAGGGTATTGATCTTTTCTAGTAGCCTTGTTTAGTTTTCGGAAATCAATTACCATTCTATAACCTGTAACAATTCTTTGTGGAATCAATTCATTCTTATTATTAGGAAGAACAGTAAATCCTCCCTTCTCAGGGACACAATGAACATGACTTACCCATCTACTATCAGCAATAGGATAAATTATACCTGCTTCCATAAGCTTTAGTATTCATTTCTTACCACTTCTTTCATTTTGGGATTTAACCATCATTGGTGATCAACAACTGGTTTAGCATCGGGTTCCATATTAATTTTGTGCTGACATTGAGTGGGACTAATGCCCTTAAGATCATCAAGAGTATATCCAATAGCGGCACAATGCTTCTTCAGAGTTTTCAATAATCTCTTTTCTTCATGATCTGAAAGGTTAGCACTAATAATAACAGGATATATCTTCTTTTCATCAAGATAAGCATATTTCAAAGTATCGGGTAGTTGTTTAAGCTCAAACACGGGATCACCATGGGTGGAGGGGGGTCTCCAAGGATTTCAACAGGCAAATTGTGTTTCAACACAGACCCTTGATTAAAGAATATGTCATCTAATTCTTTTCTTTCATTCATAAACATATCATTTTCATGGTCTAGCAAATATTGTTCTAAAGGATCAGTAGGAGGCACGGCAATAGAAGCAAGACCAATAATTTCATATTTACTAGGCAAGTCTTTATCATGGGGTTGTCTACGAAATTTAGAAAAACTAAAATCATGAGACTCATCCCCAAAGCTGACAGTAACAATTTCTTTCTCGCAGTCTATCTTAGCATTAACATTATTCATGAAAGGTCTACCAAATATAATGGGGCAAAAATCATCTTGTGGGGAACCAAGAACAAGAAAATGAGTAGGGTATTTTATTTTCCCACACAAGACCTCAACAACTCTAACAATCCCCATTAGTGATATAATATCTCTATTTGCAAGCTTAATAGTGGCATCAATATCTTCTATCTCAATAGGTGCAATATCATTCATAATTAGTTTATATAGTGTTTAAGGAATTGCACTCACACTAGCACCAACATCACATAAGCCATGATAATAATGATCCCCTCTTTTAACGGAAACAACAGACATGCCAACAACGGGTCTATGTTTATCTTTAATATCGGGTTTAGCGATTCTAGCAGCTTCACCAACGAAGTAAATAACATGCTCATCAATATTATCAACCAAGAGATCCTTAACCATAGCAACATTAGGTTCTACTCTAATTTATTCAGGGGGTGTAGGTGTTATAGTATAACTCTTTCGAACCACAGTTAAAGCTTTAGCATGATCCTTTATTCGAACAGGAAAAGGTGGTTTCTCAATGTAAGTAGTAGGAATGATAGGATCAACATTATAAGTAATAGTTTCTTCTTCAACTTTAATAGGTTCTACTACTTTCACTTCAATGGGAGGATGATATTTAAACCACTTCTCTTTGGGGAGATCAACATGAGTAGCAAATGTTTCACAAAAAGAAGCTACTATATCTCAGAGTCAAGTCCATATTTAGTGCTAAATTCATGAAAAGCATCGGTATCCATAAAATATTTAACACAATCAAACTTAAGGTTTATACCTGATTCATTACCTTCGTTGAGTTCCCAATCTTCAGAGTTGCGTTTAATTCTTTCCAATAAATCCCATTTAAATTCAGTAGTCTTCTTCATAAACGAACCAGTACAATAAGTATCGAGCATGGATTGATAATTACGAGAAAGCCGAGCATAAAAATTATGAATAATAATTTTTTTTGAGAGCTCGTGATTGGGGCATGAATATAACATTGACTTAAGCCTCCCCCAAGCTTGAGCGATACTTTATCCTTCATGAGGCCAAAAATTATATATATAATTCCGATCACGATGAACTAGATGCATAGGATAACTTTTAATGAAATTCCAATTTCAATCGGTTGTAGTTCCATGATCCAATATCACCACATAGCATGTCAATGCATTTCCCTTCAAATATAAAGGGAAGACCTTCTTCTTGATATCATCCTTGGGCAAACCTGCAAGATTAAATAATCCACAAACAGCATCCACATAGATTAGATGCATATCCGGATGAAATGTTCCATCTCTTGCATAAGGATTAGCTAGCATTTTCTCTATCATACCCGAAGGAATTTCATAATAAATATTTGCAGTAGGTGCAGTAGGTTGAGGAGCAGCTCTTTGTTCTTTCGGTTGGGGTGAGGATACCTCGAACAAGCCCCTCAAAGGATTATTTTTCATAGTAACAAGTGATAGTAAATTTCAGCACATTATATAAATGTTTCCTTACCAAATTCCACTTACCAAAGGCACTTCACTCCCCGACAACAGCGCCAGAAAAGAGTCATGATAACAACAAGTATAGGAGATCTATCATAGTCTTTTTGATAAGTAAGAGTGTTGAACCCAACGAGGAGCAGAAGGAAATGACAAACGGTTTTCAGCAAGGTATTTTATGCAAGCACTGAAATTACCGGTACCAGATAGTTATGTGATAAGATAATTCGTAACGGGTAACAAGTAACAAAAGAAACTAAGGTGCAGCAAGATGACTCAATCCTTTTTGTAGCAAAGGACAATCCTGGACGAACTCTTATATAAAGCAAAGTGCTCTCGAGGACACATGGGAATTGTTGTCAAGTTAGTTTTCATCATGCTCATATGATTCGCGTTCATTACTTTGATAATTTGATATGTGGGTGGACCGGTGCTTGGGTGCTGCCCTTCCTTGGACAAGCCTCCCACTTATGATTAACCCCTCTCTCAAGCATCTGCAACTATGAAAAAAGATTTAAGATAAATCTAACCATACCATGAAACAGATGGATCCAAATCAGCCCCTTACGAAGCAACGCATAAACTAGGGTTTAAGCTTCTGTCACTTTAGCAACCCATCATCTACTTATTACTTCCCAATGCCTTCCCCTAGGCCCAAATCATGGTGAAGTGTCATGTAGTCGACGTTCACATAACACCACTAGAGAAAAGACAACATACATCTCATCAAAATATCGAACGAATACCAAATTCACATGATTACTTATAACAAGACTTCTTCCATGTCCTCAGGAACAAACGTAACTACATACAAAGCATATTCATGTTCATAATCAGAGAGGTATTGAATAACATTAAGGATCTGAACATATGATCTTCCACCGAATAAACCAACTAGCATCAACTACAAGGAGTAATCAACACTACTAGCAACCCACATGTACCAAACTGAGGTTTTGAGGCAACGATCAAAAATAAGAGATGAACTAGGGTTTGAGAGGAGATGGTGCTGGTGAAGATTTTGATGGGGATTGACCCCCTCTCGATGAGAGGGTCATTGGTGATGATTATGGCTTCGATTTCGCCCTCCCGGTGGGAAGTGTCCCCGGCAGAACAGCTCCGCCGGAGCCCTAGATTGGTTTCGCTCAGGTTCTGCCTCGAGACGGTGGGGCTTCGTCCTGAAAACCTCCTTATGATTTTTTCCAGGTCATAACACACCATATAGTAGAAGATGAGCATCGGGGCCTGTCAGGTGGCCCACAAGGCAAGAGGGCGCGCCCCCATCCTTGTGGATGGCAGGTGGCCCCTCTCTGGTACTTTCTTTGTCCAATATTTTTTATATTTTCCAAAATAATTCTCCGTGAAGTTTTAGGACTTTTGGAGTTGTGCGGAATAGGTCTATCAAATTTGCTCCTTTTCTAGCCCAGGATTCTAGCTGCCGGCATTCTCCCTCTTCATGTAAACCTTGTAAAATAAGAGAGAAAAGGCATAAGTATTGTGCCATAATGTGTAATAACAGCCCATAATGCAATAAATAATGATATAAAAGCATGATACAAAATGGACGTATCATAGTCGGATGTTTCTGTGCTTGTGGATGCATCAGAAGACCAGGAGGCTTTGCACGGTGGAGGGAGAGTCACGTGAAGCAGAATCGGAGGCCGCTGGCTTCTTTCTCGAGTCCATGCTTGCAGTTGCAGTAGAAGGTGATGGAGGTCGACGTTAATCCATTGCGATGGCTTGTGGAGGGATATTCTGGTGACACTGATGAGAAGAGTTGGAGACTGTAATGCCCCGGATGTAATACTTTCCCTTTTGGGCATATAATATATCTCTGGCTTCATCTATTCCATTCCGGGTTCTTCGTCTTTCGGGTTTTCGTCGTTTTGTTGTGAGCGTGTGTGGCATTCATTCATATCATGTAGTCATGTGCATCGCATAGCATTTGTGTTGTCGGTTGCATCCGGTTCCACGCGTTCCTTCCCGCTGTCTGTTTCGCGTTCCGGAGCTCCCTCACGTGTCCGTGGCGTCCCGTAGGCCTACTTTGGTGTTTGGCCGTGTAACGTTACCGGTTTGGCGCGAGACTTGTCGTGTGTTGTTGTTTTGGTATGTGTAACCCGCCTGTCAAATCTCGTCGCGTTTCGAGTCCGTTTGCCACCCCAACAGTTATTCTCGTGGGCTCAAAGTGCCTCCACTTTGAGGCCCAAGACACCCCTCCAACAGCCCACCAAACCAACCCAAACCCCTCCCTTCATCTAGTCCATCCAATTCTGATCGTGTGGCCGAAAACCACACCCCATTTGGACAACCCTAGCTCCTTGTGCCTATATATTTGTCTACCTTCCCCCAATTTGTGCCCCAAAATTAGGAAACCCTAGCCCATCTCCTACCTCTTCTTCTTCCACCTCCAGCCACCGCCACCTCGCCAGAATTTTCGCCGGTATTCGCGCCACCCCGCCGGAATCTCGCCGGAGATCCCTCCCGGCCACCTCACAGCCGCCACCTCTCCACCGCGGGGCCCTCTCCGCCGGCGCCACCTCTCCTCACCACCGCGGGCCCCGCCACCGTCCGCCTCCTCCGCTGGCCGGCGCCGTCGTCCCGGCCAGGCAGGTCGCCGACCTGCCTCTTCTTCGCTCGAAGGGCACCGCCGCCCCTCGCCCGATCCCGATTGGGTCAACGCCGCCTCGCTGGGCCGATCGCACCGCCCCAACCGATCCGCCAGATCCCGCTGGGCCGTTCCTCCCGCTGGGCTCCGCCAGGCCGCTAGGCCCAGCCGACCGAGCCACCGCCCGGGAGCCGCCGATCGCCAGATCCCGCTGGGCCGGCCCGTTCGGCAACCAGCGCCAGCCGCCAACGCCAGCCTCGCCCGAGTCAACGCCAGCGCCGCCGCTCGGGGGAAGACTTCCCTCGTCCCGATCCAGCGCCCGAGCTAGGCCGATTCCCCGCCTCGGCCCGGTAGCACGCCGCCAACCCCGATCCAGCCGCCGCGCCAGCTGGGCCCTCCTCCATTCCGCCGGCCCAGATCCGCCACCGCGGGTCCGTTCTAGCCCTTTTGCTACAGGTATCTGAAGGTTGACTTCGAAAAAAAACCTAGATCTAAGTCCCTGTATTTTGCTTGTCTGATGCTATCTTGCAACTATGATAACTTTTTGTGCATAGCTCCGTTTTGTGCAAATGACATGTCCAGACGTTCATGGTGACTTGCTCTACGTTTCATTCCATTGTGCCATGCATGTTTGAGATCATCTAGATGCTTAAATATTCGTTGCAAGAGTGCATTCCGTTATAAACTGTTGTTAGTGATGTTTTTATGCCATATTTGCATAGTGATATCTTTTAGCTCGTTAATCCGAATGATGCAAATGACATGTCCACGTGTTCGTCTTGTCATGCTCTACATGATGATTGCCTAGACTTGCATGATAGATTTAATCTTGCCATGTTTAGCGCCGTTGCAAAGTGCCATGTGGCTGTGATGTTGTTTTACTTGTTATGAGATGCCATCTTGTTGAGCTCATTGCTATTGTTGTGATTATCTCCATGATGCATGCTTGTATGTTTCGGAATCACCATCATGTGTACTTTGATGTGGTGCTTACCACTTGCCATGTTTAGTTTTGAGGTGAATTAAACTTGCTCTCAAAGATGCCATGATGAAACTGCTGTTTAACACTTAGTGAAATTTCACTAAGTCTGGAATCTGTAATTTCCAGATGCCATGCTTGCTTGTTGTTCTAGGCCAATCCATGATAGTTTTGGGGTGGCTCTTGATGATTCCTTGTAGTATATATTGTTGCGTTTCCA
Source organism: Secale cereale (assembly GCA_902687465.1). Lineage (NCBI taxonomy): Eukaryota > Viridiplantae > Streptophyta > Magnoliopsida > Poales > Poaceae > Secale > Secale cereale. The sequence goes on from LR738713.1 coordinate 508,197,462, forward strand.
TTCATGCTCTCACATGCTTATTTGAGTGGTTGTAGCATATTTATCTTTTGCTCCAAAGTTGCAATAAATTACTGCTGTCAGGATTTTGTTGTCAAGTTCAATATGTCCAAGCTTGTTGCTATTGATCCGTGGCTCCTTTGGGGGTGCACCTTTGGACTTATTTGCTGTAGGATATGTCTATTTTATGTTCATGCCCTTTGCCATGATGTTTGAGTGATGTAGCTTATTTATCTAGTGCTCCGAAGTTGCTATGTTGCTGTAATTTTCAGCTTTCGCTTGTTTATTGTTTTGTGTGTAACTTTTAGCCCGTAGCTCCGATTTCAGCAAGTCTTATATGAAACTTGATTGATTTTCCGTGTAGATTCATAATATCCTATTGTTATCTTGTTTTGAAGCTTTTGCTTGAATGTTTATTTTCTGTGCTCCGTGTGCTCTCATAGTGCATCCATCATGCATCCATCATTTTGTGTGCGCATAGCATCTTGTTCATTCGTGCCTTGTGTGATTGTATTGATTAGAGCCGGAAGCTGAGACCGAGTACGAGTACGAGCACGAGGTTACTACCGAGGTTGAGCACGAGGACCCCTCTTACGATCCGAACGACAACTCTTCAGGCAAGATGACCGAACCCGGATACCATTACTATTTTTGCCTATTGCTAGAAGTCTCGATCTATAGTTTTTCCTCGATGCCCATGTATTTCATGTCAGCCTCCTACTTGTAACCATGTTCATGTCTAACCACCCTACCTATGCAAATCATTGATTGGCTATACGTAGGCTTCGCTCAGCCCCTCTTATAGCGTTGCTAGTTGCAGGTGAAGTTGAAGATGCTTGCTTCATGTTGAAGTTTTGTTGGGTTATATCACTCTATATAAATGCTTAAATGAAATCATCTATATATTGGCAATGGGTGGAAGGCTAAGCCTTTTGCTTGGTGTTTTGTTCCACTCATGCTGCTAGGAACCGTATAAACCGGTGTTATGTTCCTTGATTATGCGTTCCTCACACGGTTGGGGTTTATGGGGCCCCCTCGATAAACCGCTAAGTGCTAAGCCTTTTCCAGTAAGTCCCAACATTGGTACTATTTGCCTAATAACTAATTAAACTTGCATAGGGAGTAATTAACCCTCTTTCTTAATCAACAACCCCGGGCCAGTGCTCCACATGAGTGTTGGTCCGAAATGAGCAGACTGCGGGGCCACCTCAAGGAAACTCGAGGTCTGGTAAAAACCCGTAGGATGACTTATCCGGTCGTGGCCTGAGACGAGATACGCGCGGCTACTATCAGGGTGTCGGCACGCCGGGAGGATTTGCTGGATTAGCCTTACCTTAGTTCGGAGTATCTTGAGCACGGGATTCCGAGAATACTCGGGTCTTCCCACCTTGGAGTTGCGACTCCGCGGATCGTGGGCTTGTCATGGGCCAAATTGGAACACCCCTGCAGGGTTATGAACTTTCGAAAGCCATGCCCGCGGTTATGTGGCAGATGAGAGCTTGTTAATATCCGGTTGTAGAAAACTTGACACAATGTACCAATACACTACCAGCGTGTGTACCGTGACTGTCATTTTCCGAAAGGGGTTTCGGGAGATGAACACGATGGGGTTATGTTTGACTTGATTAGTTCAGGATCACTTAATGATCATCTCTCGACCGAGGCGCCTTCTCTTCTCGCTCTCATTCACGTAAGCTAGTGCTAGTGCTGCTGCAACCACTTTCTTGTTCTTTTCTTCAGCCTTATCCACACCCAAGGCTTAAATAGTCATGTTACCCGGGAACGGGATTGCTGAGTCCTCTGTGGCTCATAGTTACTTCACCACACCAGATGCAGGTCCGATGGTGAGCTACCCAAGTGATGGCACCGAGCTAGACTGGGAGTACGACGAGGAGCGTAGCCGTTACTATGTCTGTTATCCTGATGATCAGTAGTGGTAACTTCTACTAGGATTCGATCCGACCTGTGGATTTATATTATGTTTGGTATCTTGTCATTTGGATTTTACCCTTAGATGGGTTGTGATGTTTTATTGAATGATGATTTGAAACATGTAATGTATTTGTGTGACGTGGCGAGTGTAAGCCAACTATTTTATGTTTTCCATCCACATCTTTTACATGAGTTGTGCAAAGATACCAAACTTGCGATCATTCCAGCATGGGGTTATGTCTCTAAGTCGTGCCTCGACACGTAGGAGATATAGTCCCATCCTGGGCATTACAAGTTGGTATTCAGAGCCTTCTCCGACCTAGAAGCCCCCACTGATTGATCGAATCGTTGACGGTCGAGTCTAGGCACACACTGAAAATATTTTGAGTCCTATATTTATATCGGAGAGTAGGATTTCTTTGCTTCTCATCCCCTTTCACTCTGGTGCGGACTCCTGACGTCTACTCTTGTCTCTTCTATCTTCAAAAATTGCACCAAATTTTTTTTAGGAATCTCGCGAGTATTCTGGGATTGTTTCGATGTTCTTGTGACGAGAATATTGTTCTCGATGCCTCCTGACATTAGGGGTTGTGGCAGTGTCCCGGGGAGTTGAACTTCGGGGTATTGTCGTCACAAGCATATCGCGGCAGTACTAAATACTTAAGACGGTCGACATCGAAAATCTCTCCTATACGGTTAGTGGCAAGATAACCCCGACATCACCCAGTACTGGGGAGGTAGTTCAGGAGTATTGCCATAGCTTGTTATAGTGGATGCTTTTCGAAGGTCCGAGGTAGACAGTTTCCGAGAAAGACTGGTTATGTGTTGAAGGATGGATACAGTTGTATGTAGGTTTAGAGTTGATTGCGCGGTGCTTCCCCTGTATCCCCAACACCTGATTGCATAACTGGAAACTTTCGGAAATTCATAGGTGGGTTTATCCAGTAGATCGTAGGCATTCTTCCAACGAATGCAGGTTAGCGAGTTCGGGGTTCTACATTGAGTGAAGTGGTTTTATGACCGATGTTCCGATCGGGAGTTGCATCTTAAAGGGTCCTTGGCTATGCTGATCCGGGGATTGCAAAACCCTTTCTTAACGCGTTCATATGCTTTCAGCACGAAGATGTTAGAACGAAGCTCCTATCTTGTGTTTGTTTCCATCCGTACCTTGTTGTTTTTCTTATTTTACCTTTTTTTTCCCTATGTGGCTTCTCGTGAAGATTGATGTTATCTTTTAACTGAGAATTTCATTCGTTCCTCTTGTTCGAATGATTATTGTGAAGACTATGTTGCATTTCAATCCGTTGATTCAGCTTATACCTTCTTTCAATCAATTGCTGATTCGTGGTCATCTCTTTCAGGATGGCTCCGAAAAAAGTTCCCAACGCTAACCCAGAGGGTGAAGAGGTCCCAGATCGTCCTCCTTCCCCTCCTCCTCCGTCTGAGGCTTGGAGAGCGATTATGCAGACTACAAATCAGAACACCCAGATGTTGATGCAGATGATGCAACCGATGCAAGCTAATCAAGCTAATCAGGGTGTTCCAGGGAATCAAGGCAACTTCTTCAACCAGCAGCACCATGCTACTCTCAACCAGTTCTTGGCCAATAATCCAAAAGCTTTCAGTTATTGTGTCGACCCTCTTGATGCTGAAGATTGGTTAACCGATATAAAGAAGCATTTTGAGTGCAGTAACGTAAGGGAAGAGGATTATGTGAAGTTTGCAACCTTCCAACTCAAAGACCAAGCAGCTGACTGGTGGCAGCAGTACAAAGACTCCAGGCCAGGTCGTGTGATCTCTTGGGAGGATTTCTGCAGGGACTTTCGCTCTCACCACATTCCAACAAGTGTCATCGAGGGTATGCGTGAGCAATTCCGCAACCTGAAGCAGGGCTCTATGACAGTCTACCAGTATAATGTCAAGTTTCAAAATCTCGCCACTATGCTAAGCAAGACATACCAGATGCCAAGAGCAAGATCTATCAATTCCGAGGAGGTCTCAAAGATGAACTTCAACTTGCTCTCACCTTGTTCGAGCCCGATGAATTCGACAAATTCTATAACATGGCTTTGAAACAAGAGGCAGCTCAGCTCAAGATGGAGGCTTCTAAAAAGAGGATTCGAGATGCCGTTCACTCTTCCTCATCGTCTCAGATGGTCTCGAAACAACAAAAATTTTGGCTTCCTCCTCCTCCAGTGATTCGAGCTCCTTACAACAACTCCAACAACAAGAACTCTAGTGGACGTGGTTTCTCCCACCCACCCAACCCGAGCAACCAGTCGAAGAATAAGTTTCAGTCTCAAGGCTCCAAGTCAAGTGGTTCTCTTTTCCGTCCTCTCTCAGAAGTGACTTGCAACAAGTGCACTCAGAAAGGTCATTATGCCAACAAGTGCCCCAACCCGAAGCGCCTTCCACCTCCTCCACCTGTCAGTTCGGCTATTGTCAAGCATAATCCCAAGCAAGCAAGGGTGAATCTGATGAATGCAACGCAAGCGGAGAATTCTTCTGATGTGATATTGGGTAACCTTTCAGATAACTCTATACCTGCTAAAGTGTTATTTGATTCTGGTGCTTCTCTCAGCTTCATATCAAGGCCATTCTTCACCAAGCATAATTTCAATTCGGCATTTCTTGATAAGAAGTTGAAAATTATTTCTCCGGGCAAGTGCATGACTTCAAATTTGATGGCTCCGAATGTGTCTATTTGCATGGGTGATTATCGCTTTCTGGCTAATCCGGTGGTTCTTAGCAATTCTGACATTGACCTCATCCTCGGGATGGATTGGCTTTCTCAGTATCATGCTCGAATTGATTGTGCACAGAAGGAAGTCAAGATTACTCATCCTGATGAAGATGTGATTATCTTTGCCTCCAGGGATAACACTATCAGGCTTTTCTCTCTCAATGATAAAGGCGAGATTAATGCCATCTCTCAAATTCCGGTGGTAAACGAATACCAAGACATTTTTCCTGAAGAACTTCCAGGCATGCCTCCACACCGTAAGGTGGAATTCATCATTGAACTCGAGCCGGGTACTGAGCCAGCATGCCGGCGTCCGTACAAGCTCTCTCCTGAAGAATTGAAGGAATTGAAGAAGCAGCTTGATGAACAGGAGCGTATGGGTCTCATCAGGCCTAGTACGTCTCCTTGGGGCTGTGGTTTCTTATTTGTCAAGAAGAAGGATGGCACGGAGCGTCTCTGCGTTGATTACCGGCCATTGAACAAGAAGACAATAAAGAACAAATATCCGCTCCCCAACATCAACGAACTGTTCGAGCAGCTCAAAGGAGCTAAAGTGTTCTCTAAGCTCGATCTCCGAATGGGCTATCACCAAATTCGCATTCGCGAGCAAGACATTCCCAAGACTGCCTTCAGAACGAGCTACGGCTCATACGAGTATACCGTCATGTCCTTTGGTCTCGCCAATGCTCCTCCTACCTTTTCGAGAATGATGCACTACATCTTCAACCCCTACACCGGCGAGTTTGTGCTTGTGTATCTGGATGATATTCTGGTATTTTCTAAGAATGAAGAAGATCACGAAAAGCACTTACGTCTGGTTCTTGATCGACTCCGTGAGCATAAGTTCTGTGCCAAGTTCTCCAAGTGCGAATTTTGGCTCGATAAGGTCTTGTACTTGGGCCATATCATCTCAGCTGACGGTATTGCGGTAAATCCCGAGAAAGTTGAAGCAATTGTCAACTGGGAAGCTCCTCAGAACGTCAAGCAACTCCGAAGTTTTCTTGGTCTTGCCAGCTATTGCAGAAGGTTCGTTGAGAACTTCTCCAAGATTGCCAAGCCTCTTTCCAACTTGCTTCAGAAGAATGTCAAATACTTTTGGTCTCCAGAGTGTGAAGTGGCATTCAAAACTCTCAAAGAAAAGCTCTTCTCTGCTCCAGTTCTAACTCCTCCAGATGAGTCCAAGCCCTATGAAGTATTTTGTGATGCTTCTCTTCAAGGACTTGGTGGTGTGCTTATGCAAGACAAGAGAATTGTGGCATACACTTCTCGTTAGCTGAAGCCAAGTGAGAAGAACTACCCCACACATGATCTCGAGCTAGCAGCTGTGGTACATGCTTTGATTACGTGGAGACATCTGTTGTTGGGCAGAAAGGTCGACATCTTCACTGATCACAAGAGCTTGAAGTACATCTTCACACAGCCGAATCTGAACCTCCGCCAGACTCGTTGGGTTGAAATGATCCAAGAGTATGATCCCAGCATTGAATACACTCCTGGCAAGGCGAATGTGATTGCAGATGCTTTGAGCAGAAAGGCATATTGCAACAGCCTTCTTATCAAGCCGTTCCAGCCTGAGCTTTGTGAAGCATTCAGGAAGCTCAACCTCCAAGTTGTTCCCCAAGGATTTCTTGCAAATCTTCAAGTTGCTCCTACCTTGGAAGATCAGGTCCGTGAGGCCCAACTCAGTGATGCCATGGTGCAGAAGGGGAAACATGGTATTGCAAAGGGCACTCCGAAATACAAGTGCTATCGCGTTGATGAGAGAGATACCTTGTTCTTCGAGGACAGACTCGTGGTTCCAAAAGGTGATCTCAGGAAGCTCATAATGGAAGAAGCACATGATTCTCTCCTTTCCATTCATCCTGGCAGTTCCAAGATGTACCAAGACCTCAAGCAATCTTACTGGTGGACACGCATGAAAAGGGAGATTGCCCAATTCGTGAATGAATGTGATGTTTGCAGAAGAGTGAAAGCAGAACATCAACGTCCAGCCGGTCTTCTCCAACCTCTTCCTATTCCCGAGTGGAAACTCGACCACATTGAAATGGATTTCGTCACTGGCTTTCCTAAGTCCAAGAGAGGGAATGATTCTATCTTCGTGGTAATTGACAAGCTTACCAAAGTCGCTCACTTCCTTCCAGTCAAAGAATCCATCAATGCAACTCAATTGGCAGAGTTGTACACTTCCAGAATTGTGTCCCTACATGGCATTCCTCAAGTTATCTCCTCAGACCGTGGAAGTTTGTTCACATCCAAGTTCTGGGACTCCTTTCAGTCCGCCATGGGCACTAAGATCAGGTTCAACACTGCTTTTCACCCTCAGACGAGTGGTCAAGTCGAGCGAGTGAATCAGATTCTAGAAGACATGCTCAGAGCCTGTGTCATATCTTTTGGCATGAAATGGGAAGATTGCCTTCCATTTGCCGAGTTCTCTTACAACAACAGCTTTCAAGCAAGTGCCGGCAAAGCTCCGTTTGAAATCCTCTATGGCAGAAAGTGTCGTACACCTCTCAACTGGTCTGAAACAGGCGAATGTCAACTTCTTCGCAATGGCTTGATCTCAGAAGACGAAGAGATGTGCAAAGTCATACGTGAGAATCTCAAGGCCGCTCAGTCGCGTCAGAAGAGCTACTATGACGGCAAGCATCGTGATTTGGCATTCAACATTGGAGATCATATCTACCTCCGTGTTTCTCCTATGAAAGGCACCCAAAGATTCGGTATCAAAGGAAAGCTTGCTCCTAGATACGTCGGGCCTTTCAAGATCCTTGGCAAAAGAGGCGATCTAGCCTATCAACTTGAGCTCCCTTCCAACTTCGCCAATGTTCATGATGTGTTTCATGTGTCTCAACTCCGCAAATGCTTCAAGGCTCCTGAACGCATGATTCCGTTTGAAGAGACTGATCTTCAACAAGATTTGTCCTACCGAGAGCATCCCATTGCTATTCTCGAAGAAACCGAACGCAAGACCCGCAACAAGTCCATCAAATTCTTGAAAGTCAAGTGGTCACATCACACCGACCGAGAAGCTACGTGGGAACGAGAAGATCATATTCGTTCCGAGTACCCTTCCTTTTTCCAGTCCTAGGTCTCGGGACGAGATATTTTTGTAGTAGAGGAGAGTTTGTAATGCCCCGGATGTAATACTTTCCCTTTTGGGCATATAATATATCTCTGGCTTCATCTATTCCATTCCGGGTTCTTTGTCTTTCGGGTCTTTGTCGTTTTGTTGTGAGCGTGTGTGGCATTCATTCATATCATGTAGTCATGTGCATCGCATTGCATTTGTGTTGTCGGTTGCATCCGGTTCCACGCGTTCCTTCCCGTTGTCCGTTTCACGTTCCGGAGCTCCCTCACGTGTCTGTGGCGTCCCGTAGGCCTACTTTGGTGTTTGGCCGTGTAACGTTACCGGTTTGGCGCGAGACTTATCGTGTGTTGTTGTTTTGGTATGTGTAACCCGCCTGTCAAATCTCGTCGCGTTTCGAGTCCGTTTGCCACCCCAACAGTTATTCTCGTGGACTCAAAGTGCCTCCACTTTGAGGCCCAAGACACCCCTCCAACAGCCCACCAAACCAACCCAAACCCCTCCCTTCATCTAGTCCATCCAATTCTGATCGTGTGGCCGAAAACCACACCCCATTTGGACAACCCTAGCTCCTTGTGCCTATATATTTGTCTACCTTCCCCCAATTTGTGCCCCAAAATTAGGAAACCCTAGCCCATCTCCTACCTCTTCTTCTTCCACCTCCAGCCACCGCCACCTCGCCGGAATTTTCGCCGGTATTCGCGCCACCCCGCCGGAATCTCGCCGGAGATCCCTCCCGGCCACCTCACAGCCGCCACCTCTCCATCGCAGGGCCCTCTCCGCCGGCGCCACCTCTCCTCACCACCGCGGGCCCCGCCGCCGTCCGCCTCCTCCGCTGGCAGGCGCCGCCGCCCCGGCCAGTCAGGTCGCCGATCTGCCTCTTCTTCGCTCGAAGGTCACCGCCGTCCCTCGCCCGATCCCGATCGGGTCAACGCCGCCTCGCTGGGCCGATCGCACCGCCCCGATCGATCCGCCAGATCCCGCTGGGCCGTTCCTCCCGCTGGGCTCCGCCAGGCCGCTAGGCCCAGCCGACCGAGCCGCCGCCCGAGAGCCGCCGATTGCCAGATCCCGCTGGGCCGGCCCGTTCGGCAACCAGCGCCAGCCTCGCCCGAGTCAACGCCAGCGCCGCCGCTCGGGGGAAGACTTCCCTCGTCCCGATCCAGCGCCCGAGCTGGGCCGATTCCCCGCCTCGGCCCGGTAGCACGCCGCCAAGCCCGATCCAGCCGCCGCGCCAGCTGGGCCCTCCTCCATTCCGCCGGCCCAGATCCGCCGCCGCGGGCCCGTTCCAGCCCTTTTGCTACAGGGATCTGAAGGTTGACTTCGAAAAAACCCTAGATCTAAGTCCCTGTATTTTGCTTGTCTGATGCTATCTTGCAACTATGATAACTTTTTGTGCATAGCTCCGTTTTGTGCAAATGACATGTCCAGACGTTCGTGGTGACTTGCTCTACGTTTCATTCCATTGTGTCATGCATGTTTGAGATCATCTAGATGCTTAAATATTCGTTGCAAGAATGCATTCCGTTATAAACTGCTATTAGTGATGTTTTTATGCCATCTTTGCATAGTGATATCTTTTAGCTCGTTTATCCGAATGATGCAAATGACATGTCCACGTGTTCGTCTTGTCATGCTCTACATGATGATTGCCTAGACTTGCATGATAGATTTAATCTTGCCATGTTTAGCGTCGTTGCAAAGTGCCATGTGGCTGTGATGTTGTTTTACTTGTTATGAGATGCCATCTTGTTGAGCTCATTGCTATTGTTGTGATTATCTTCATGATGCATGCTTGTATGTTTCGGAATCACCATCATGTGTACTTTGATGTGGTGCTTACCACTTGCCATGTTTAGTTTTGAGGTGAATTAAACTTTCTCTCAAAGATGCCATGATGAAACTGCTGTTTAACACTTAGTGAAATTTCACTAAGTTTGGAATCTGTAATTTCCAGATGCCATGTTTGCTTGTTGGTCTAGGCCAATCCATGATAGTTTTGGGGTGGCTCTTGATGATTCCTTGTAGTATATATTGTTGCCTTTCCATTCATGCTCTCACATGCTTATTTGAGTGGCTGTAGCATATTTATCTTTTGCTCCAAAGTTGCATAAATTACTGCTGTCAGGATTTTGTTGTCAAGTTCAATATGTCCAAGCTTGTTGCTATTGATCCGTGGCTCCTTTGGGGGTGCACCTTTGGACTTATTTGCTGTAGGATATGTCTAGTTTATGTTCATGCCCTTTGCCATGATGTTTGAGTGTTGTAGCTTATTTATCTAGTGCTCCGAAGTTGCTATGTTGCTGTAATTTTCAGCTTTCGCTTGTTTATTGTTTTGTGTGTAACTTTTAGCCCGTAGCTCCGATTTCAGCAAGTCTTATATGAAACTTGATTGATTTTCCGTGTAGATTCATAATATCCTATTGTTATCTTTTTTTGAAGCTTTTGCTTGAATGTTTATTTTCCGTGCTCCGTGTGCTCTCATAGTGCATCCATCATTTTGTGTGCGCATTGCATCTTGTTGATTCGTGCCTTGTGTGATTATATTGTTTAGAGCCGGAAGTTGAGACCGAGTACGAGTACGAGCACGAGGTTACTACCGAGGTTGAGCACGAGGACCCCTCTTACGATCCGAACGACAACTCTTCAGGCAAGATGACCGAACCCGGATACCATTACTATTTTTGCCTATTGCTAGAAGTCTCGATCTATAGTTTTGCCTCGATGCCCATGTCTTTTATGTCAGCCTTCTACTTGTAACCATGTTCATGTCTAACTACCCTACCTATGCAAACCATTGATTGGCTATACGTAGGATTTGCTCAACCCCTCTTATAGCGTTGCTAGTTGCAGGTGAAGTTGAAGATGCTTGCTTCATGTTGAAGTTTTGTTGGGTTATATCACTCTATATAAATGCTTAAATGAAATCATCTATATGTTGGCAATGGGTGGAAGGCTAAGCCTTTTGCTTGATGTTTTGTTCCACTCATGCCGGTAGGAACCGTATAAACCGGTGTTATGTTCCTTGATTATGCGTTCCTCACACGGTTGGGGTTTATGGGGCCCCCTCGATAAACCGCTAAGTGCTAAGCCTTTTCCAGCAAGTCCCAACATTGGTACTATTTGCCTAATAACTAATTAAACTTTCATAGGGAGTAATTAACCCTCTTTCTTAATCAACAACCCCGGGCCAGTGCTCCACATGAGTGTTGGTCCGAAATGAGCAGACTGCGGGGCCACCTCAAGGAAACTCGAGGTCTGGTAAAAACCCGTAAGATGACTTATCCGGTCGTGGCCTGAGACAAGATACGCGCGGCTACTATCAGGGTGTCGGCACGCCGGGAGGATTTGCTGGATTAGCCTTACCTTAGTTCGGAGTATCTTGAGCACGGGATTCCGAGAATACTCGGGTCTTCCCACCTTGGAGTTGCGACTCCGCGGATCGTGGGCTTGTCATGGGCCAAGTTGGAACACCCCTGCAGGGTTATGAACTTTCGAAAGCCGTGCCCGCGGTTATGTGGCAGATGGGAGTTTGTTAATATCCGGTTGTAGAAAACTTGACACAATGTACCAATACACTACCAGCGTGTGTACAGTGACTGTCATTTTTCGAAAGGGGTTTCGGGAGATGAACACGGTGGGGTTATGTTTGACTTGATTAGTTCAGGATCACTTAGTGATCATCTCTCGACCGAGGCGCCTTCTCTTCTCGCTCTCATTCACGTAAGATAGTGCTAGTGCTGCTGCAACCACTTTCTTGTTCTTTTCTTCAGCCTTATCCACACCCAAGGCTTAAATAGTCATGTTACCCGGGAACGGGATTGCTGAGTCCTCTGTGGCTCACAGTTACTTCACCACACCAGATGCAGGTCCGATGGTGAGCTACCCAAGTGATGGCACTGAGCTAGACTGGGAGTACGAGGAGGAGCGTAGCCGTTACTATGTTCGTTATCCTGATGATCAGTAGTGGTGACTTCTACTAGGATTCGATCCGACCTGTGGATTTAAATTTTGTTTGGTATCTTGTCATTTGGATTTTACCCTTAGATGGGCTGTGATGTTTTATTGAATGATGATTTGAAACATGTAATGTATTTGTGTGACGTGGCGAGTGTAAGCCAACTATTTTATGTTTTCCATCCCCATCTTTTACATGAGTTGTGCAAAGATACCAAACTTGCGATCATTCCAGCATGGGGTTATGTCTCTAAGTCGTGCCTCGACACGTAGGAGATATAGTCCCATCCTGGGCATTACAGAGACGTCCGACGGGCGAATGCAGGAGGTCGAGACTCATATCACAGATGGAGATGTCGGGGGCAAGAGGCGTGCAGGGGCGGGACAACAGGGGTCCGGGATGCCGGACGGACGGGGTGGTCGGCGGCGACCGCCGCCTTGGCCGAGCAGAGGTTGTCAATGCCCTATCCCTAGCCGTCGCCCATCTCGTTTAGCCGCCTAGTCTCTCTCTTCTCCTGACCTGACTTGTTTACTCCTTTGCTTCCTCCCATGGACTCGTAGGGATATGACTAGTAGTAGGAGAGGTGCAGAAGTGGGCTGGGCGGCTGGGCCACTAGCTGGCTAAGCTTATTATTAGTTAAAGTGGGCTGAACTAGGGGCTCAAACTCAGGGAAATTAATGAGCTAAATGAGTAGGCTCGCCAAACTCACCCGCTCATTTAGCTTGTTAATATTAACGAGCAAAAAATGTTGTTCAACTTGGCTTGTTAACTAACGAGCATGAGTTGAACCGACCCGAACTATCGAGCTCTCATTATGCTCACGAGTTTCGAGCTTTTTATCTAGCCCTATCGGGCACCACCAGCATCCTGCGGCGGTGGCAGGAGGACTGTGCGACCGCCTCCAACGCGGCCACACTCTCGCGCTAGGTGACATGTGTCGGTGTACTAAGGTAGGGGTACCTCAGTACCCCAACTTGTGCACGGGCAGTTGCAGCTTCCCGCGGCAGGGTTTACTGCGTGCTCGCCGGAGACCTTCCTGCTCCCTATTGAACCATTCAAAAACAAAGTATACAAGACATAAGACCGAGACCCCGGCAAGAGGAGCTTGCCGGGAAGGCCGTACCAGGCTCAAGACTGCCCCCACTAACACGAGACCCTGGCAAGAGGAGCTTGCCAGGAAGATTAGAAGACACGCCTCGGCGCTATGTGCGCCCCGGCAAGGGCCCGGGGAGCGGCAAGCTCCCGGGCCCGGCAAGATCAAGGCCCCGGCAAGGTGCTTGCCGGGAAGACTGCGCTGTGTGCCCGCGCTCCAGCGCATCGGCCCACGCGTCGCCCTGGGGCCTGTCCAGGGACGCGTGGCGGATGGCTGTGCAGCCTGGGGTACACGGTGGCACTCCACGGTGGTGGATCCATCGCCGTGGCAGACGGAGACGCTAAGGCGGGAGCTTTTGGGGTCGACGGCGACGGGCATTAAATGCCCTTGTCCCCCACTGTTAAAGTAGGTATAGACCACTGTTCTGTACTGTAGCTCCACTGTTCCCGCACTGTTACAACTGCCACCTCTTTTACGTTTTTACCCCTTTCTCCTACGTTGACACCTGTCGGTGACCCCTTTGCACTATAAAAGGAGGCCCATGCACAACGTGGAGGGGGTTCGGAACCTAGATCACTCTCGCGCTTGGTGTAGCTGCTTCTTCAAGCTCCCGAGCGCTCAAACTCAATACACAACCAAGCAGGAGTAGGGTTTTACGCGTCTACCGCGGCCCGAACCTGGGTAAAACTGCCCGCGTGCTCGCTACGATCTGCTCTTTGTGCTCCCTCCGCCCTCGTACCGCACAGACAAGGGGCTCCGGTCCCATAGGTGTTCGCGGCGGACAGTTTCCCCCGACATCTTTGGCGCGCCAGGTAGGGGGCGTCGAGGTTGTGCGAACCTGATCCGGCGTTCGCGCGGGCGCATTCTTCATCAACCTCTCCGAATTCATCAACTTCATCAGCGACAACTCCATGGCCCCGAAGAAGAAGGCTTCGGAGGTCGGAGGCCCGTCTGCGTCTCACCCGCCGCCACCAGAGCCAACGGTGGGCGGGGGAGATGCCGTCGGAAGGGTGGCCGCCGGTGAGGACACTCACGGCGCCACCAGATCCAAGAACAGGACTGACGACCGAACCTCTGTCTCCGTGGACGCGCCGCGTCCATCTCAGCACACGACGACCCAGCAGCGCCATACCACAGGAGGTGGTATCCGCTTGCTGGGGCAAGGCCAAACCGGAGGCTCGCGGGACGCCCCGGACCCCCGTCCGGGCACAAGCAAAGCGAAGGCGCCGGCGCGGGACCCCGCTCCTTCTAACGTTGTTAGAAGTCCGAGCGTATCCCGCTCCTCGCACCGCTCGCCCGCGTTCCCTTCCACTCCAGCAGAAGCGCTCGCAAGGGCGCAACTGCTCCTCGACTTTCCTCCAGCGGCCGACAAGGCCGAAGAGTGGAGGGCCACCATCCGGAGCCTGATAGACTTCGCCAATAATGATTCTCCACAGCAGTCGTCGACCTCGCGGCCGCGGCAAGCTGAGAAGACGAAGCCTGACGGCGACAAGACTGCCGGGGGTGCGACAAGCGTGCATTCCCCGCCGCAGAAGCAAAAGACGCCGCCCCGCCGGAACAACGCCGACGACGGCTCCACGGCCTCGTCGGACCCGCGGGCTCGTCGGGACCAGCGCCAAGTCCTCGACGACCGGCGAGAAGAAGATGCTCGGACCACAATCGAGCGCCGCCGAGAAGCGAAGCGGCAATCATACAAGAGGGCTGGAAACACTGTCGACGCGCACGCGCCCGGTGAGCCAGGCGACTTGCCGTACGCGGCAGGCTGCCCTGCGTTCACCCGCGAGCTGCGGCGCGTCCAGTGGCCCAGCATGAAGAATTTCAAGCCCGACGTACCGGAGAAGTACGACGGCAAGACGCACCCCTCGGAGTTTCTCAGCGTCTACACCATCACGGTGCAAGCTGCCGGGGGGCGCGACGAGAAGATCTTGGCGAATTACTTCCCGCTCGTGCTAAAGCCGAACGTCCGTTCGTGGCTCATGCACTTGCCGGAAGGTTCCATCTCTTCTTGGGCCGACCTTTGCCACCAGTTTGTTGGCGCCTTCACCGGCGGCCACAAACCCCATGGCCAGGAGAGCGATCTCCACATCTTGGCCCAGAAGGAAGGCGAGACCCTGCGCAAGTATATCCAACGCTTCAGCCGTGTGCAGCACAACATCCCTGATGTCCACCCTGCCGCGGTTATCAGCGCGTTCCACCAGAACGTGCGTAACCGCCGCATGCGTGAGGAAATGGCAATGACGAAGATTCGGGATGTCAGCGAGCTCTATGCTCTTGCTGACAAGTGCGCACGCGCAGAAGAGGGGAGGAGACTCCCCGGGGAGGATACTGGCGCGGGAGGAAGCGACAGCGACGACGCCGCCCCGGCAAAGAAGAGCCGGCGGCGGAACAATAGAAAGAAGGGCAAGAAAGAGGTGCTTGCCGTCGAGAAGTCCGGCAAGGAGGCCCCCGCCAAGCAAGCGCAGGCTGGCGGCTCCGGCAAGGAGCCTGCCCCTGCGGCGGCGGCCGACAAGCCGGGTAGCTCCGACAAGCAATACTGTAAGATCCACCGCACCAAGGGTCACGATCTCTCCAACTGCAAGCGCGTCGAGTACCTCGTCGAGCAGCAGAAGGCTGAGTACGAGAGGCGCGACAAGGAGAAGGCCCAAGGTGGCGGGGAGGAGCCCAGCAAGAAGCGGCCGTTCAACGGCCGGGGAGGGCGCCGCGGCAAGGCTAAGCAGCGGCAAGGAGATCGACCTCCCCGGGGCCGCGACAACGACGAAGAAGACGACGATGAAGACATGGAGGACGAGGAGAACAGCGAGCAGGAGTTCCAGAAGGCCACGGAGGTCCTGTGCGTCGACGGTGGCGCCTCCCTGCACACCTCCCACCGCCAACTAAAGCAGTGGGTGCGTGAGGTAAACGCAGCGGAGCCGCCCGTGGAGTCGCGCAGGCTCCTCAAATGGTCCAGCACGCCCATCGTTTTTGATCTTGAGGACCACCCTGACCGCACCACTGCGGTCGGGTGCTTGCCGATGCTGGTTTCCCCCACCATCCGCAACCTCAAGGTCACCAAAATGTTGGTTGACGGCGGGGCCGGGCTGAACTTGATCTCCTCTGCTGTGATCAAGAAACTCCAGATACAAGATGGCGAGCTCGAAGAGACCGGTTCATTCCAAGGAATCAACCCGGGAAGGAGCAAGCCCAAGGGAAAGATCACTCTGCCGGTGACCTTTGGCGGGGAGCTCAACTTCAGAACTGAGCGCATCACTTTCGACGTCGCCGATATTCCATTACCTTACAATGGAATACTCGGCCGTCCTGCCCTCGCCAAGTTCATGGCAGCTTCCCACTATGCCTACAACGTGCTGAAGATGCCGGGGCCGATAAGCGTCATCACTGTCCACGGCGACAAGAAGGATGCGCTTGTCTGCGCCGGCAAGATCTACCGGGATGCGGCAGCTGCGGCCGAGAAGGATACTCTTGCCGCTGAAGCTCCCGGGGGGAAGAAGACGAAGACCAAGTCCGGCAAGTGCTCTGGGACCCACTCCGGCAACCGCACCTCCTCGGAGTGCTGCGCTGCCGTCGAGGACGTTCCATCGAGCTCCACCGGCAAGAGCAAGAAGGGAATGGCTGCTCCTCCGGCAACCAAGAAAGTGTCCGCAAAGGAGGACGGCACTGGTGGTACCTTCACCATCAGTGCCACCCTTGACAGCAAATAGGAAAGCGCGCTCGTTGCCTTCCTGCGGGCGAATGTCGATGTGTTTGCCTGGCAACCATCTGACATCCCCGGCGTTCCCAGGAAGGTGATTGAGCACAAGCTTGCTGTCTGTCCTCATGCGCGGCCCATCAAGCAGAAAGTGAGGAAGCAAGCCGTGGAGCGCCAAGAATTCATCAACGAGGAAATCAAGAAGCTAGAAGCAGCAGGCCTAGTTAGAGGTGTGATCCATCCGACGTGGTTGGCAAACCCAGTCGTCGTGCGCAAGGCCAACGGGAAGTGGAGACTGTGTATAGACTTCACCGATGTCAATAAAGCATGTCCCAAGGATCCATTCCCTTTGCCGCGCATTGACCAGATCGTTGACTCCACTGCCGGATGTGAGCTACTCTGTTTTCTTGATGCATACTCAGGCTATCATCAGATTTTCATGGCCAAGGAAGATGAAGAGAAGACTGCATTTATCACTCCATGTGGCACTTATTGCTTTATTCGCATGCCATTTGGATTGAAGAATGCAGGCTCAACCTTTGCAAGGGTAGTGTACACTGCTTTTGAACCACAGATCCACAGAAATGTAGAAGCTTACATGGATGACATCGTGGTGAAGAGCAAGAGCAAGGAAACCCTGATTCAAGATTTGGAAGAAACGTTTCAGAACCTGCGCAGAATACAGCTCAAGTTGAACCCCGAGAAGTGCGTCTTTGGAGTCCCTTCCGGCAAGCTTCTCGGGTTCTTTGTATCACAGAGGGGGATTGAAGCCAACCCCGACAAGATTAAAGCCATTGAGCAGATAGAGGCCCCAAAGCGCGTCAAGGATGTCAGGAGGCTTGCGGGTTGTGTGGCTGCCCTCAGTAGGTTCATTTCAAAGTCTGCAGAACGCGCCCTGCCTTTCTTCAAAATCTTGAAGAAGGCAGGTCCCATGAAGTGGACTCCGGAAGCGGAGGCGGCGCTGCAGGATTTGAAACGGTACCTGTCCTCCACTCCAATACTTGTCGCACCTAGACCACAGGAAAAGTTGTTGCTATACTTAGCGGCAACCAACCAGGTGGTTAGTGCTGCGTTAGTAGCGGAGAGGGAGTCCGACGAGGAGTCAGCACCACCGGCAAGCGAATCCAGCGACAAGCAGGGGGCTGCTCCGACAAGCTCTGGCCCCGACAAGGATGACTCTGCGCAGGAGCAAGGAGAGGTGCGGAAGAAGATGGTGCAGCGCCCAGTGTATTTTGTAAGTTCCCTTCTCCAAGGGGCTAGATCAAGGTACTCTGGTGTGCAAAAGTTGCTTTTTGGCCTCCTCATGGCCTCGAGAAAGCTGCGCCATTACTTCCAAGCCCATGAGATAACAGTGGTCACTCGCTTTCCGATGAAGAGGATATTGCACAACCCAGAAGCAACAGGCAGGATTGTTGAGTGGGCAGTGGAGCTGTCAAGCTTTGGACTCAAGTTTGAAAGTACTTCGACTATACAGAGCCGAGCTTTGGCAGAATTCATAGCTGAATGGACCCCAACGCCAGATGAAGAAGTCCAAGAAACAAGTGCACCCGTGCAAGAAGCGACAAGTGAATGGGTAATGTATTTTGACGGTGCCTTCTCGCTGCAAGGCGCCGGTGCTGGCGTGGTACTCATCGCGCCCACCGGAGAGCACCTCAAATATGTTATCCAGATGCACTTTCCCAGGGAGCAAGCGACAAACAACACTGCAGAATATGAAGGCTTGCTTGCCGGCCTCAGGATTGCGGCCGAACTTGGGATCAGAAAGCTGATTGTGCGGGGAGATTCTCAGTTGGTGGTCCGACAAGTTAACAAGAGCTATCAGAGCCCTTTGATGGAAGCCTATGTCGATGAAGTGAGAAAGCTTGAAGAGCACTTTGAAGGTCTGCAGATGGAGCACGTCCCGAGAGCTCAGAATGAAATTGCAGATGGCCTTTCAAAGTGCGCTTCGATGAAGTTACCTGTGGAACCAGGGACCTTCTTGCTCAAGCTGACTCAACCATCCGTTACACCATCAATTGGGCAGTCCAAGAAGAGAAAGTTGGTCTCCGGCGACTACTTGCCGGCGGATCTTCCTGAAACCGCCGCCAAGGTCCCCAAGATCAACAACCACAACGCTGAGGAACAGTTTGCTCCTGCAAGCCCTCGGGCTTGTACAGTTGAAGCAAGTGTTCCCGACAAGCCTCGCCCCGGCGAGCTTGCCGGGGGACCGTCAGCTCCGGCAGAACCGGAGGTCCTTGCCATAGAAGCTGGGGTTCCCGCAGCGGCCCTCGAGCCTTTAGTCCTTGCCGTCGAGCCTCGGGATCCGGCATGGGCACAGCAGATAGTCCATTTTCTGCAAACTGGAGAACTTCCCGACGACCCTCAAGAGATAGAGAAGATAACCAGGCAGTCGAGTATGTACCAGTTCGTGGATAACGAGCTGTACAGAAGAAGACTCAATGGTGTCAGGTTGAAGTGCATCTCCAGGGAAGATGGACAGAAGCTGTTGGCGGAAATACACGGAGGCATATGCGGCCACCACATTGGCGCAAGGGCGCTTGCCGGGAAAGCTTTCCGGCAAGGGTTCTTTTGGCAAGAAGCCCTCCAAGATGCAACTGCACTAGTAACCAAATGTGAAGCGTGCCAGTTCCATGCAAAGCAAATTCATCAGCCAGCTCAAGCTCTCCAAACAATCCCTTTGTCATGGCCCTTCTCGGTCTGGGGGCTCGATATCCTCGGCCCTTTCCCTCGTGCTGTCGGGGGCTTTGAGTACTTGTACGTTGCAATCGACAAGTTCACAAAGTGGCCAGAAGTGGAGCAGTGAGGAAGGTGACAGCACAGTCAGCGGTCAGGTTCTTCAGGTCGATTGTTTGCCGTTTCGGGATCCCTAACAGGATCATCACCGACAACGGTACGCAATTCACCAGTCGCACCTTCATGCAGTACGTCCAAGACCTTGGCGCCAAGGTCTGTTTCGCTTCTGTTGCTCACCCGAGGAGCAACGGTCAAGCGGAGAGGGCAAATGCTGAAGTGCTGCGTGGACTAAAGACGAGGACCTTTGACAGGCTGCGCAAGTGCGGAAGAAATTGGATAGAGGAGCTACCGGCGGCTCTTTGGTCAATCAGAACGACACCAAGTCGAGCCACCGGACAGACACCCTTTGCTCTAGTCTATGGAGCAGAGGCAGTTCTCCCCACGGAACTCGTATACGGATCTCCTCGAGTACTCGCTTATGATGAGCTCGAGCAAGAGCAACTGCGGCAAGATACCAGCAAGCTTTGCGTCGCTACCATAGCCGCAAAGTCAAGGCCAGGAGTCTCGAGGAAGGCGACCTTGTTCTTCGGCGAGTTCAGTCCGCCAAGAATTCCAACAAGTTGACGCCGAAGTGGGAAGGCCCTTATCGGGTGAGACAAGTTACGAGGCCCGGCGCTGTCCGCCTCGAGACCGAAGAAGGCTTACCGGTGAGCAACTCCTGGAACATAGAGCATCTTCGTAAGTTTCACCCCTAAGGCGCGGTTGCCGTGATCCGCTCCGGCAACCACCTTTTGTACAAGCTTTGCCGCTGTTGCATGTAACCCTTTGTACAAAGCCGGGCGCAGACCCCGTGCATCAGTAAAGTTTTTGTGTTTTTCGCACCGATTGCCTTTTGCATGCTTTTCTTTGCTATTTGCATGTCTTGTTTGGCATTTGGTGCAACACTCAAGTATACGGTAAGCATTAGCACGCCGAAAGGCCATATACTTGTTTCCCTCTCTCCTTTCTTTCCTCTTAAGCAGAAGGGACGTTCCTCGCGCACAAGTTTGCCGGGGGGGGGAAGGAGGGGGAGGAGGAACCAAGTGCTGTTCAAGAAAGAGAAGTCTTACCGGAAAGCAAGCAATATAAGCAAGCAACATATGAAAGATAAGTTGTTAGAATTTGACCAGTTCAAATTTTAAATTTTAGTTGTCTTCCTTGAACGATCACATTTTGTATGGAAAACCTGTGCGCGGAGGAACCTACCCGTAGCTTGCCGCACCCTTATCTTGTTTTCGAGTTCACTCAACGATTTAAGCGAGCTGCGACAAGTGTCGCGCCCTTGCTTCGTTTCCGAGTACGCTCAGCAAGATAAGTGCATTGCGACTAGCCGCGGCAAGGTTGCTTGCCGGCGAAGACCTTGGCCAGCAGGCTGCTCAGAGTCCAGCACTCAGCGCTCGCGGCAAAGGCCCCTTGCCGGCAAGCTCCCCGGGAGCGTAGGGTGAAAAACATACAAAGTCGAGGATTAAGACAAGGAAGATAACATTGCACTGATTGATCAAAATAAAGTAAATATCTTACAAAGGATAACTTGTCGCAATGGACTAATAAGTTCATGACATAATGTGCAGCAACAAAAAGATAAAGATAATGGAGCCCTAATCTACGCGGTCGCCCTCCTTCCTGCCAAGCCTAGCCACCTTGGCGATAATGTGGGCGACCTGCTCCTTCAGGGCCTCCGTGTCTGCATCAGCCGGCAAGCTGCGAAGAACGTTGGTGAGATTGATCCCCGGGTTGCGGTACACGATCTTCGTCAGCACCCGCTCCAGAGTTCCCGCGCAGAGCAGGCGCGACTCCTCGGCCAGCTGCGCGGGGATGCGGTTCCGGAGACCTGCAAGGGCCGGCGCGATCCCTCTGAAGAAGAGGCTGAGCTTGGCGCTGTGCGGGAGATCCGGATCCGGCGAGTAGATGAGGTGTTCGACCTTCAGCGCCAGCAGCTCCTGGTCAATGTTGGACGCAGAAGAAACCAAGTCTTCGGTCCATACCTCGATGGTCTGGCGGAAGAGCTCGGATGCCTTGTTGACGCTGTCCACCAAGGTCCGCTCCTTGCGGAGCTCCTCCTTCAGCTTGTTCTCTTGAGCCCGGGCAGCGTCGAGCGAATCCTTCAGAGTGGTGACCTTCAGTTCCAAGTCCTCGATGGAGTCCTTGGCGGCCTTCAACTCATCGCCCCTCTTGGAGAGACTCACCTGAAGCTCGGAGTTTGTGTGAGCGTCCTTCTCGCGCTCCAAGATGAGCGCGGCAACCTTCTCTGCGCTCACCTTCAGCGCCTTCTCCAGCTGCTCAACCTTGGCGGCGAGCTCCTTCTTGGCGTCTTCCGCGGCAACCGCGGCGGCTTTCGCCTCCTTCAGCTCCCCGCCAAGGGCAGCCTCGCGAGCGGCAAGGTCCTCCTCATGGGAGTCCAGCTCGACCTTCCGCTGCGCGAGCTCTCCCTCTCGCCGGGACAGCTCCACCCCGGCGAGCCGCTGCTGTTCCTCAGCGTCAGCCTTCTCGAGCACCCACTCCTGGTACTCGCCGGCGAGACGCTCACGCTCCTCCGTCACCTCGCGGAGGGCCGCCTGGTTGGCGGCGCTGAGCTCCGCCGCGCGCTTCTCCATTTCTGCGGCGGCCTTGGCGGCAAGGGCCTCCCGGGAGGCGAGCTTCGCCTGCCTGGCCCGGTAAAGGGCCAGGAGCTGGTGGAGCAACCTCTCCTCCTCGGGCCCCTCACTCCCGCCGGGCGCCTCGACGATCTTCAGGCCTGCGGAGGCGAGGACTTCTCCGTCGAACGCCTCGCCCTCCGCAGGAGCTCGCGATGAAGACCCCCAAGGCATCTGGATGAAGACGCCGTTGGGGGCCTCAAGATAGTACCTCTGCTCCTTGCTGGCGGAGGGGCCGGTGGCCGGTGCAGCATCCGATGCTCCCGCCGCCTCCGGGCCGGCGGTGCGGTCGTCGTCCCCCTCCCCAGCCGCTGCGTCCGCAGCCGGGGCAGTCTCCTGCGCGGCCGGCTCGGCGGCCTCGGCCATCTCCTCGACGACAGGAGCGTCGCCGCCGCCGCCCTGCGCGCCCTCCTCCTCGAGGTTGATAACCTCCATCTCCATGGGCTCAGGAGGAGGAAGATCTAAAAAGAAGAAGAAGAAAAAGAAGTTCAAGATTCAAGCAGATATCCAAAAAGAGGCAAGCCAAGAAGACAAGTCACAAAACATACCTTGGCGGACGTCCTCGGCGGCGGGCTCCCTCGCCGGGGAGCTCGGCCTTGGCGGAGTGGCCACCCTCGCCGGGCTGCTCGCCCTCGGCGGAGTACTCTGCCTTGGCGGAGTACCCGCCCTTGGCGGAGCACTCTCCCTTGCCGGAGAGTTCTGCCTTGGCGGGGACGGCGGGGCCTGCGGCTCCTCGGCGACGGTCTCCGGGCGCTCTTCCCGCTGTGGCTCCACCTCTGCACAGAACAAGACAAGAAACGTCAAGATGTGAAGACAAGACCAAATCCTCAGGCGTACCCCGACAAGCGAAAAGAGAAAACCCCAGACTTACGCTGCGGGCTACGCTGGGGGCTGCTCCTCGGAGCAGCGCTCGGGTCCGGCAGGCTCGGCTCCGGCACACCCCCTGTTGCCGCGGCTGCTGAGTCTTCCGCGACCTCGACCTCGGGCGCCTTGGCCTTCTTCGCCGCGCGATGGGCCAGGGTCCTGAAATCAGAGCAATGAACAGAGTCAGCATCAACAAAAAAACCAAGACAAAAATCAAGAAGATGTAAGGTCTTGGATCCTTACTCCTGGTCCTCCTCGTCGTCCTCGCTCAGGGCGGAGAAATCATACTCCACCGTGGGCGCGTCGGCGCGAGGAGCGGAAGACGAAGACTCCCTCGCGCGCTTGGTGTTCACCGGGGCTGGGGGCTGCGAAGACCCAGCCCCCGTGGTAGCCGGCGCCCGAGGAGCGGGCGGAGCCGCTGCTCCGCTCCGAGAAGACCCCTGCCGGCTCGCCGCCGGCCTGCGAGGCGCCTCCGTCGTGGTCCGCGCACGGGCCGCCTCCGCTGTGGCTGGTGCGCCGGACGGCCTTGGCGCGGCTTGGCTCCCCCGGGGAGCTGCCCGGCGAGCTGGCTGTTGCCGGGGCGCCTGCGCTCTCTCTCCCGTCGCCGCCTTGCGGAGACGCTTCGCCGGGGACTGCCTTGGACTTGCCGGGGGCGGGGAGCTCTCCGACGAGGAGAGGTCGTCGGCGTAGAGCTCCGTAGATCCGCCGGAGTCCTCGGCCTCCTCCTCCTCCTCTTCCCCGGTCGGCTCACTGGGCCCAGCGTCCTGCGCTGCGGCCCCCTTTCCCTTGGCGCCTCCGCCCCTCGCGGAGCCTCTGCTCCCTCCGGCGGTACCCTCCATTGCCGCGGCCTCGGCCGCGATCCCGTGGATCCCAGAGTGCCTCAGCGAGGGGACCCCGGCGAGCGCGTCGGGAGGAAGCTTCAGCAACCTGCGGATCTCCGCCTCCTCCGCCTGGGTGGACGCGTCCGCAACCTCCGCCTCTTCAGGCGAATATCCAAAAATTCCTGCCGCCGCGGCTGCGGCGGCCTCTTCAGCCCGAGAAGCTATGTAGGCGATCTCCTGGTCGGTGGTGTCCCGCGTGTGCTCCTTGAGGTCGTTCTTGTTCTTCGCCACCTCTGCGAGGTTGTCGTAGAAGTTGAGGACGTCGATAGGCTTGGGAGCGATCCACGTGCGGTCCACGCCGTGCGAGTCACACATGGGCATCATGGCGAGGATGCGATCCCTGACGATGTTGTTGCAGAGCGGCACCACTTCCCGGGGAGGCCTGAACCACTCAGGGTGTGCCGGGTCGTACTTGAAGAGTTCCCGGACCATCCCCTTCAGCTCCAGCGTGGTGAAGTTGAAGTTGAGCCCGGGGCGCAGCCTCATTATGTCTGCCGGGCCGCCGTACTCCTAGGCCGGCCTCTTCCGGTCTTGGAGAGGGGCGATGCGCCGGCGGAGGAAATCTGTGCCCACCTCAGCAACTGACAGCTTGGCCATCCGAAGACGAAGAATCCGGACGAGGGCGATGTCGAGCTTGATGTCGTCCGAATCTAGCTCACTCCAGTCCCTGCCGCGCACGATGGGCGTTGTGCGCGGCGCGGTGAAGGCTTGCGGCTGGTCTTCGACGATCCAGCACCACTCCGCTCGCCATTCCTCCCACTTGCCGCGGAGCTCCCCCGGCAAGTACGCACCCTTTTTATTCAGACGGAAGACCCAAGAAATTCCTCCGGAGAGGGGGGCATCGGCCTCGGCTCTAGGAGTGAAGAAGTGCCTAAAAAGGGCTACATTTGGGTGTACTCCTATGAAGTTTTCGCACATGTGTGCGAAAACCGCCATGGTGAGGATGGCGTTGGGGGTGAAGTCAAGCAGATGGAGGCCGTATGTGTTCATGATGTCGCAGAAGAAGTTTGAGAAAGGAGGACAGAGACCACAATGAAAAAAGGCCGCGAAGAAGTAATACCCGCCGGGATAGCTGTCCTTGGCGGCGGCCGGATATGCTCGCGTGCGGGGATGCGCGTCGGTTTCCTTGGCCCAGAACAAGTAATACTTGTTCCAGAGCTCCCGCACGCCGAGCTTCGGCGGGAAGACGAGATGCTGCTTCCGGTACGCGATGAGCTTCGCCGCTTGCTCCGACTTCTCCCTCTTGGACTTCTCCGCCTTCGCCTTGTCGGTCTTTGGGGCCATGGCGGACGCGGCGGAAGGAGGGGAACGAAGAGCTCGGCGGCGGCGGAGGTGCGGAGGCAGAGCGCAAGAGAGAATCTTTTGGAGAAGGAAGACGATGCAATGAAAGCGCAAGGAGGGGAACCGCGCCCGCTTCCTCTGCTTTTATGGGGGAGTGGGGGGCGTTTCGCCCTTTCCATTAAGAGATCGTGGGCACGTCCCATCCCACGGCGCCGCGATCGACGCGTGCCGTTACAGTGGGGTGCGGCGGACACGGAAGTGGATTCGGCGCGCCGCGGGCCGCGGGTGCCCGTGCACTGTTTTGGGCCTGGCCCAACAGCGCTCGGCACCGTGTGTGGCCCAGGCCCGGGGGCTCCTGTCGGTGTACTAAGGTAGGGGTACCTCAGTACCCCAACTTGTGCACGGGCAGTTGCAGCTTCCCGCGGCAGGGTTTACTGCGTGCTCGCCGGAGACCTTCCTGCTCCCTATTGAACCATTCAAAAACAAAGTATACAAGACATAAGACCGAGACCCCGGCAAGAGGAGCTTGCTGGGAAGGCCGTACCAGGCTCAAGACTGCCCCCACTAACACGAGACCCTGGCAAGAGGAGCTTGCCAGGAAGATTAGAAGACACGCCTCGGCGCTATGTGCGCCCCGGCAAGGGCCCGGGGAGCGGCAAGCTCCCGGGCCCGGCAAGATCAAGGCCCCGGCAAGGTGCTTGCCGGGAAGACTGCGCTGTGTGCCCGCGCTCCAGCGCATCGGCCCACGCGTCGCCCTGGGGCCTGTCCAGGGACGCGTGGCGGATGGCTGTGCAGCCTGGGGTACACGGTGGCACTCCACGGTGGTGGATCCATCACCGTGGCAGACGGAGACGCTAAGGCGGGAGCTTTTGGGGTCGACGGCGACGGGCATTAAATGCCCTTGTCCCCCACTGTTAAAGTAGGTATAGACCACTGTTCTGTACTGTAGCTCCACTGTTCCCGCACTGTTACAACTGCCACCTCTTTTATGTTTTTACCCCTTTCTCCTACGTTGACACCTGTCGGTGACCCCTTTGCACTATAAAAGGAGGCCCATGCACAACGTGGAGGGGGTTCGGAACCTAGATCACTCTCGCGCTTGGTGTAGCTGCTTCTTCAAGCTCCCGAGCGCTCAAACTCAATACACAACCAAGCAGGAGTAGGGTTTTACGCGTCTACCGCGGCCCGAACCTGGGTAAAACTGCCCGCGTGCTCGCTACGATCTGCTCTTTGTGCTCCCTCCGCTCTCGTACCGCACAGACAAGGGGCTCCGGTCCCATAGGTGTTCGCGGCGGACAGTTTCCCCCGACAACATGTGACTTCAATTCCGATGTGCGTGTTCGCGGAGCCGACAGAGCGGGCACTAGAACTCACTGTCGCCCTTGCATAGCAGTACCCGACGGGAGAGGTGGTCGATGGAGGGGCGACACAACTTGAGCTACCCGTGCAGAGCTATGCGCGGGGCGAGAAGGGCCAGCACCGACATCGGCGCTGCGTCGACAGGCGAGAGGCGACATAGCATATTTGGAACTGCCCTTGTGTCCATCCACGATTGCTGTATCGTGAAGCGGAGGGCCAGCTCGTCCTCGTCGCCGGCGGCCTCGTGGAAGAAAGCGTCCCAGTCATCACCAGAGCCGTTGAAGCGGCTGTCGGAAGTCGACATGGTGGACGAAAATCAGATTGGATCAAATCAAAGAAAGAGAGGAGAAAAGAGGGAGGAGAGTGAAGTGAAGTGGAGCGTAGGGTTTGCTGTGGATTGGATTTTTTATGAAGACGGACTGGAGTCACCGAGTCAGTGGTGGGCTAGGCTGTTGACGCGCCCGAGCCCAGACAACCCGGACGTCTCACGCAGCCAGCTCCTTACCGCCGTGACACATCGAGCCAGTCGCTCGCATCCCGTCCCGACCTCCCAATTTCGCCGTCTTCCCGCTCATCGCTCGCCGGACGCCCAGAGCCGCACCCTCTCCGTCCCGCCCGCTCGGCGTTTGGGATCGGCAGCGGCCGCTCCACCGCAACTGTGCGGGCCGTGCTCCTGCCTCTGGCCGCCGGGCGCCCCTGCAAGCCGGCGTACGCCGTCCACTCCGCACACCGGCGCTCGGCCGGCAGGCAGCAGCAAGCCAGCAACCATCCTTATTGATTTGAGGTACCAGTTCAGCTCGTACACTGTCTATTCGGCCATTCCTCAATTTTGGATTTAGGGTTTGCTCTTCCCTGTGATATCCACCATCCAGTACGTAATTTGTGTTCAGTTGCAATTATATGAATTAATGATTGATAGAAAGTAAATTAGTTAGAACGTTTATAAGTCTTCTTTGATGCAAAACTGAGACTTAATTGAGAATTTTACTTTGCTTGTAAGACCATATTGATCTATTTCTATGTGGTATTGTTAGTTAGATGTTCACATGTCATATTTATTGTCAATGTTTTTTAGGAGAATCACCCTGTTTTCAAATCATAGATCCGCCACTGTCCTTACTCTTCTCCACCACTCAGACCCAGCATAGCAGCAAGGAAGCAGACGGGAGGATGATGGGAAGCAACAACCCCGGCGGCGCAGGCGGAGGGATGGCTCCGAGCAGCAGCGACGGGCGGCACGATGACGAGGCCGTACTCACCGAGTTCCTCTCCTCCCTCATGGACTACAACCCCATGGTACGCCGCCGCCTGCCCTGATCCGGTGATCCCCTTTCGTTATGCTGGGTTCCGTGTTTGACTGGTGTGGCGCGGCAGATTCCAGACGAGCTCGTGGAGCACTACCTCGGCCGCAGCGGCTTCCACTGCCCCGACCTACGCCTGTGAGTACTCCTTGCTCCTCCAATTCCTCTCCCGAGAAGACTTATGTCTGAATCGGTAGTTAAGCTGAGACCCCCTTTGCTGCTCTAGGATAATCTCGAACTGAAATTTGCTAAGCATAGTGATATATGGAGCCACATAGAGGTTTTTTTAGCACGTTGCTGTTTTAGTCTGAGAGAAATTGCTAAGCATAGTCTGAGAGAAATCTTCAACTCAGGTGATTATTTATCCACATGAATGACGTGTTTTTTTTTCTTTTCTTTCCTAATTTTGTGGTATGCAGTACAAGGTTGGTTGCTGTAGCTACTCAAAAGTTCATTCAAGACATCGCAAGTGACTCCATTCAGTACGTGAACCCACAACTGCACTAGTTTGTTTTTTCACCTCAATGCAATTCGTCTATTGGTGTCAGCATGGCATAACATATAGCAATTGTAGTATATCTTGCACACCAATTTGATATTGCACTATCCTTTCCCTTGAATTAGGCATTGCAAAGCCAGGGTTGCAGCACCTATCAAAGACAACAAGAGCAAACAACCGAAGGTGAATTTACTTCTTAATTAAAAATTCCATGCTACTTCTAGCATGAAACGTGGCATGCCATTCTTACTTGTTATGGCCTACTGATGACATGCTTTATTGTAATTCAGGATAGACGTCTTGTATTGACAATGGATGATCTTTCAAAAGCCTTGCGTGAGGTAAACCATTTTTCTAGTACATCTGAATTTTTGTTTTATTTTTATATGAAACAGCACACCATTTACTTCCTTATTTCTCATGTTTGAAGCCCACATTATTTTGTTTGAACGCAGAATAACACTCGGACAGTTACATTCTTAGTAGTTGAATCCCTGCACTGATAAATGCGTTGAAAATTACTATGGATGAATGGCTTTAGTTGATCATTGTAGACCAAGCGGATTGCTTGATGCTGGGTTTTTCTCAGATGCAAAAATCAAATTCATATGGATTCAGTTTTACATGTTCCAAGCTTCTCACAGCTCACCGAAGTTCATACTAACAAACTGACCAATCGGCGGCAGCTAGGAACATCTTACCAGCATACCAGTACAAAGGCACCTTACATGAAATCAGCATTTAAGCTCCTGACACTTACATGTCTAATTGACAAACGATTTCCTACAGTTTTGCCTTCTAACCTTGTTTTGGAGGCCATACTGGTGGCAGCTCTTTAACATTGAGTTATAGGGCCTGTATCTGTAGAAGAACGAACTACACAAACATCTACTATTATGGATATTGCACATTCTCCAAAGCAGCCAAAGCATACAAGGGTATGAAGAGATAACAATAAGTATATATATCCTGTTCTCTGTCCTGAACAGATGGACTCAATTGTTTATTTCTGCCCTAATTACAAAAGCAGTTAAAAGAAAGGGAATCTGAGTGATACTACAAAGGTTTAAATCATGTCCATCTCCCAAGTAACACGGGGAATGGCGCAATCATTGGAGATGATGTGAGCAGAAAAAGCAGTCTACACATGTCTAATCTGACCATCATCTTGTGATCATCTTTAGGCCTTGTTTGGTACTAGGCTTTTTGAGGGGATTGGTTGAAACCCCAACCTTCACCCAATCCCTTCAAATCCCCCATTTATCCCCAATCCACAGGGATTGGGTATTGAGAAAATTGCACTAGAGTTTGGGGATTTGTGGGGAAATGTGGGGATGAAACATGTCAAATACACTATAACCAAACGGTGTTTCGGGATATGTGGGGATTTAGGGGTTTGAGCGGGATAATCCCCACCAATTCCCTAAAATACACTAGTACCAAACAAGGCCTTAGTGAGAATGCTCATGATTATCAAAACCCGCCAAACCATTATTTTCAAGCAATTGCTCATTTGCGGACGAAGTTGCAAACTTAAAATGGTATTATCCAATTTTCTACAAGCATATATTCGCCTAAGTATATCTTCTGTGCACACCTTCGTGGGTTGCTAGTTCTTTGGTAATCAAGTTCTAGTTATGTTCAGTTGCATGCAAGTAGTCAGGTAATCTTCAGAATATCAATCTACCTTCAACCCAAACCTCACATAAAAGGGCATTCTACTCATGCAATATATCATATTGCTCAAGATGTTGGACATGGAAATATCCTCCAGCCACTTGTCAGACATCCTCCTGAAAATTTTGCTTGATATTAAAGACTCTAATTCCCACCAGACGTGCTTTTGCAAGTGCATCATACCTCTGATTGGAGAAATTCATTGTTATTATCTCTCAACAACACCTGCTGCCAGCAGCTCATCATTGTTAGTGAATGCTACCAAGCGTTTAGGCTAATCTTTATCCTGTTTCGGCTTAGCTGACCCACTAGTCCACAAAAGCACCCTGGTCTGGTGGTCTGATACATTTTAAAGAAAATGCATTGATGACTCGCAAATATTAAAATACCATACCGATACAGGTCATCATTATACTCATACTTTGTCACAAACATGACCAGTTTAGGCTAAAACCCCAGCTATTTGGTGGTTATCGCAGACGCATACCACGCTAAAATCCACCGCATTCATGCATCATATGTTTGCAACTGTTGTCTGTACAAGGAACAAGGTAGTGCACCAGCCTGTGCTACTGAGAAATCTATATGGCCATCTGGTGGCCAACTAGATGGGGTTTTCCCTGGCCCAATCCGCGTCATATCCCGGGGAAGATTCCCACGTCTCGTACATCCGGAAAAAATTCCTCGTCTTTTGCCCTCGAGTCGGACGCCTCTACCTTTCCTTCCACACGAGTCTGCTTAGTTTCCCTCTCTCTATTGCTGCCACCACCGCCGCTGCTGTTCTGTGTACATGTGTCTGCTTCTCTCTTAATTGACCTCCGCCACGTCTTCAGTGTTGTTCCACGGGAGGGTTCCTCTTCCGATGTCTTCCCCGCCAAATTTTCCGTGATGAGGTGTTCCAGATCCGGCGATGAACAAGAGAATGTGAGGGAGGTTTCGCCAGAGCAGCTACAATGCAGTAGACTACAACGAGCTCGAACATGGCGACGGCGAGCTGCACCATCTTGTTGGAGATGCTGAAGCAGGCTCTGCACATAAACCCGGGCATGGGCAGCCCGGCCCGAAAAACCCGGGCCGGGCCGGGCTTGACATTCGGACCGGGCTCAGGCTTTGTTTTGCAGCCCGGAAGATAGTTCGGGCTGGGCTCGGGCTTGTATTTTCCTGTATTTCGGGCTGGGCTTACACGTGCGCATACTAAAAAACGTCGTTCGGGCCGGGCTTTCGGGCTTGATTTCGGGCCGGGTTCGGGCTTGAAAACAGGGAGTATTTCGGGCTTTGGGCCGGGCTTGGGCTTGAGAAATGAAGGTCGGGCTTTTACAAGCCTGGCCCGATGTTTACCTGGGTTTATCCTCGCATGCTGACGCTTCTCCCGTTGTTGAGGACGAGCTGCCCCAGTTCATGGCACCTTCTCTTTTTTCTTAAATTTTTTTTGACAAGTATTCGTTGTAGTACGGAGTAGGGGTCTCCCCCCTCTGCCAAATGATGACAGGGAATGGATCTTTGATGTGGTTTTCTCCCCCTAGGTCATTGCATAACCAGAAAAAATCTCACCCGCGCTTTGTTTGCCCTGGGTGTTATTTTCCTAACGACCAAGCATTTAGGCCTTGCTTGGATCCTCGTTTTCCTTCCACTTACACCCGTAAAAATTACATATCTCCGTCCGTCGTTTTTCTTTCCAGTCAGACATAACTCTTGGCGGGTAAATTACACCCGGAAATTTAATACACGTGTATTAAATTATATCCATACCAAGTGCGGCCTTAGAGTTTCTGTGTACGTGCAAGCATATGCTTCATGTTCTTTTGATTTTATGCTTTTGTACAAATTTCTTGCAGCATGGTGTTAACCTGAGACATCCGGAGTATTTTGCGGACAGCCCATCAGCAGGGATGGGCCCTTCAACAAGAGAGGAGTAGAATCAATATGTTCTTCCCGTACCAAGACACGCCCTTACAACTTTATGTACCGCTGCAGCAACATAACATTATAAGCATGTACGCGATGGCTGTTCTTTATGTATTATGGACCAGCAGTGTGTGGTTGCCACCATTTTGATGCTTATGTATAGTATTGCTGATCAAGTTCTCCAAGTCACCCCCTATCTTGGATTGGTTGCATCTTGAAACTGTCGATTACATGAAATTGGCTTTGTGTAGCGGGTAAGTTTGATTCCTGATGGTTGGCTAGTATGGCACCCATGGAAACTGGAGATCAGATAGACCTACTCATCTTCAGCATCAAATTGCAGGAACATAAGTCAAAATCGCATACTGCATCCTATAAAAGAAGTCATATTCAGGATGCCATCTTAGTTTCGAGACACGAAAGGCATCGATAAAATATGGCACCGCATTGAAAGCAACAAGGCATATTCTGCCGGTGACTTGTTATCCAGAAGCAACTATTGCATCAACCATCACCTCCTCCATATTGCCATGACAAAGACCGTCTGGTTGTAAAACAAATTGCGTGCGTTTAAATGAAGATTATCGTTGCAAGGATACAATACAAGCACCGGCCCTTTTGGATGGTTTCCCAGTTTATATAGTTCTTTTTCATCAATCATTGGATGATTGATTTATTAGTGTGTGCTTGTCATCGCTAGCTATTGGATGTACCCTTGGTTTGTCAGTTTGTCCATACAACAGCACTTCCAAGACTTCAAAGGTTGCCTCATACTTCTATGAATCGTTTATACGTGGTTGACCTTGAGTTGTTAATTCGTCAAGCAGGAAGCAAATTTCTTGCTCACTGTTTCAACAAGTAAAATTTCTTATTCATAGCTTCAGAAAAAAATAAAACCACTAACATTTTCAGTGCAGCTGGATTTCTGAAAGCGACCAGCCATAATATCATAATTAGGCCACCAACCAACTATCAGGCATTGCAAATCCTAAATAGTTTTATTTTGGTCACACTCAGCTTTAAATTTTACCATTTCTACTTCATCAAGTCATCAATGGTATCACTTGCCTGTACACTTTAAAAAGAAGTTTTTGTTTACTTAATCGTGGACATTGCTGCAGCTGATGATATGCACGAGACTTAACAAAAGATGGCCGGCGCAATGATATCATTTAAGACACTAATAATAATATGGTAACCTAACTTACGTGTACTATATAAGGTAGTATATGTTTGAATAGCCTCTGCAGGAAACTTGCAGAGTTGAGTTTCATCATTTCCTTAAAACAAATTCACTAATCACGTCATGATCTGAGAGGGCAAAACCAAAGTAGCCATGTCATGATCTTGTTTGTTTGCGCGGCCAGAAGGTAAAACATGCATCGATCAGTTGGTTTAACCCAAGTGTCACGTCGGGATGAGTTAAAACAACGTAGATCC
Organism: Secale cereale; assembly: GCA_902687465.1. Classification (NCBI taxonomy): domain Eukaryota; kingdom Viridiplantae; phylum Streptophyta; class Magnoliopsida; order Poales; family Poaceae; genus Secale; species Secale cereale. The sequence goes on from LR738713.1 coordinate 508,230,564, forward strand.
TCATGGTTAATCCCTTAAGAAACTACCATGATTAAGATGCATGCATGAACACTGACCAGCTAGCAGTAATGTATTCGACAATAAGCTAGCAAGTGGATTAGGAGCTTTTGACTTCACTGTCACATTCACTTGGCAAGAGATGCTGGCATGCCCTTGTATATGCCATGAAGTCATGCATGAAGGTGCAGCAGCCTCTGCATCCAATCCGGGCATCTTTCTTGTCCATGCTAATCAAGCCATGACGCCATGCTGATGAAAGGATAAAGACTAATGAAATACTTCCCCATTGACAAATGCTCCCTCCGCAAAGAAATATAAGAGCATTTAGATCACTGAAGTAGTGATCTAAACGCTTCTTTACAGAGGAACTATAAAATATTTTGGATATTTTAATATGGAATGCATACAACTAAAATGAGTGAAATCCAATTCTGATTTTTTTTAGAACATCTTATATTTGTAAACGGAGGGAGTAGCAAAGCGCATGCTCCATGGTCGATTCTTCCATGCGGAGACAAGGAGAGAAAAACACCCACATCTGCAGCCACTTTAGCTAGCCCACCCTGTGATATGATCCATGCATCCATTTCTCCTGGCTTGGCCAAGTCGTTGCTGCTTTGCTCCATCGCTTTGGAGTAAACAACACGACGGAAGGCGGATCGATCGCCACATTCTTTTGTGGAAAGAAGATGGCAATGATCCCCACCTTTCTGCGGTGCCACTTACTTTCAAGCCCGGGAACCAGGTCAATGTGGGCGTGGCTCTTTTTGTGCCGGCCGGGGCCGGCATCGGCGAAAAGCGCAGGGTGTTCTCATCTGGTGTTTGTTGTCGTTGTTGTTGTTGCCTTTGGAGGGTTAAATTGGTGTGGAACTACCTGCATTCTAGATCCTGCTGATTGTGCCTTTTCTAGCCTTGAAAGTGTTTTTTTTTCATGAAGGAACACTGTGCAAACCTATACGTTCACGATCACATACGAACACTCGTCCCTATAAATGCATGCACACATATCATATTTTTGTGAGCACTTCCGAGAGACTAAGGGCCTGTTCGGCACTCATCTACTCCGCAAAATACGGGAGTACACGGAGCGCCACTTTGGCCACTCCGCGGAAAATAGGCTACGGGCTGCTCCCGCTCCGGCCGCTTCAGGAGCGGAGCTGCGGAGCGGAGAGCTGCCGAACAGGCTCTAAGCGAGCAAATCTTGAGATTGAAAGACACCACATATTCCTCATAGTCGATGGAAACATGGTCTCCTACTAAATGAACATGGTTGAAATCCTGAAATAAATCTAAAAAAAATACAAGTACCCATCCTAAGTCTACGACTTTAACCTGAGTGGGCTGGTTTCACCACAGGGAATCTCACCAATTGAGCTAGGCTCAATTTGAGAGTGTTCAGTTTTCCATGCCGACTTCTTTAGAAATTTCACTTGTGTCTGTTAATAGTGTGCATGTTTATTTTGTAGACATGGTACCACGACAAGTATTTCGGAACAGAGGAAGTACTAGCTAGCTGGTGGCTGAGGGGAAGGAAAATACGGCAATAATTAGAGCATCAGATTGTTGAACGGAATTTACAGCAATACGTATATGCTAGCAAGTTGCATGCATGTTGACTTTAGTTTGATTGGCATAGTGGAAATTTTGCAAAGCTGTCAATGACAGCGATTACACCACTTTGGTGACACATTTGTCACGGCGTATTACTTAGGTTAGTCTCATTGAGGAAAGTGATGCTAGTGTTCTCTAAAAGAAAAGGAAGAGAAGAAAGTGATAGTGATCTTGTCCGATCCTCTCATTTCTAAATGAGAAAACTACTTGAAAAAGTTTTCACATGCATGGCGAATAATTTGTTCCGCACTATATTAAGTACCAACTATACGTACATAAGACCCCGCAAAAAAAACTATACGTACATAAGGGTACTAAAAATTCGGTGAGCTTTTTTTCTCTGTTTACTTTTCCAGTATCTTTCTGTTTATCACCGATTTACGCATAAACATCTATCTGTATTAACATCACATGTGACATGTTTTCATTTTCTCTACTACTATAGTGCGGGAGTTTTGGAATTGGATTTACCACGCCTTCGATTCTCCCGCCCAAACAAGCATTGGCTCAAAATCCACCGTTCATTTCCCCTCCCATGCATATCATTGCCATCCATCAAACAAAGGCTGACATGATCTGACAGCTAAGAGCTGCCGGATTCGCTCCCCTCCTTGTGCACATGACCGACTCTGCTCTCCAAATAAACAAAGAGTAAAGTGCAAGCGCGGTCCTAATTTTTTTCTGAAAGTGTCACTTGGATCCTAATTCTTTCAAAATGCATATCTGAGTCCCATATCTTTTTAAGTTGTTTATCCGAGGTCCTAATCTCGTTTGACCGCCACTAACCAGTGCCACGTCGACACCAGAGGGCCCAGGCGGGAGTTTTCCCGCGCCTGGCGGTTGGGCTTATATGCAATTTGGCCCCTGATTAATCCGTACTTCCCATTCCCTCGCTCCTAGGTCTCCACCCCGCTCTGCTCGTTCTGCCGCCGCCCAGCGTCATGTCCGCCGCCGCTAGCTCCTCTGCGGTGAAGCGCCACGGGAGGAAGTTGTTTGATCCATCGCCAGCATCCATGGCCTTGGTAGCGCCGTCTCGACCGCCGGCATCTCCACCGAGGACAGTAACTCATTCGGTGCAGCCACCGGCAGGGATGCTGCCGTTGGTACCTTGCCCTAGCTGCGACATTCGATCTATAATTCGTCTTGTGTCAAAATCGGAGGCAAATCCTGGCAGGATTTCCTACAAGTGCCCCAATCATCATGTAAGATTTTCTACAAGTGTCCCAATCGATTTGATGTTTCTATGTTCCTGTGTTATTTTTTTGCTGATTTTTTTACTCAATTTGTGTCAGATTCCACCAAATCCTTGCCAACATTATTACTGGGAAGATGGACCAGACAACTATTTTGATTTTTTGGTGAGAGGTGAGTACATCAGCCATGGATTGAGCAATTTTGATTCGTCTAGTGTCATTGCAAGTGAAGAAATAGAGGTGCAAGAGGAATGTGCAGGAGCAATGCAGAGCACTCTTAAGACTGTGGTGAATGAAGATGTAGTGAAGAAGATGAATGAGCTCATTTTTCTTTGTAAGAGTATTCTCAGTGCACTTGTTGTATTGATTGCAGTAGTGGTGTATGTAGGTTTTAAGAAGTGATGTGGTAGTATGATGTATTCAGTGTTGATGTATCCACTGTTGATCTATCCAGATCTTGATCATGTACTGTGGTAATGAAATTGAAGTAAAATTTGGCAGCATTTTGTTTGTTTTTCTATACTGTGGCAGCATTTCTCCAATAGCATTGACAACACAAATAAACAGTAATTTAACTTAAGAGGAGCTAGCGGCGGTGGACATGGCGCTAGGCGGCGGCAGAACGAGCACAGCGGGGTGGAGGAGACCTAGGGAGCTAGCGGCGGTGGACATGGCGCTAGGCGGTGGCAGAACGAGCACAACGGGTGGAGGAGACCTAGGGACAGGGGAATGGGAAGGATGAATTAATCAGGGGCCAAATTGCATATAAGCCCAACCGCCAAGCGCGGGAAAACTGCCGCCTGGGCCCTCTAGTGTCGACATGGCACTGGTCAGCGGCGGTCATACGAGATTAGGACCTCGGATGAACAACTTAAAAAGATATGAGACTCAGATATGCATTTTGAAAGAATTAGGACCCAAGTGACACTTTCAGAAAAGAATTAGGACCGCGCTTGCATTTTACTCATAAACAAATAAAGAAGTCCCCGTTGAATCTGGATTGCACCTACTGAAGTTGAGAAATGTCTAGAAACTGATGCCACCTCATCACGTACAAGTACGACACGTTAGCACATTTTGGTTCCGCATTATCACTTGGGAAATAAACACTCTACTACTAACTTATTTTTTAGATTACTGTAAAAAAGATTTTCTTTTAGATGCCACTATACTGGTTGATCGCTGATGCTAGCTAAAGTTGTATTCTGCTTCATCGAGAAATGTAATATTTTTATTATTCGCAGGAAATAACATGCAATAAAACTACAACTTTTATTGTGTAATCAAATTCCTACTTGGAACTCAGTTTGGTTTGTGCAAGTGATTTGCTTCTTATTTCAGAATAGTCCTTGGATCTTGCAAACAAACACACTATGATATATACTCAAGATACGAGTACCCATTTCTCTCTCTAAAAAGAAGGTATATGAGTATCTATCATACAGAACTATACGTGCAAAGCACGTGCCTTGAACTAGTAGATGTAGTATTAGACAGCTTGCCTTCTCAAGAGAATATGAAAATACCTCATGGGCAACAACTAAGAACATGGCATTATTTTAGAAAACATGATCATTTGTACACAAATGTTGTTTTCTCCATGGGGGATATACATCATCTATATATGCTTGAATCACTCATAATTTTTGGCTAAGTGCTCATCCATACTTTTCTAACTACGTGCTGCAACCAGGGCCGGCCCTGGGGAGGGGCAGGGGGTGCAGCCGCCCCGGGCCCCCAAAATCCAGGGGCCCCCATCACGTATGTGTGCAGGCTATGTCCTATGGGCCTGTCATTGGTCAGAAAATCAGTCAAATGCTGGGCTTCATGATGTGCAAGCGCACGCGCAGCAGCACGCAGGTCTTACAATCGCCGATCCCAGCAATCGGTTCGCTGATTTCCTTCCTAAAAAAAGAGAGCGACCAATCGGAGGACCCCTTCCTATTCCATGAGGCAGGAATTCCCAGCCCCCAGGCCACCGACGCCCTGCTGCCGGCCGCCTCCTCTCCTAATTTCGTTCGCCGCCGCCGCCGCCGCCGATTTCAGGCAGTCAGGGGCATCCATCCTCACGCTGCTTTGCTTGCTCTCCATGACTGCGTTCATACTTCAGGCGTTGTTTAGGTGGGCACACGCATTGAGAATTTGAGATACATGATACATCATGGAGGTATATATCATACTGTACAATTCATAGGGTCGTTCCTTGGATGCATAGCTGGCGCTGTTCAATAATTGATGCGTTTTTTTTTTCTTGTTCATCTTATCCAGAAAGCATCCATGGGTAGCGATAAAAGGAAAAGGAAAAAAATGTGGACAACTTGGTACAATCACATGGTGGAGATATCGACAATTTTTCAAGAGTAATACTGATGCTTCATGTACTTTAATAAACCCAGATGATGAGTTGGCGATAGTTGCCGTAGAGGAAGAGCAACCAACTAATGGCAATTCAGAATCTGGTCGGCAAGAAGAAAATATCGACACCAACATTGGCGATAACAATGTAAGTGGCTCTGACTGTCGTGTCTAATATACCGTGCCTGCAACTGTCACATTGGCAAAAAAATGGGTTTCCAAAGTTGAAATTATTCAAGAACTATATGAGGTCAACAAGAGGGATTAAATGGTTTGATAACATTATGCATCGGAAAGAAATTATTGGGTAAAATTGATATTGACCCCATCATAAATGAGTTTGCATTAAGTAACGTTAGAAGAATTTTTAAGGTAATATGCACAAATTATTTGATATGCACACTCATTTGGGATGCATTTAAGTGTTATTGACAAATTTCATACATATGTATTTTTTTTATATGCCTATATTAAGGGTCCCGAGATTTAGTCTTGCCCCGGGCCCCCGAAGTCTCAGGACCGGCCCTGGCTGCAACTGGATCGGCCGTACCCAACCGTACCGACGAAGAAGGAATGGGTGTGAAACCTCAGCTCAACGGAATATGAATCGTTACAACATGAGCCATGAGATTAAAAACGCAGATCGAGCTCTATCCATAGCCTGGTCGGCAATGGCCGCCGGCTCCACTAAGCACGTACTTTGCGACTATATCCTCCCCGACCCCGACGTCCCGTCCCGTCGTCGCCTTCGTCGTCGGCGAAATGGTCAAAATCAACAGAGAAAAGAGGTCGTCGACGCCGCAGCAACTTTGTGCACTGGGCGACGTTTTCTCACCGCATCTTCTTCCTTCTGCATGCGGCGAGTATCCTCCCTGATGATCTGGCCGATCAGGAAAGAGTTTCGCCGGACTTTTGTCTAGCACAAGGGAGAAATAGGAAAAGGTGATTCCAAGGTCTCACATTTACCGGCATCGACTTGTTGAAACTTGGCGTGCATGCGTGACAAAATATTCTTGCTTATGCACTTCAGAAATTGTAAAATCTCAAAACATGACCGCACCCCGCTTTATAGATAAAGCATGTCCATTTCTAAAAAAGAATAGATAAAGCATGTAGCAAAGTATACGGCCGAACAATACAATATGATAAGAAAACCCTCTCACAAAGCAGACCCCGGGCTAGACGGACAACAAAAACACATGTGACTGTTGTTGTAATAGAACACAAGAAAGCCTGAATACTAGGCCACAACACGTCCTAGGACACCTAAACTTCACGGCAACACCCTCATAAGAGGAGACGGCGCCAAGTGTCGCTACTACCGAGTCTGAATGGACAAGGGTCTTCATTCGGAGCCCTGACACGGAAAGGAGAACCACAACGATGTCCTGAAGAGGCGAGCGGCACCAGCAGGCGTCGCCACTGTCAGTGCCAAAGTGCGGAGTTTTCGCTCGATAGCTCACCCGTGCCACCACGAGACACCTAGGGACACCGATACAGGCACAAACCTCCAGATCTGGACCTGGGCTTCTTCGCTGACATCGGCAGAGAGAAACCCGAGCCACCCAGCGTTGCACCCCTCGTCTTCCAGATGACCATGAGGCATTGCCATCACCGCCACCATGGTGCCCGCTAGAGAGCCAATCATGCGAACCGCCACTCGGGGCCACCTCACCTGTAGATATCGGCACCAATTTGTCCGACAGTATGGCAACGACAGGAGGGTCCCACTCGGACCGACACCACCAACCCGCAGACAAGAAGGGCACAACGTGCCATCAGTGCAGACTAGGTTGGCCCTCTGAACCCGCGTGCCGCCAAACATCGTCCACCACCACGAACCAGATGCGCGCCGCCGCCGTAGCATGCCAAAGACCTAGATCACATTGTCGTCGAACCGTAGCATCCGCATCGCCCCATCAATGCCCGGAGGACATCGAGCACTGCTAGCACCCCGCCTTCGTGATCCATCTCCCAGCCGAGAGTTCCCATCGAGCCTCTGCCACACCCATGTTGCACGCCAGCCCACCAGAGTCAAATCCGGCTGGATCTGACCATAGACTAGCCCGCACGCCACCTTCCTGCTTAGCACCACCATCCCTCCCACGACGTCCTTGCAGCTCCGCCACAATCACCCAACACTAGGCTGCCACGTGTGCCGTCGCCGAGAGCGAGCCACCGCTCCATCATGACCCAAATCCGGGGTTGCTCCACCGTGCCCTTGGGTTTCCTACACCACCCGACCACGACACGAGAGGGAATAGGGCCTCGTCCACTGTCGCTGACATCCTCCGGTGGTGATGGAGGGAAGAGACGGAGGTGCGGTAGGATGTGGCGGCTAGGTTTTGGGCTCCACCCGAGTCGCCCGAGGGGGAGGGGGGACATGGGGGCGTTTTTTTCCATTTGGCCTCGCATTGGTCTCGCCATCGCAAGTGATAAGGATTTTGCTCAAATCGAATGTCTGATTTTTTTTAACAGCAAATCGAACGCCTGAGATGACAAATTATGTTGTTGTGAGAATGACAATTTTCTTTAGCGAGCATGACAAATCCTTGCCATGTTCAGTTTTTGCCAAGATTTGCCATACCTGCTAAATGAATTTTTCAATCATTCCCAGATGAACACATATGCTACAGTCCATTGCCACATCGATCAGCGTACGTACGTGCTACTCTCTGCAGTACCTTTGTGACGGACGGTGCTCTCTCGATGATAAGAAAATGGTTAGCTAAACCGCCTTGGCTATCACAATCAGTGGATGTAAGCACCACATCATGCATCATGTGTCCCAATGATAAGGATTAATTTTTTGTTATAGATGCGTCGTCGATAATATAATTTTATACTGTTGTCGATGCGTTATTGGAGTACGGACGCAGCTGACTTTTGCTCGGTATATGTACGTACGTTGTTTGGCATGGAAAACACTATTTTATCAAAAAATTAAAATAATAGTAGCTGATCAAACACCGGCCCAATGTTTTGTTTACGGAAAATATAGTAGACTCTGTGATCAAAATCATTTCCACATGTGGTCCTTCGTACCAAATTGGTAAGGGCGGCTGTTGTCTATCTTCAAAGCACTACTGTAATTTGTGGTACGCACTGCAATTTATGGTACGCAGGGGAAGGGAAACACAGATTGTGGGCTGCCAATCCGTGCCAATATTAGCAAACTCGATTGCATATTGCGATCCATCTCCTGATAAATCGCTGTTTATTGGTGTAATGTGACTGTAAATGATTCAAGCTATATACTTGTACATGGGACCAGTTTAATGATCTCAGTTATTTTCACAAAAAGTGTTATCCAGTTTGAAAGTACCTTTCTCAGCTTGAGCTCAGATGCTCCTGGCATGATAAAATTGAAAACATGATTTTATTTAAAGATTCTGATTTTTTTTTATGTGGCAAACATTAAGCAATGTTTGAAGTTCTTGCAAAATTTCATCTAGAAATCATATTCGTGGAAGTAATGGCAAATAAAATAAAACCAGAGCTCCAAAATACTTTCAAAAGTACCATTTTCAGAGCATCATTTTTTTCACAACTTCCACAAATATGTTTTCATGATGAAATTTAGCAAGCACGCTAAACATTCCTTAATGTTTGCAAAAAAATGGAATTATTTGAATTATTTTACTTAAAAAATACTCCTCCGTCCCATAATGTAAGACGTTTTTTTACACTAGTGTAGTGTCAAAAAGCATCTTACATTATGGGACGGACGGAGTACTATTCATTTGGAAGCATATGAGCTAGCGGGCAGATACTTCGCCCGAGCTGGCTACCTTCTTCGTTTTCCATCTAGCTCATTGTTCTAACAACTCTCGCCAACGAAATGTGATAGAAGATGGAGGAAAGAAGCTTGAATAATGATTGATCCGGCCGTGGGAAATAGGCGAAAGAAGCTTCAATAAAGATTCATCTTGGGAATCTTTTTTGTACCAGTGAGTTGTTGGGGATTCACCTTGAAAATTCACTTGTGTATACACACAAACATAGTAGTCCCTTAATTTAGCAATCGCGATTCATCTTAAAAATTCACCTGCATATACTCACAAACACATTAGTCACTTAGTTGTTTTGTCATTAATCATTCAAAACCCATCAGGAGCACTAGATGCACTTACATTTTCTTTGGCAAAAGACACTTAGATCTGTTATTAACCAAACCAGCAATACATGCACCACTCCCGTGGTTACTGACCGGTCACGAAAATTTGACCCAGACGGGCGCCTCAATCGCCCGGGCTGACAGACACCTCAAACGCCCGGGCTGACAGACACCTCAAACGCCCGGGCTGACAGGCACCCCTCATATCCAGCCCAAAAATGGGGCAGATATGGAGGCGCCCCGGGTCCCACACGAAATCGCTCGGAAAACCAGCGGTCCTACGGACGCCTCATCTGTCGCCGTGGTGTGAACGACGCGTGGCGCCGCTCTGACTCGCCGCCCGAGGGAAAATTCGGCTATTTAAGCCGGCCAGTGTCCCCCAACCCTAGCCCATCCACCTCCTCCCTCTCTGCACCGTCACCCGAGCCCGTCCGCCTCCTCTACCCCGCTCTCCCGCGCTCTCCAGCATCGCCATGGTCCGACGCAAGATCACAACGTAAGCTATGCTTACGCCGGAGCGTCGGAGGCAAATCGCGGAGGAGATCCTAGCGAGGTGCGCTGCCGGCATCGCTGGCGGGCTGCCTCCGGACTCGTCGGAGCCGGAGGAGGAGGAGTAGCAGACGGAGGAGGATGGAGAGCAGCTATCAGAGCCGATGGAGGAGGCGGAGCAGCCTGCTCTGAGGTTCACCATGGCGATGTGGAGGCCAACCGGCATCTCCTCCGATAGGAGCAGGCGGCATCCAACACGCTCTTCACCGAACTCGACACGGCCAGGATAGAGAAAAGGAGGAGGAGGCTGGAGCGAAGCAGCCGGAGGAGCAGCTGCCGCCCATACTGCTGGAGCCAGGCACGAAGGTCATCGACATCTCCGACGAGGAGTAACTAGATCGTCTACGTAGTACGTAGATTTTTAGTTTGCATGATTTTGTATGAATTTGAGAATCTAGTATGAGGTGTCCGGATGCACTTGTGTTAATTTGAGCAGTGTCCGGTCACTGGGCTCGCCCGCGGATGTTTGCGGGGTCATATTTGTCATATGTGGATGTAGATGCTCTTAGACTTTGCCAATAGTAGTTGAAAATAGTATATATAGTGACTTTTTCCTAAGAAAAGATGTGTATTCGAGATGAAACACACATACATCTTTGAGCCTTTTCTATATCTTACAGTTTTATTAGCCCAAGACCGTAATAAGAGACTAGAAAACGTAACTCTATTCCTTCCTTTGGTACTTAAATTTACATAGGCTTAACCGTAACCGCGCATCACATGAAGCACACAAGAGGTCCCATGAAAGTAAAAACACGAGACTGAGAGGGGAGAGGCCAGATACATACAGAAGTCAAGAGCACAATACTTTCTCCTCCCAGTCCCAGGTCGTCAGGGCTAGATCCTCACCAGCCTCCCTAGCTAGCTAGCTCCTCCTCACTATAAAATGGCCGGTTCTCGCGGTACCATCCGCACCAGCCATCCATCGCCGTCGACCACTCTGGTGCATGCCACATGCGATCGAGCTAGCTAGCTGGAGGTGAACCCGGCCAAGCAGCCGGCCAGAGCGGAAGAGATCGAGCTCGGCGTCGAGATGGGCAGGGCGCCGTGCTGCGACAAGGCGAGCGTGAAGAAGGGCCCGTGGGCGGCGGAGGAGGACGCCGTGCTCAGGGCCTACGTCGCCGAGCACGGCACCGCCGGCAACTGGATCGCGCTCCCCCGCAAGATCGGTACGTACTGCCTCGCTGCCGCCGCCGCCGCCGCTTCGTGGCCGGCCGCCTCTCCACTCCAACGGAGCGAGCGATCAAAGGGTTACAACATATGAACACTTTGATGCTGGGTGCAGGGCTCAACAGGTGCGGCAAGAGCTGCCGACTGCGGTGGCTCAACTACCTCCGGCCCAACATCCGGCACGGCGGCTTCACCGACGATGAGGACCGGCTCATCTGCAGCCTCTACGCCAGCATCGGGAGCAGGTGGTCGACCATCGCCGCGCAGCTGCCGGGGAGGACGGACAACGACGTCAAGAACTACTGGAACACCAAGCTCAAGAGGCGCCTGCTCGGTGGCGGCCGCCGCCCCATCAGGTACCTGCTGCCGCAGCCGCAGCAGCCGTGCCTCCTCCTCATGAGCCCCACGGCCGGCGCCCCGTCGACGGCGCTGGAGAGGATGCAGCTCAGCGTGCAGCGGCGCCACGCCGGCCTTCAAGACATCCGGGGGCTCCCCTTCTACGGCAACCTCGCCTCGCCACCGTGGCCAGCCCAGCAATCTATACTCTCTCCTGCCGCTGGTTACTCCGGGTTCTGGTCTCATTTCCAAACTAGTACCTACCCGGGCCGCCTTAACGTGCAAGATCATCAGCGCGCCTGGGGCAGCAGCGGCACCACGCCGCAGTCCACGAGCCCCGCCGGCGAGACAGCGGTGGGCCTAGGGAGCTCGAGCTCGACACCGGCAGCAAGCTCCGTGACTTTCGACGGCGACATGGAGAACGAGATCGAGATGCTGCTCCAGCAGATAGGGTGCTTGGAGGAGGAAGACAGCCGCCAGCTGATCGGCGGCGAGGCGGGCAGCGCTGGTTCTTGGAGCTCCTGCTCCACCCCAGGAGTGGACTCAGTGCTCCAGGGCTATGTACAAGGGCACGGGCAGTAGAATAATACATGCAATTCAGACCTGAATATAGTCCATAGGTATGTAAATATGTATGCTAGTTCGGTAGCTTCTTTTCTGAAGATCTGGATTTGATATGAGTGTATCGTAAATGCAGTACAAATATACAGTATACATATGGGGTGTCAGTTGATTGCCCTCCATGCATGAAACTCATGCTCACTTCATCAGTTTAAAACCAGGGTTTTTCTGGTGAAGCTGCTTGCCCATTGAGCATCAGTAAAGTTTCCTCCCCATCACAGTTACTGGTAGTTAAGCACCTCATCAGTTACCACTTACCATCACCAAGCACGCATGCAGTGACAATGGTAGAACGATCGACAAAAAGTTCAAGAGCTAGCAGCTAAACAGCAGTATTCTTCCATATATACATATCTAAGTACACATTGCATTCCATATGTGATATGTAACAGATCTGGAAAAACAGCATCAGGTGGCACCTTATAATACAGATCTGGATGCCAGATTAAATGTTCTTGCATCATCTATCTATGCGTTAGAAGAGTTAAACATAAATACAAATCAACAGACAAACGAATAAAGAATCGCGGCCATCAGTAGTCATTTTCAGCTCCCACAGCGACACAAATAAGGTACTCCATCACGCCCCCTCTCGGGAGGTGTCAGGCTGCATGCGTACAACTACAAACAAAGGTGGTTTTGCTCTTCACACTCGTGATCCTTCTCCTTCCGGCGGGCTTCCTGTATTACCAACATTTGCCACTGGTCTCATCATGATTTGGAGTATATTACTCTTGTGGAAGAGCTTAGAGCAAATGGCGGCAAGCCATCCGCTGAATACACCTTTATTGGTTATGAGAGCATGCAGGATCAATGCCAGGATTGAACATGCTCCGGAGATGCTGAACAACCCCTGAAAGCTGTGCAACGTAAGGCTGCTTGAAGTTTGGGAGTCATCTTTGTCGGGGCATGATTTATCGCCATACAGTTCTTTCTGAAGCTCAGCCATTCTGCCACTCGATGCGAGCTTCAGTATCTCCCTCGTGATATCAGGTGTGAGTGGAGAGCCTAGAGGGAACGCCTGCACAAATGAGGATCAGAAAAGGCATCAGCGGTGAAATAAAAGCCTGGCATAACACTGATATCCAGTTATATAAACATTTATACCAGCCCAGGATAACTGTGAGGCAGTTATATTAATCATTCATGAAAGCAGCTTTCCGCACAAACATGATGATGCATTTTAGGTTCCTGACGAACAGATTTAATCTTGCATTCGTCCTTTAGCATGTGCACATCCGACAAGTTCAGAAGTTTGAAAGTACAATTCATAGATTGGCTGAAACTATAATCTTAATAAAAAAATACTCTGATTTTGTGTTTGTTTGAGAGATATTTTGATGGCATGTGAAATTATAAATATAGAAATTTGAGCTACTAGGACGACCCTACTAGAAAATAGTGGTGGAAATTGATTCAGCATATAGGATTTAACAGTGCCAGAAATGTGCTACTGTACAACAGCTGGAAAGATGGTACTCACATAACCAAATCCATCGAACCTGTAGATTGGTCCAGTCATAGTGTAGTTGTGGCAATATTTTGAAAGGAACAACTTAAGGTATGGTATCTCGTCAACAATGACGGCAACTTTTCCAGTCGACAAGGCGTCATTGTATTCCTCGGCAGAGTTGAGCGCGATCATCTTTGATTCATCAATTTTCATACTTTTCAAAAGCCCGGGCAAGAATGAATCATTGAGGTAGCCGACATAGCTCCCTTTCCTGATAACCTCATCTAAATTGGTAACTGTTGGTTGAAGTTGTTCCACCGTGAGAATTGAGCTTAAACTTGCAGTATAACTCTGCTGCACTATCAGCACCACAAAAAGCCAAACAACTACAACAATTCTTGACAAGTTGTTCTTAATCTTCTCCCTGTGTGCAAATACAAGGGTTGAAAAGGAAAAGTAGAAGACTGATCCAATTTGATTAGCTGGGGTACCTTTGAAATCTTCGTGATTCTCAATACACCAGACTACAAAACCAGTGAAAACAACAAAGGCCCCAGTTCCTAACCAAAGGTCAGCTGTCAAAGGCTTTAGGAATGTCCATGCAGTCTTCTGTCTCCGGTCCAGGACCGGAACCAGCATGCGCACCCCTGACTCCGTATAGGGAAGAGTAAAGTCCACATATAAAGAGCGGTTGGCCAAGATCGTTACATCACCTACCACTGCATCGAATTCCTGTCAGGAACAGATATAATGTGAGTTCAGAAACTTTCGAGCATAGGGTATATGGCTCTACAAGTTTATGCAATAGAAATATATAGTTAGGCTAAACTATTAATCATCATAATTCAAAAGCATTTGTCTTACAAATTAAGAGGGGTGCTGATTATTCTATTGGTTATGTTTTCTTTACTGCATGCACTTGTGTCATGTCCGAGAGAAAAATAATCCGTACAAGGAAGAATTATATGCCTTTTCTGATTGGAGCTTGTAATTAAAAATTTAGTACTCCCTCTGATTCATACTAACTGTCGCTGACAATTAATATGGATGGGAGGGAGTAGTTGATGAAGTAAAAACCCAGGAAACTGCCCTCTGCTTGGAGCATTCAAATAAAACTACCACGCATAATGATGCAGATCTGTTTCAAATGTACGCATTTACGCCAATAAGTTCCCTAGAACAGAAGGCGAATGCTTTTAAGACCTCTCATGTAACTTAAGTGTACAAAAGAAGGAACCTGACCCAATGCGATATAATAGCAGTAAAATTGGCACAGTACACTGATATTTGATGCACATGGACTAAACACATAGATTGGTAGGCTCTCTCTAACAAATACCCAGATGTAATCATACATGTTTGCACAACAAAGACGAATAATTGATTGGGAGTAAACTATTAGTTTGGTATACTTGAGAAAATAACAAGAAAAACACGACATGAATAGTCATTTCTGATCTTCTCAATCATTATTTCCAAGCTTTAGCTGCCCTGTCTAGGAGAGATCATGTCAAAGCGCAAAACAGAGCAAAGAGAAGACAGAACAGTACATACCTTAAGATAAAGCTTGTAGATAAGTTCATCATATGTTCCATTACTATTTCCTTGCCCGTCGTCAAATCCATGGTAGTCATATAGTACTTGGTAGGGTAAATTAGTAACTACTTCATCAAAAACTTTGATGCAGAACCCTTTTTCGCCTTCGGGGCCATTTTCATATCTTACAAGTTGGCCAAACCCAGGATTTGCAGGTACACCTATTTGGAGTCTTTTATTCCTCGGCAATAGCCAGCCTCTAGGCACAGTTTCATTATCTCCCGTCCATATGATGGGGTTAATCTCAGACTTCATATTTAGACTACCAGAGATGCCAAAGTTTGGAGTCCAAAAGCCAACTTCTCTTCTGTCCTGACCAACAATGTTGATTATCGTATAATTTGATGATACCAACTGTGTGTCTTCAATACGAAATCTCCCGCTCATGCCCAAAAAGTCGACCTTTAAGAGTGCACGTCGCAGTTTTTCAGCAGCCTTTGAAATATCTATTCTGTCAAAGTCAGTGGGCCCACTCTTTGTTGCAGACGGCCCAAAGTCTAAATTCACATATCCAGCATCCTCTGCTGCTGATGCTAACGCCCATATGGTATCATAAGCATAGAGACCGGACACTGTGGGTTCACTTAACGAGGTGCCTGGATTTTCTAACCGGTACTTGCTGTGCCATCTCTGTGTAAAGTTTTGAAGTTTCACAGTATCTTGAACATGAGGTTTCACCCCAAGAACTCCCTGCATCACATCTAGAGCAGGAGAACCAACCACATCAAAGATATCTGTCAAGCCATACGCGGTGATCCAGACAAATCCCTGGCCCATCATCCCTTCGTCCTTAGCAAGCTTGAAAAACTTGAGGGCTAGCGCATGCGACATACGCACAATAAATACACTTGTCCAATTGTGTCTTAAGCATGAGATAGCTGCCCTCATAGCATCCTCTGTAGCTGAAGGATGGATCTTGCACCTGTAAGAGACACGCGTGTCAACTTGTTTGAGGGCATCAACAAGGTCAGGAATGAACCTGGTATTGGTATCATCATCCTCAAAGACAGGGACGACTTCCCTCCAATTGTGTTTCTGAACAAGCGAGGCGATGGCTTCCGCTTGAGAGGAGTCGTTCCATGCGGTCCGGATGAAGTATGGAGTCAGTCCGGATCGTGACGGGCAATCTGCGGAGAACGAAATGATCGGAACCGATGATTTGTTCCCGAGCCGTGCAAGAAATTTAGCCTGGGTCGACGTCTGCGGCCCAACGATCGCTTGCACGCCCACATTTTTCAGTAGATCAACACCTGCAATGCTGATATTGCTTAGGACGAGATTTCACAGCAGTGGCTCTCATTCATAATACATGATTAAATTGCTGGCAAATCCGCGGTGGAAAATAAAACAAGCAATGTCGGATTTACCCTCACTAACGGCGAACTAATAATAATAAAATGGAGAGAGCTCCTTTGGCTAAACGGCTCTAACTCGCCATACTGGGCTCCAACTCCAATGTCTGCCGTCCACCGCATGGGTACAATTTGGAACATCAAGAAGGTCTTCGAATTGGGATTCAAGGGCTACAGCGCTTTCCAAAATCGATTGGAGATGGAGGTCCGGAGAAGAAAGATTAGAGTACCTTGTCTGTGCGCCGCCGGGGGTGGAATCAGGACGAGAAGGAGGCAGGAGCCCAGGGCGAGACCAGCAGCGGAGCTCGGGCCGCCGGCGGGATGGGAAGAGAATACTAGAAAAATGCAAGGGCGAGGCGAGCGCCGCCGCCGGACTTGCAGCCGCCGGGTCGGATAGTTTTTTTAGAGAGAAGCCTCGGATAGCTTTGTGGGCCTGAACGAACACCCTGCTGATACGGCATGCGCAGAAGATTTGGCCCATATCCAGGCCATACCGCCAGGGCAGTCAAAATTTTTCTTTTCGAGATCACTTAATTAAGGGATTGCCTCAAAAAAAAAACTTAATTAAGGGATACCCTTCAAAAAAAAAATTTAAGGGATACCCCTGATCCTATTAAAACAATTCAAAGGATACACCTTGCAAAGGTCACTCTTACCTTCCGAGGTTGCGAAAAGTGACGCACTGCATTTATCGCAACTTACGAGTTTTCCATTTTTCATAAATTTGTTTATTCAAAATGTTTTATCTCTTAGACAGCTCGTTCGAATCCTGAACCATTTTTATCGTTGGATTTCTCATGTGGAGATCATCGAAATTTAGATCTCATGTTGATAGATTTTGACAAAAGAAAATCCACAAAAAAATTAAGCATGTATTTTTTTCCTTTTTCAAAGAGGCAGATGTGCCTCTGGGATTGCAAATTTGTGCCTACATAAGAAGCAAATATGTGATGCTTTTTTCCAAGAGGCGGATTTGCGACAGAAAATTCGTGCCTCCACAAGAAGTAATGCCTCTCGCGAAAGCAAAAAAAATTGTCAGCTAAGTTTCATGGCAAGATACATTTTTATGCAAGCTACACAAGAATGAAAAAATAAACATGTAATTCTAGCAATGTACTGCCCACTATAAAAGTACATGATTTTTTTTGTACGTGCCTCATAATTAAAAACATATTTTGTAATGAAATTTTACACAGATCTAGCATACATCTATAAGTACTTGTGTATTCTTTTTATCTTATTCTTTTTACTTAGAAAGTTGATATTTGAATGTTTGAGAAGAAAGGGCTCCATGCATGTAGCCCGAGAGCCATCTGTGTCCACTCTCCGTTGCGGTGACCGCATCCAATCTTTTGGTTATGAAACACCTCACATCACGTTTAATACTCCCTTCATCCCAAAATAAATAACTCAATTTTATATTAACTTTGTATTAAAGTTAGTACAAAATTCAGCCACTTATTTTGGGACGGAGGTAGTAAAAATAAATAAAACATGGGTCCTAGCTAGGTACAGTGCTTTCATTTGAGCCAACGAGAAAACAACAACAGATAGATGTAAACAGGGCCGGCCCTGAGGGGGGGCAAGGGGCGGCCGCCCCGGGCCCCCATATGTTTATATCTCGGTGTTAATTAGGCCTCCATTGTTTAGCACACTAATAAAGTTTATTGGACGGCCCAATTAGTAGCAACTACCATAACTGGAGCGATACATCCCGGCCGTAATGAACGAATCGTAAAAAAAGGAGCAACTTGAGCGAGCCATCGTGCACGCGGAAATCATGCCGCCTTTCGCCTCCTGACCAAACTGCGATAGATGAATAAGGAAGGAAGCCCGCATCGCAAGGGATCGATGCGGCTGCGGAGTTCGGAGGCGGACCGGTGATGCCTTCGTCTGCGGAGGCGTGCATGTTTTAGGTAGGTCAGCGCCTTCCACTGTTTCTGCAGTTTTGCTGTGATATAATTGTGGTGTAGATGTAAAATAGATCATGACGGGAGCAAGGCTCTCGATGACGATCCCTCTCGTGAATCTAGTTTTGAGATGAACCGAGCAATGACTAGCAATTGAGGTAATTAACTCTTGATTCACTTAGATGCACAATAAGGTAAGAGTTAATTTGCAGTATCATGGCATTGTTGTTTTATTTTTGAAGAAGTGGGTGAAATATCTTTCTTCTCACTCATATGGATTGGCTCGTCTATCTGAATTTCTATTGGGATTAACACATGCCATGAACTGAAAAATGTGCATCCCTAAATGCAAAGTTCTTTCAGGACCATTCATGGAGTCACATGTCTCTCCGAACATTTCCCCCCGAAAAAGGACAAAGGCTTTGCCTCGTCACATTAATTAAGAAGAGTTTTACATATAATACTTGACCAAAAGGCCGGTGCTACAATGAACTACTCTGGTGGCATCAAAGATCATAAGCGTTTGGCCCTTGCCTTTTCCCACAAAACAGCCTCTCTTTTGATCTTACCAAAGATGGTGTCCCGTGTGGATGAACAATTTCTAAAATCCCGGGCATTTCTCTCACACCAAATCTCCCATGATGTAAGCATGAGAAGGGAAGCAAGTCCCTTACGGAGGTCATCGTTGACATTCATCACAGAGTGCCACCAATCCTTTAACGAGTTGAAGTTGTTCCAACCTTTTGAGACCTCATGCATATAATGTAGTCCTATAGTTGTAGTACAAGGCTCGCATTAAACATGGATATGCATTTATAAAAATAACTTGATAGGCACAGAGATCATTGTCTACTTCCTCCATAAGCCATTAGTTTATTTTTTTTCAAAAACACTGACGACCACACGTTGTGACAGTTTTGCAACTCGCCCACACGCGTGGATCGCCGTCCAGTTTAATTTGCACGAATCTTGACACACTGAGGCAGTTTTCGCGTGCCACGTAGGACCAGGCTGGTGTGTGGAGGTTTCACAATTCGCCCGCACGCTGGTTTCTCGCTCGGACGAGGCCGGTTGCGAGCCGGACTTGCGGTGGAACTATCGTCGCGCCCGCACGCCGCACAAGGCTACTGTTCACCGTCTCCCAAGTCATGGCAATCAACATCTTAACATCAAACGCAGTCTAGGTATGAGCACACAAGGCAACTGCAGATAATCACATATGACAAATACACACAGACAACAATGGTGCAGTTTGCCATGAGACCTCTGGTGGTGTGGTTGTTCAGACATGGCAACTGCAGTTGTTCAGTCATGGCAACTGCAGTTGTTCAGACATGGCAACTGCGTGCAATCACGTATGTAGTTGTTCACTCATGGTAACTGTAGTTGTTTAGTCATGGCAACTGCATTTGTTAAGACATGGCAACTGCATGCAATCACGTATGGCGGATGGCAGTCATACATTTAATTTGGCACATGCAGTTGCCCAGGGATGGCAAATGCAGATGACCAGGCTTGGCAGGTGCACTTCCATCATTTTTTTGATTTTTATCAGCTACAAACGCCAATGTCATTTATTTTCAAATGTGGAGGTTGAAGATGACCGACGGTGACTACTCTGGCTCGCAGGCGAGGAGGGACAACGGCCGAGAGATAGATTTTGGTCCTGCAGGCCACGGGGAGTCACTCGCGTGGACGTGTGGGCGATCGCGCCGCACACCGAACATGCGGGCTGTGACGGGGTGTGCCCGTACGTGCTCGTGTGGACGGGCTTAATACCACACAGGGTGTGCGGCACATACCACCTAAATGCCACACGTGTGCCAGTTATCGTCGTCCTATTTTTTAAGTTAAAGGCTAGGATTATAGCCTCGCCCTTCAAAATGGTGAGGAAACACAACCATGTGCCAACAGAACCGGATGGTCGGCGCAAGGCAAGGGGATAAGCCTTTTATGTGATTGCCATGGGGATACCTAGGCCAGGAGCCCAGGAACCAGGATATATGCATGCATGATCAGCTATTTTAAATGCTCCGGGTTTGAGTACCTGCGGCAGCGGCGTCGACGGCGTTGGGGCCGGTGTCCCGGAGGTGGAGCCTCAGCCTAGCGCTGTAGCCGGCCTGTTCCGCGTCGGCGTAGAAGTCCTCCATGGCCATCTCCATGCACGTCCAGCTCATGTTCCCCACCCATGTCGTCCTGTCCAGGATCACCCCCACGTCCACCGTCCGCGGAACCGCACCGCCTCCCTGCGCCGCGGCACCGGAAGCAGCGCCGACGAGAAGCACGAGAGCAAGGAGCAGGCCGTGGCGGCGGCGGAGGACCCGGAGAAATTGCGTCGTCGCCGCCTTCATGGATCGATCGGTGGTGGTGGCCGAAGAAGGCTTTCGCGGCTACGTTTGATAAATAATGAAACGACTTTTCCTTTTAGAGTTGCTTCCTTGGCTGCCTTTACATGCAGGTACGCGCCACGGTGCCAGGCAATAATACGTTTGCTTGTTGATCGAGCGCGTTCGGGCCGTTGACCCGCTGCTCGATCTCACCATGCATCTTCCTCCCTCCAAGCTCCATCGCTCTCAATCGGTTATCTCTTGTGTTTGTGTGTGACAATGGTACTAGTAACACTATTCCCGCCGGCCATGCATCGTGGAATTCGGCGTTGGGTATACTTGTCGTACTTTTGCTCGGCCGAGGTCGATGCCGTGCTCGGGTTGGTTATCCATGGTCGTCCGTCTAACCCCGAGAAGATTTTCTCAAGGCCCAACCATTTAATTTGAGGAAATAATCATGATATTTCACACGTTACACCAAGGTGATGAAATCAATCATGTCATCAGTTTTATTAGGGGTGTGGCTGCAGCGGCACGGAAGCCGCGCGCGTGGCCGTTCAAAATAAGTTGCTTTATTATTTATTTATTTGAGGTGCTGACTCGACCAGCAGTCGATCCGCACCCTCTCCTCAAACACCGGATATTGCCATGGTTGGCCCTAATAGTCAGCCTTTTCTTCAACAGCAGCAACAGTCAACCACACAATCGAGAAGACAATTGAGTAATTTTTGTAGGCGGACTTGTGGAACTAGCTTTCACGGAGTATATTTATGAAATTTCCTTTTTTTTTGCAATGTACAAACTTAGAAGGAGAAAGCAAGGGAAAAAATGCCGAGGAGTTGATGGTTACTAGTTCAGAATTTCAGTGTCGGGGAGCAATCCTAGAATTTTAGGTACTTATGTATGGCCCGTCCTAAGTGGCACGTGGATTTTCTATTTCCGAGCGGACTAGTCAATGATTGAATTTATTCAACTTGTTTTTCAGATCAAGGAAAATATAAAACTAATTGTGTACTACCTCCGTGCCTCGATGAATAAGTCATTCGCGTAGGGATGATGACATGCATAGTACTCCCTCCGTTCCTAAATATAAGTCTTTTTAGACATTTCAAATGGACTACAACATACGGATGTATATAGACATATTTTAGAGTGTAGATTCACTCATTTTGCTTCGCATGTAGTCATTTGTTGGAATCTCTAGAAAGACTTATATTTGGGAACGGAGGGAGTACAATACAAATCCACCTACTAATTTCTTCTTATTACAATTTACAAGTTAGCAACAACAAAAATCTTTGTACAAATTCTTTAATATGTGTACAATGTCATCCCAATCCCCTGATGACACAAGAGCATCAAACAATTGTTGTCATTTACAACAATTAAGGGGCCGACTGCTGAGCATGGCAGTTTGAAGTAGTTGATCAATTATTGGCCGGGTCTCTCGGCATTCTTTCCATAGCCGTTAGCAGGTTAACCTGACGAGCACGAGCTACCTCTTCCGCCGCCTAGCCGCCGGCGACCAGCTCGATCTCACTAGTTGTCTGGGTTGCCATCTCAACCGATCTCACTAGCAGTCTGCCGACGATGCTCACCTCGTCGGAGGTATTAGCGGAGGCAACCGCTCCCACATCGTTCTGGTCTCGGCCGGGCATAGTTTCGCTGTAAACCTTTTTGTCAAAGAGCTTGGCCAACATCCAGAGCCTGACCTTCCACGATGGGTGTGACATGATCTGCGGGAGGGGCAGCCAGTAGCTGAGTAGCCCTCCTTATGGAAGAAAGCGAGGTGGATGATGAGGCAAATGAGCGAGGTGGCTCCGGTGATGACGAACAGGCTTCGGAAGCTGCTGAAGCTGAGGCGGTTCGTCGTGAACGGCCCGCCGCCCTGTGACCTGTAGTCATCCGGGTCGCCGAGCCACTTGCGCTCAATCCTACCCATCTCGCCACTCTCAGTGAGGTTCAGGATCGCATGCGACAGGTCCGACACGTACGGAGACCCCCTGGGGAACGCGAACGCGAAGCCGCCGGTCATGTTAGCCTGGCCAGTCACGGTGAAGTTGTCCCGGTAGGTCTTGAGGAAGATGTTGAGGTAAGGCGTCTCGTCAATGACGGCGCCGATGCTGCCGTTCAACAGCGCCTCCTGGAAGCTCTCCGCGTTCGGGTACCGCATGACCCTGTCGTGCGGGAGCCCAGACCGGTTCATGGCCTGCGACATGAAGGAGTTGTTGAGGATCCCCACCTTCTCCGTGCCCTCTAACAGCGTGCGGTAGTCCGCGATGGTCGGCCCGATCTGCGGCACCGTGAGCATGGAGGTGAGGCTGGCGGTGTAGCTGGACTGCAGGATGAGCACCACGAAGACCCACACCACCACCACCACCCTCGACAGGTTGCTTTTGAGCTTCTCGTTGTGGGTGAAGACGAGGGTGGAGAAGCCAAAGTAGAACATGATGCCCGCTTGGTTAGAAGGTGTCCCTCCGAATTTCTCATTGTCGCGACGCTCGATGGCCCAGACCACGAAACCGGTGAAGAAGAAGAAGAAGGCACTGACGAGCCAAAGGTCATAGCGGAGTGGTTTGAGGAAGACCCACGTCCACTTGCTGCTGCGCCGTTGGTCGCGTAGCGGCACAATCATGGTGATAGACGTTGCGGTGAAAGGCATCGTGAAGTCCACGTGGTTCGACCGCTCCGCCGTGATGGTCATGTCCGCCACCAACGCGTCGTATGTCTGCAACAAAGGGCAAGGCCGCAAAGGTTTATTTATCCAAATTTTGCTGAACAGAAATCCTTTGGTATGCATAAACACATGAATAATGTGCAAACAAGTATGTAATGTATAAACACATGAATAAGGTATAAGCAGTAGAAGAACAAGAATTGAAGCCCAAAGCTAGATCATCCATCTCTATGAACTTTGTTATTATGTACCCCCTTTGTAAACTGAGAAATAAATGGTTTGATGATTAGAAGAAAGGACTTACCCCATTGTTAACCGCCTCGGCCAACTGGTCGTAGAGCATGGGGTCCGCCTTGACGTACTCGAACGGCAGAGCGTACGGAAGCAGCCGCACCGCCGCCTCGAACGCCTCGATCACGAACCCGCCGGCCGTCGTCCGGTTCGTCACCGTGTCCACGTCAATGTACAAGATCGCCCGGTAGCCGCCCGGGATCCTCCCCGGCACCGCCACCCGCAGCTTGGCGGCTCTCGTCGGCTGCGCCCACCCGCTTGGCCGGACCGTCGACTCTCCCGGCCAGATGAACGGCGAGAGTCCGCCGTCCGCTTTGCTGGAACCGCGGTCGACACGTCGGCTCAGCCCCTGCCGCGGCGTCCAGAACCCGATCTCCCTCCCCGTTCCATCGTGCACGATGCTTACCACGCGGAAGGCCGGCACCTTGAGCTCGCCGCCGATGAGCTTGAACCTGCCGCCGAGGCCCTCGAATGTGGTTTCGTTGATAGCTCGGAGGAGCTTGTCGCCCGACCTTGACTTGCCGAGCCCGGAGATGTCGGTGGGGCCGCCCTTGCCGCCTACCAGCCCCGGTGGCGATGATAAATCGCTGGAGCTGAGTCGCTCTGCCGCGGACGCGACGGCCCATGCGGCGTCGTACGCCCACACGGCGTAGCAGCCCATCTCGGCTTGCGCCGGCTCGGCGTCCAGGTGTTCGAGCACGTACCGGCGCGCCCACCGCTTCTTGACCTCGCGCAGCCGCGGCGTGGGCGGCACGTAGGGCGCGAGCCCGATGGCGCCCTGCGGCGGGTCGACGAAGCCGAGGAGGCCCGTGAGCCCGTCGGTGATGATCCACGCGTAGCCGGCGCCCGTCATGCCCGCCTCCGCGGCGGCGGCGAAGACGCTCCTGGCGACCTCGGCGCGCGTGTGCAGCACGAAGACGCGCGTCTGCTCCGACTCCATGCGGTACAGCTCCGCGGCGATTGCGTCAGCGGTCGCCCGTTCCGGGAGCGCGCAGCGGTAGGGGACCTCGGCGCGCGCGTCGGCGAGGGCGTCCACGAGGAAGGGCACGAAGGCGGCGCCGTAGTCGTCGTCCTGGTAGATGGGCACGACGCGGCGCCACCCGAAGTGCTTCGCGAGCGCGGCGACGGCGCCGGCCTGCGCCGCGTCGCTCAGCGCGGCGCGGACGAAGAAGCTCGCCGAGGCGGGCGACACCGACGGGCTGGTGGCCGAGAAGGAGACGACGGGGACCTCGGCCCGCGTGGCGAGGTCGGCGACGAAGGCCGCCTCGACGGACGACTGCGGGCCGAGGATGGCGCGCGCCCCCTGGCTCGTCATCAGCTGCAGCGCTGCACGCAACGCAGTCACGACCATGCACGCACGCGCAGAAAGGAGCAGAAGCGTGGCGCAAGCGCAACGCAGTGATACGTACCGGCGGACGCGGCGGTGACGACGTCCCCACGGGAGTCGTTGTGCAGGATCCGAACCCGAGCGGAGGAGTTGGGGAAGGCGGCGTAGAAGTCGTCGAGGGCCATGGCGATGGTGGTCGTGGCGACCTTGCCGACCGGCGAGGCGGCGTCGACGATGAGCCCCACCTTGACCTCCGTCGGCTGCGCCCGCGAGGTCACGGTCAAGGAGGCGGCGAAGGCGACCATGATGAACAGAAGGCAGGGACGAGCGCACGCTTGCCCGGCCATTGCGAGATGGAGGAGGAGCGGGAGAGAGCAAGGCAGTCAATTGCTTGGGGGGAGACAACTACTACCAGAGTTTGGTCGCATACTGATTTGTCATTCTTCCTTCTTCTTTTTTAGAATTTGACTTGTTATTCTTCCTTCTTTAAAAAAAGGAATTTGACTTGTCATTCTACCAGAGTTTTGTCATTCTACCGGAAGCTGGAGATGCCCCTTCTTTTCTGAA
Source organism: Secale cereale (assembly GCA_902687465.1). NCBI lineage: Eukaryota > Viridiplantae > Streptophyta > Magnoliopsida > Poales > Poaceae > Secale > Secale cereale. The sequence goes on from LR738713.1 coordinate 508,256,016, forward strand.
GATATTATGTATGTGTGTGCTAATTTCCCTCATGAACTCATGCTTACGGCATCAATTATTGCCTACACTTCACTGCTTAATCTGTCTGTCCATAGAACTAGAGACAAATGTGAGGCCTCGTCAGTTAATATCAGCAAAAGCAAGCAGTGAAACAGTGCCAGAATGCTACACACAAAGTTCAAGACCAAACAAGTAAAACCACTACTGAAAAACAGTGTCAAGACATACGTCATTTGATAATTTCTTCGAATTTTGACTAGCACTTCACAGGTTTTCCAGAAACCACAAGCATCAGAATCCCTTGCTCCTCGGAGCTAGCATCAAGCATTGCGTTTCAAAAGAGATAAACTGTAAACATGTACAGGCAGCTAAATGAGTACCTCAATTACAGCGCCCGTCTAGTAGTTCATTCGATGCTTATCTGTCTCCTGCGAATCGAGCTCCCACTCCGAGACAAAGAGGCTACTCTATTTTGCCCCCTCTCAGAATGCATGTAAGCAAACGACAGCGGTTCCGTGTTCTGAATTGAGAGCTCCCTGCCTGGTGTTCCTTCCCCTTCCAGTGGGCTTCCTGTGTCCGTGTCTGACAGGTGCTCGACGATGTGACTAGGTATGCGTATGCTCAGTGGGGTATCAACCGCACTACCAACATTTTCCGTTGCGGCTTCATCTTTATCTGGAGTGTTAGAAGGACTATCGTCCCCGTGGAAGAGCTTGGAGAGAATGGCAGGCCATCTGCGCCATGGACTCTGACTGCCGTCACTGCTGAATTCATGTCGGTTGTTATAAATGGTTATGACAGCGTGCAGGATTAATGCCAGGATTGAAGATGCTCCGGTGATGATGAACAGCCCCTGAAAGCTGTGCAATGTAAGGCTGCTTGAAGTTTGGGAGTCATCTTTGTCAGGGCATGAAGTACCACCATACAAGTCTTTCTGCATCTGAACCATTCTCTCATCCGATGCAAATTTCAGTATTCCCCTCGAAATATCAGGTGTGAGTGGAGAGCCTCGAGGGAATGCCTGCAGAGTTAGCACACGATGAGGATCAGAAAAGGCTTCGGTGGTGATATACAAGTCTGGCATAGTGCTGAGCCAGCTATACTATCATTAATTCACACCAGCCCAAAATAACGCTGAGGCGGTCATATTAATCAGTCATGCAAGCCATTGGTAAGGTTAGGCTATCATATTGATCATAATATTCCATTGTTCTGAATGAAGTTCAGAAAATCTAATATAAAAAAAGGTTTAAGTAAACTAAATGAACACCTGATCAAGTAGATAGATTTATCACATTACTGGATACTTCAATAAGCAAGCAAGTCTTCTACTCCCTCCGTTCCTAAATATTTGTCTTTCTAGAGATTTCAACAAATGACTACGTACGAAGCAAAATGAGTGAATCTACATTCTAAAATATGTCTACATAAATCCGTATGTTGTAGTCCATTTGGAATGTCTAGAAAGACAAATATTTTGGAACGGAGGGAGTAGTTCCCAATAGAAAGTCAATAAAGTAGGCACCACTTTCCGTAGAACATGATCGTGCATTTTAGGTTCTTGACAAAACAAATATAATCTTGCAGTTGTCATACGACAAATTTAGGAATTTCGAAGTACAACTCAAACATGAGTTGAAACTATAATCTTATCAAAAGTTTAAGCTGATGGTATATTAATATGCAAATTTGAGTTACTAGCAAGATCCTGCAACAACTTCGCAGCGAAAATCGGTTCAGCATATAGGATTTAACTGTATTAAAAATGAGCTACAGTTCAACAACTGGAAAAATGGTACTCACATAACCAAATCCATCAAACTTGTAGGTTGGTCCAACCATAGTGTACTTCTCGCAGTACTTTGAAAGGAACACCTTAAGGTATGGTATCTCATCAACAATGACGGCAACTTTTCCAGTTGATAACGCTTTATCGTATTCCACAGGGGAGTCAAAGGCAATCATCTTTGATTCATCAATTTTCAACCTTTTCAAAAGCCCAGGCAAGAAAGAATCATTGAGGTAGCCAACATTGCCCCCATTTCTGACAACTTCTTCTAAATTTGTGATTGTTGGCTGAAGTTGTTCCACTGTAAGGATCGAGCTTAAGCTTGCAGTATAACTCTGCTGCACTATTAGCACGACGAAAAGCCAAACAACTATTGCAATTCTTGATAAGTTGTTCAGGATCTGCTCCCTATGAGCAAATACAAGTGTTGAGAAGGAGAAGTAGAAGACTGATCCAATTTGACTGGCTGGGGAACCTCGGAAGTCTTGATTTATTCTATGCTCAATACTCCAGACTACAAAACCTGTGAAGACAAAGAAGGCCCCAGTTCCTAACCATAGGTCAGCTGTCAAAGGCCTTAGGAATGTCCATGCAGTCTTCTGTCTCCGGTCCTGGACTGGAACCAGCATGCGTACCCCTGACTCTGTGTAAGGAAGAGTGAAGTCCACATACAAAGAACGGTTGGCCAAGATTGTTATATCACCTACAACTGCATCATAATTCTGCCACCAACACATAAAAAAGTAAGTGGGAAACTTTGAAGTACAGGCAGCTATACAGCTTTACAAGTGTATATATAAAAAATTACAGTCAGGCTAAACCATTAATCACCGGAGGAGGCAAGTCATACACAAATAAATTCTACAGATTAAGAGTGGGCAATGATTACTTTTTTAGAACACAATAAAAGGGGGTATTGTAGCTTTTGCTATGGAACTGGTAAGTGGTAACTTAATACTTAAGAGTCAAACTTATCAAGGTAGACTGTTTTACTATTGTACATGGCCTAAACAAGTTCATAACAAAGAAAGCTGCTTGAACCCAAGTCCTACAGTGATGGATAGAAGCGCAACTGAAATTCCAGGGAAGTTATACATATGTGTATTGAAAAGACCATGCACAATTCCACCTTGTCGGAAGGGAATCAAAGTGTAATGATACCCTACTGGTCTATTTGTCCTGATCTTCCTGGTTGACTGGAAAGATGGGTTCCATTGAATGGGAATATAGCTCGATAGCAACCGCAATGCTGCTTGTTTAGTTTTGAGAGTAGCGGAAAAAAGAGATATGCTACTGACCGACCCTCTTGTACTTGCTTCAAATCAGTAGGCCTATCATTTTTCATGAGGTGGGCTAAATAGAGAACGAAATGCAAAAATAGGGGAAGAGGGGATTATCACGAATTAATTTTGTTTAAATGCGAACATGTGCAGAGATATAGTCTTACATGTCTGCGTACTAAAGACCAATGATCAATGAAGCAGAATGGAACAGAAAAAAGTCCATGCATACCTTAAGATAAACTTCATAGACAAGCTCATCATAAGTTCCGTTACTCAATCCTTTCCCGTCTCCAAACTCCTGATAGTAACGGGGTACATCATAGGGTAAGTCATTAACTACTGCCTCAAATACATCGACGCAGAACCCCGTGGGAGTACCATTGTCAAATCTTACAAATTCTTCAAACCCAGGTTTCACAGGCATGCCTATTTTGAGTTTTTTATTCGTTGGCAATAGCCAGCCTCTAGGTGCAGTTTCAATATGTCCTGGCCATATGATGGTGTTAAGATCAGACTTCATTTTTGGACTACCAGAGATGCCAGATCCTGGAGTCCAAAAACCGACTTCTCTTCTCTCCTGGCGAACAATGTTGATTATTGTGTAGTTTGATGATACTAACTGCATGTCTTCAATGTGAAATTTCCCGCTGATGCCCCAAAAAAAGACCTTTAGGAGCGCACCTCGCAGTTTTTCAGCAGCTTTTGAAGTATCTATTCTGTCAAAGTCAGTGGAACCATTCTTTGTTAAAGACGGCCTAAAGTCTGAATTCACAAACCCAGCCTTCTCTGCTGCTAATGCTAACGCCCATATGGTATCATAAGCATAGAGGCCAGATACTGTGGGCTCACTTAATGAGGTGCCTGGATTTTCTAATCGGTACTTCTTGCGCCATCTCTGTCTAAAGTTTTGAAGTTCCATGGTATCTTGAACATGAGGTTTCACCCCAAGAACTCCTTGCATCACATCAAGTGCCGGCGAACCAACCACATCAAAGATATCTGTCAAGCCATACGCGATAATCCAGACAAAGCCCTTGCTCATCATCCCTTCCTGTTTGGCAAGCTGGAAAAACTTTTGAGCCAAAGCATGCGACATACGCACAACAAATACGCTTGTCCAGTTCTGTTTCATGTTTGAGATAGCTGTCTTCATATCATCCTCTGTAGCTGAAGGATGGATTTTACACCTGTATGAAACACGGGTATCGACTTGTTTGAGGGCATCAACAAGGTCGGGAATGAATTTGATATTGGTATCGTCATCATCCTCATAGACAGGGACGACTTCCCTCCAATTGTATTTCTGAACAAGTGAGGCAATAGCTTCTGCTTGAGAGGAGTCATTCCATGCAGTCCGGATGAAGTATGGAGTTAGTCCGTACCGTGACGGGCAATCTGCGGAGAATGAAATGATTGGAACCGTTGATTTGTTCCCAAGCTCCGCAAGAAATTTAGCCTGAGTTGACGTCTGTGGTCCAACAATAGCTTGCACTCGGGCATTTTTCAGTAGATCAACACCTGTAATCCTTACATAATTTAGAAAAAAAATTCACAACGAATTAAGGCTTTCTATCAAACAACTGCAAGGAAAACGTACCTAGGTAGTACATATCAGGACTGAAGCTTTTTAATGGTTCTCATTCATAACACATGATAAATTGATTAAAAATCACTCAGAATAGCAATGTCAGATCTACCCTAACTAACAGCACAAGTAATAACAAATTCACAGGTGCATTTTTCCTTGAAAAATAATAAAGAACAAGTTTGGCTAACGGCCCTAGTTTTTCAAGTAAATCGGAAAAGCGTCAAGCTCGTATGCTCCAGTTCCAACTCTAATGTCTCCCTGGCATGGATGAAACCACGAGCTCACGGCAGTCTTAGTTGGGGCTCGAGGTCAAGGGCTACCAAATTACTTGGCGCGACGAGCTGGTGGGCACGGGGAAGAAGGGGTACCTTCTCTCTATGCCGCAGAGGGCGGCGTGACGACCTCGGGAGAAGCAAGGAAGCGAATAGCCGAGGGCGTGGCTAGGAGCGCAGCCCCGACCGCTGACGGGGAAAATGGCAACCACGCCGGCGGCCGCCGCCACGCTGATGAGCCGATGGGCCAAAGGACATACGGAGGGCTCGGGAGATAGCGAAAGACATGCTCGGCCCACAGCAGAAGATTGGGCCCATGTTTCAGCCCACGCCACTCGTCTTCCTCCTAGCTTACTGCTCCGTCTTTCCCTCAGAAAAAAAAAGCTTACTGCCCCGTCTGTCGTCTGAGATGGGGAGCCGTTCACGGCGCACGTACCTGCGGACGCGGCGTCGATGGCGCCGGGGCCGGTGTCCCGGAGGTGGAGCTTTAGCCTGGTGCGGTACCGGGCGTGGCTAGCGTCGGTGTAGAAGTCCTCCATGGCCATCTCCATGCACGTCCAGCTGATGTTCCCCACCCACGTCTTCCTGTCCAAGATCACCCCCACGTCCACCACCTGCCGCCGCCGCCGAGGAACCCCACCACCCCCCTGCGCCGCGACACCGGAAGCGCCGATTAGCAGAAGCAACAGGACGAGGGGGACGCCGTGGCGCCGGAGGGCCGCCGTGGATGCCCGGAGACAGAGAAGCGCCGGTGCCGTGGCCATGGATGCTACGCTAGCACTGGTGTGCCACTACGTAATTTTGGTGAAGCGGTGGCTTCCTTTACATGCCCACGCCAGCCAATTCGTTTCCTCCATCGGCCATTGACCAGCTACGCGCCTGTCTCCCAAGCTCACACTCAATTGGCTGCGTGTGAGTGACAGGATGATAGATACGGATGGATTAATGGTGATACCGTTGCTGCCGGCCATGGAATTCTCCAATCATACTTGTCGCGCTTTTAATTTGATTGGCTGAGAACTTGAGATCGATATGATGGCGTGGTCAAGTCAAGTGCGTGACGATTAACGATAAACAAATGCAATCCATGGCGTTTCCAGGCCGGCGACGTGGGAGGTGCGTGTAGAGGGTGTTGGGTCAAATTAAGTTGCTGACCATGCTGATGGTAAGGTCTCCTCCTCACCCTCGGGCCTGGTTTGGTACTAGGGTTTTTTAGGAGAATGGTAAGGATAATTCCTACAGGGATTGGATGAAACCTCAACTTTCACCCAATCACTTCAAATCTTCATTTATCTCCAATACGCTAGGTAGGGATAGTGTATTGGGTATTGAGAAAAATGCATTAGAGCTTGAGGATTTATGAGAAAATGTGAAAATAAAACATGTCAAATACACTAGAAACAAATGGTGTTTCGGGATATGTGGAGATTTAGGGGTTTGATTGGGATAATCTCATCAATTTTCTAAAATACACTGATACCAAACAAGGCCTCAAGCAAGATTGCCAACTCGCCCTGGTTGGCCGTTGAAATAGTCAAGTTTCAAAAAGAAAAATCAGCTTACACTACTGCATGCGTACTGTTCCTGGCGCTGGAGTTTTCTGCAGCAGCAATCTGCCGATGAGAATTCAAGACCGTTTTGCGCGCTGGATCAAAGTCCAGGTCAGCTAAACCTGAGAATGGTTATTAAAAAACTAGGTGAAACGGTTCGGTTCTTACTTAGGGTTTGATTCGTTCAGATTTTATTGGGCTGAATCTTATTTGGTTTGGTTTTGGTTTGGGTATGTGAACAAACCAATTTGGGTATGGTTGGTTATGGGCTTAAACAATTTGGTTATTAACGGCTATAAACTATGGGTCCAAACCGGTTTCTGGGCATTGGTTATGTGCAATAAGTAAGGACGCATCAACAACGAGTATCTTTTATCCGTGTACATGATGCGATGCACTATGTAATTCTGTATTATGGGGAAACACCACATGCAAATCGAATGTGTTTGCTTGTGCTTTAGCTAAGCAATTGGTTTTAATACACTTGTCAGTGAGCTTTTCAGTCGTGGGCATTGTCTTTTTGACTCTTGTTGTGTGTTGATCGTATCTCAACGATAACTTTGTTCCCAAACTGTTGTAGATGCACTTATGCCTTTTCTATGTCATTTGCTTCTTAGCATGTCGATTTGTGCAATCATATATACATTGAAGCAAAGTCATAGTTATGTATTGGGTTTAAACCAACGGTTATGTATTGGGTTTAAATTGGTTTGGGTGGAAAAAATAGAGGGTTTAGTTTTGGTTGAGCTGAAAATGGCATTAAACGGGTATGGTTCAAGTATGATTTTGAGAGATACATGTATGGGTATGATTCAAGTATGGTTTAAGTATGAAACCTTTCTCAGATTTAAGCTCAGCTGGTAACGGGCCGAAGATAAGATCAGCAATCTTTTTCAAGGAAACAGGCTCGGGATCGAACGACGGGTAGAGGATTTCAGAGCAGGGAATGTGTGGAGGAAAAGGAAGCTATCACGCAGTCATGGGATTTTCCGGTCATCTTGACGAACAGTCAAACGCTCGCTAAGTTTTCGCCGTGAAGCTAACGAGAAGGTGCTGCAATGCCTCCTGCGAGCTGCTCCACCGGCAGCCGCTGCCGGTGCTGCAAACTCCATCTTCCACATATCACAAAGAGAGAGAAAGAAGTACAGTATCTGACAATCCTAACAATTGGGAGCAAGGGTATTTTTGCCATATAATATGGTCAACGGGCTTTGACCCAAAGGGTAATGGTGGAACACGGCATTTTAGCACCCGCCTAACTCTAACGGAATGATGGCATTTTTTTAGCATTTAGAAACATCAGTGGCAAAGCTGGATAAAACGAAACCCTTATATACAAAGATTCTGAACATTCTGAATAGCATGGGCACCAGTTTGATCAGACTACCAATCTGAAGAGCTGCAGAGATACTGATGGATATACACCAGTAAGAAAATACTCCCTCCGTCCCATAATGTAAGACGTTTTTTAACACTAGTGTAGTGTCAAAAAACCGTCTTAAACATGTTTGGCATAAACCAACTTAAAAGATAGGGGAAGAATGCGGATTCAAACATGTTTGGGACACACCAATTTTCTCCAACTTAACAAAACTAACTATTTTGATACTCAACTACAATTTCAAACTGCCCTGTGGTCAGCTAGAGAATACAGTGTACTCTGGTGCAAAGTAAACTTATCTGGGTTTACAATGCAGTGGCTAGTACGGGAGTGCATTTTACCTATCCATGGCGCCAAAAATAACGCTACACTAAACCAGGTTATGCGAGCTCAACCTCATTACAGAATACCCTAACAGGAAGTTCCCTGAGGCAAAACAGTCTCAAGTTACATTTTGACAGCATCGCCTGAAAGATGAATAGAAGAGGCCCTACAGGTGAAGTTTTTTCAAACTTTCACCAGAAGAAATCATTTTACATGAAGGGGGAAACGGATAGCAACAGGGCGATTGTCAAGAAGAGACCATCATCCCCTTCTAGCAGAACAAGCTAAGAATTGTCCAAGGCAGAAGAACATCGCTCGGTCATATGGATGCTTGTGAGGCATTTCTTAACCATGAATCTGGTCGTTCTGGTTTTCATAAAGCTGGATGATTGCTTTGAGCATCTGCTGGTTCGTCAGATGATTCGTCCATATTCTGCGAGCGGTGCTCTGTCGCAGTTGTTGGTAACATGGTCACAAAATCGGCTATCAACTTTGAGATTTCCTCAGATGCATCCACCTGAAATTTCAAATTAAGAAAAAAAAAATCATATCTCAGCTTGCTTCTTTGCTACTGTATATAGTACGTAGAATGTTGCAAACCAAAGGCTTACTAAAATAGGACCACAATGACGGCAAGATGACTCTAGTAAAGCAGGCATTTTTGCAAGGAAAAAGAGAAGACTACAGACGGTCATATATCAGTCATTTTTGCAAATATAAGATGAGTTCTTTAGTTGGCTCCCTATAAAATACAGGGATAAGATTGTGACCACCGACTCATTTCTCGAAACGTGTGTATCCTTTGCCAGTTGAGAACATGATAACAATGCTGGTAGAAGTATTTCGTCAAGAAATTTCATGGTCAGGGCTCCTTTGATTCAAAGGATTTTCATAGGAATTTTGGAGGATTAGGATCCTTAGGATTAAATCCTATAGGAATTTTTCCTAAGGATTTCTTTGTACTACTTGCCATAGGACTTCTAGCATCCACTCAAACCTCTTTGGAATAATCCTTTGTTTTTCCTATGATGCAATCAAACATTCCAAAATCATGTAGGATTGAGATGACCATGACATTCCAATCACATGTTTTTAAAATCCTATGAATCAAAGAGGCCATCAATTCACGGCGAGCTGCATCAGATCGGTATATTAGCATGTTACAGAGTGTGCAGTGTGCTATACTGCCAAATGGGTATCGTCCTACTATTTGGCAGTTTGATCGACATCATCTTATTCTGAATTCTCTATAAATCTCACTTTGAGCAAGTATACTAATTTGGTTCAATTCTATCCCAACTCTTTGCAACAATGATGCAGAGTGTCAGTGACCTAAATAGAGGCAGAAGATCAACCATGACTATGTCTGTACCTCTGCATCAACAAAGCTAGCACAAAAGACAACCAGTCCATCCATGACTGCTACCCATACTCCCCAAAATTGAAATTGGTAAACAAGTGTAGACAAACAGACTGACCTGAGGCCATCGGCCACCATAATGGTAGATGAATTTGGCGTCCGGCAACGCCTTGGTCACCTTCTTCCCCTCATCGATCCACATATCCGACCAAGAACCCGACCACAGAACCATCATAGGCAGCCTCTTCACCTCCTCTGAAGAACTCCTCCACTCTGTCAGGTCAAAGCTCTGGTTCATGGCCTTCCAGGCCTCAAACACTGCATCCCTCTTCCCCTGCCCCCGCATCGCCGCCCTGTGCGCGTCGGCCTCCTCTGCATCCATCCCCCGGGCGCAGGACAGACGCATCAGCCCCTTGAACAATGCCGGCACCCGCAGCACCAGCCTCCCCAGCACCGGCACGCCGAGAACCGCCGCCGGGAAAGCCGGCAAAGTGGCAGTGGCGTCGATCAGAGTGACACTCTGCACGGCCGCCGGGTTGGCCGACACGAAGGCGGCGCCGGCGGCGAGGGCGGAGTCGTGGAGCACGAGGTGGACAGGAGCGAGGCCGAGCGCGTCCACGGCACGGGCCACGGCCGCGGCCGCCTCGCTGGCCGCGTAAAAGGAGTGGGACGGCTCGGGGGCCGTCTCCTGGAACGGGACCTCGCCGGTCTCGACGAGGTGCTCGAACGCGTGGAAGATGCCGCGGTCCATGATCTCCCGGAGCGGGTTCGTGCGGGCGGGAGGGGCGGCCGGAGGCGGCGAGAGGCCCTGGCCAGGGAGGTCGACGGCGGCCGCGACGAGGCCATGGGACGAGAGGGATGAGAGGAGGCGGCGGAAGGAGAAGGATCCGGCGGCGAGGCCCGGGAGGACGAGCACGGGGTGGTGGTGCGCGGCGGAGTGGGCGGCGGGGCGGGAGGTGAAGGCGAAGAGGTCGGGGCCTGGGTGGAGCTTGAGGAGGCGGCCGTCGGAGAGGTGGCGGCGGAGGAGAGGCGGGAGGGGCGGGGAGGCATGGGGAGAGAGGAGGTGGGGGAGGAGGAGCGCGAGGAGGGAGACCGCGGCCGTGAGGTAGAACCAGAAGGGGAGGGCGGAGACGACAGAGAGCGGCCTCGGCGGTCGGGCCGGCGGCGGCGGCGGCGGCACTTCTCGGCCGGGCCCCGCGGCGGCGGGATCGTCCGTCATTGCTGGCTGGAGTGAGGAGTGGGGAGTTGGGGACGGGGAGTGGGGAAAGCTGTTGGGTTTGCTTGAGAAAGCAGAGTTTTGTCCCCTGCTTTTGGGTGCGCGCGATGATGCCCCCGGTTTGCCATCCAAGGACGGCAGGCACTTTCACATGGACAGCAAAGCATCTTTGCTCGTAGTAGATGCATGCGGCCGATTTTCGTGTTTTGATCCTTTGCGTAAAGTTTAGCTATATTTGACCCCGGTTCAAAAGTATATTATGATCTGACTCTTTTTGCTATCACCACAGTCATCGACGGTAGAGTATAACATGCTACCGCCACGCTCTATGATGGTAGGGTTTAACTGCGCCGTCACGCCATCATAACGTTAAAAATATCCTACCGCTAAGGTTTCTGGCGGTAGGCCATTATACCCTACCGCCAGTGTTCTTGGCGGTAGGATCTACACCCCTCCACACTGATTTGGACCCCGCCATGCATACACCTCACAACCAAACACCCACACCACAACCCCTGTCACTCCTACATGCATGCAGTGCATCAACTTTATCCCTGGACGAAGGGCCGACCTTTGTCGTTGCCTCATTGGCCTTCTCTCCTCTCTCTCTATCTTGTCTCAGCCATGGTTTATTTATTAATGCTGCAGTGCTGAAGAGTGCTACAGTGTACTAAAAGTAGTATTTGCTATTAAAAAACGTTGGAGTATCTAGTGATGGAAATATGCCCTAGAGGCAATAATAAAGTGATTATTATTATATTTACTTAATCATGATAAAGATTTATTATTCACGCTAGAACTGTATTGACCAGATACATAAATAAATACTGTGTCCCTAGTAAGCCTCTACTAGACTAGCTCGTTAATCAAAGATGGCTAAGGTTTCATAACCATGGACATGAGTTGTCATTTGATAACGGGGTCACATCATTATGAGAATGATGTGATGGACAAGACTCATATGTTAGCTTAGCATTTGATCGTTCAGTTTATTGCTATTGCTTTCATGTATGTCAAATACATATTCCTTTGACTATGAGATCATGCAACTCCTAGATACCGGCGGAATGCCTTGTGTGCTATCAAACGTCACAACGTAACTGGGTGACTATAAAGATGCTCTACAGGTATCTCCGAAGGTGTCTTGTTGGGTTGGCGTGAATTGAGATTAGGATTTGTCACTCCGAGTATCGGAGAGGTATCTCTGGGCCCTCTCGGTAATACACATCATAATAAGCCTTGCAATCAAATGACTAACGAGTTAGTCACGTGATGATGTATTACGAAACGAGTAAAGAGACTTGCCGGTAACGAGATTGAACAAGGTATAGAGATACCGACGATCGAATCTCGGGCAAGTAACATACCGACGGACAAAGAGAATTGTGTATGTTGTCATAACGGTTCGACCTATAAAGATCTTCATAGAATATGTAGGAGCCAATATGGGGATACAGGTTCCGCTATTGGTTATTGACCGGAGAGGTGTCTCGGTCATGTCTACATAGTTCTCGAACCCGTAGGGCCCGCACGTTTAACATTCGTTAACGATATAGTATTATATGAGTTATGTGATTTGGTGACCGAATGTTGTTCGGAGTCCCGAATGAGATCACGGACATGACGACGACTCTCAAAATGGTCGAGAGGTAAAGATTGATATATAGGACAAAGGTATTCGAACACCGGAAGTATTCCGGAGGGTATTGGGTACTTATCGGGTCACCGAAAGGTGTTTCGGGTACGCCCAGCAATCCTATGGGCCATATGGGCCCTGTGAAGGAACACACCAACCCACAAGGGGCTGGTGCGCCCTATAGGGCCATAGGAGGAGGAGAAGGAAAGGGGGGATGGGAAATGAATGTGTGGATTAGGATTCCCACTTCCTTCCCTCATCCCTTGTCTTTCCTTCCCCTTGATGCATACATGAAAGCGGCCAACCCTAGGGCGCGCCCTGGCTGCCTCCCCTCCCCTCCAACCTATATATATGCGGGGAGGGGCGCCTCACAAGCAGACACAACATTGTCTTAGTCGTGTGCGGCGCCCCCGTCCACCGTTTACTTCCCCGATCATATTTTCATAGTGCTTAGGCGAAGCCCTGCGGAGATCACTTCACCATCACCGTCACCATGCCGTCGTGCTGATGGAACTCATCTACTACCTCGACGTCTTGCTGGATCAAGAAGGCGAGGGATGTCACCGAGTTGAACGTGTGCAGAATGCGGAGGTGCCTGATAACCCACAAGTGTAGGGGATCGCAACAGTTTTCGAGGGTAAAGTATTCAACCCAAATTTATTGATTCGACACAAGGGGAGCCAAAGAATACTCTCAAGTATTAGCAGCTGAGTTGTCAATTCAACCGCACCTGGAAAACTTAGTATCTGCAGCAAAGTATTTAGTAGCAAGGTAATATGGGAGTAACGGTAACGGTAGCAAAAGTAGCGATAGTAGTTTTGTAGTGATTGTAACAGTAGCAGCGGAAAGGTAAATAAGCAACAAGCAATATGTGAAAAGCTCGTAGGCATTGGATCAGTGATGGATAATTATGTTGGATGCGATTCCTCATGTAATAGTTATAACATAGGGTGACACAGAACTAGCTCCAATTCATCAATGTAATGTACGCATGTATTCCGAATATAGTCATACGTGCTTATGGGAAAGAACTTGCATGACATCTTTTGTCCTACCCTCCCGTGGCAGCGGGGTCCTAGTGGAAATTAAGGGATATTAAGGCCTCCTTTTAACAAAGTACCGGACCAAAGCATTAACACATAGTGAATACATGAACTCCTCAAACTACGGTCATCACCGGGAGTGGTCCCGATTATTGTCACTTCGGGGTTGCCGGATCATAACACATAGTAAGTGACTATTGACTTGCAAGATAGGATCAAGAACACACATATATTCATGAAAACATAATAGGTTCAGATCTGAAATCATGGCACTCGGGCCCTAGTGACAAGCATTAAGCATAGCAAAGTCATAGCAACATCAATCATAGAACATAATGGATACTAGGGATCAAACCCAAACAAAACTAACTCGATTACATGGTAAATCTAATCCAACCCATCACCGTCCAGCAAGCCTACGATGGGATTACTCACGCACGGCGGTAAGCATCGTGGAATTGGTGATGGAGGAAGGTTGATGATGACGACGGCGACGATCTCCCCTCTCCGGAGCCCCGAACGGACTACAGATCAGCCCTCCTGAGAGAGATTAGGGCTTGTCGGCGGCTCCGTATAGTAAAATGCGATAATTCCTTCTCCTTGAATTTTTTTCTCCCCGAAAGTGAATATATGGAGTCGAGGGAGATGTCGGTGGAGCAACAGTGAATATATGTGAGGCGCCCCATCCTCGTGGACAGGGTGTGGGCCCCCTGGTCTGGTTCATTCCGCAGATATTATTTATATATTCCAAAATAAATCTCCGTTGAATTTCAGGTCATTCCGAGAACTTTTATTTCTGCACAAAAATAACACCATGGCAGTTCTGCTGTAAACAACGTCAGTCCGGATTAGTTCCATTCAAATCATGCAAGTTAGAGTCCAAAACAAGGGCAAAAGTGTTTGGGAAAGTAGATACGTTGGAGACGTATTGTGACGCCCGAGACCGACGTCCCAGAAGATTCCAGAAGATTCCCGAAGTTCCAGATGTTCCGGGGTCTCCCGTGTGTTCTTTGTGCTTGCTTTATTTACTTTTGCATTGCATCATGTCATCATGGCATCATGTCATATTTTATTTTTGCATCTCAACCTAATAAACCGTGTGGACCTTCGGTCCATTTAAATCGAGGGAAGGTGACTTCTCTTTATAACATAGAAAAGCCTCTCAATATTTAGGGAGCTATATTAATAAATATTCCATTGCTTCGGAATCACCGTAACACACTTGCATAATTTCCCCATTGCCTTTTCACTTCAAGTTTCTTCCAAAAACCTTGCCAATAATTCTTTCCGTTGTTTCGAGGTTCCTCCAAAAATTGGAGCATTTTTGGACACTTCTATAATCAAGTTTTAGTTCAAAACTATTTGAATTAAATTCAAATATGTTTGAATTATTTTCCGATCTGGCCTTTTATATTTTTCTCCGGTCGTGCTTATTTTTTTATGTGCCCGAGAAAAATACTCCTTTGTCCTAATTCTTGCCCTAACCACCTCCTCTTTTTCTTGTCTTTTGTTTCTGCTAAAAGAAATAAAAGAAGTGCAGCCCAGGCCCCCCTGGCCCATCCTTCCTCCTGCCCTTTTTCCCTCCTGGGCCTCTAGTCCTCCTTCTCGGCCCATCCTTTCCTCTCTCCCCAGCCGGCCCAACCTGGCCCGCAGCCTCCCAACCCTAGCTACTTCGCTCTCTCCCTCCGTTTTCCTCCCGAGCGCCGCCAGCCCGAACCCTCGACCCCGTTTTCCCATCGCTCGCTCTGCCTCTTCCCTCTCCCATCGCTCACCCTCTTCCCTCTCCCTCGAACCCCTGTTCCCTCGATCTTCTTCCCCTCGCCCCGAGCCTCCATCTCCCTCCTCCCGAGCGCCTGCTTCGATCCCTCCGCGCAGGAGCCCCGCGCCTGCTCTGCGCCTCCCTCCTCTCCGCGTCTCGAAGACAGCACGCCCGCGCCCCTCGCCAGGAGCAGCGGCCAGGCCCGAGGCCGCACCTCTACCTGGCCTCCCGCGGCGCTCCTACAGCCCCGTCGCCCAGGGCCGGAGTCCGGTCAGCGCCCTCCTCTCCAGCGCCGGCCAGGGGAGCCGCCCCGCCGGCCAGGCCCTCTGGCCTCCTCCTCAGGCCGTCTCCTCTGTGCGCGCCTCGGGGCCCTCCTTCCCCGTCGCCGCATCGTCTGAGTCCCCAGCGCCGACGCCACGGTCGCCTCGTCGACCGTCCTGCAGCGCCGTCCGCCCTCTGGCCTCCCTCCGTCACCGTTCCGGCCACCGAGCGCCTCCAGGAAGGCCCCCGCTCCGCCGCACGCCGTGGCCTTCCCTCTGGCCAGAGGCCCCCGCCTCCCCGAGCGCCATGGCCACCGCGTCCCATCCCCACCGAGGCCTGCTGCCTCCTTCCTTTGTCGCTGCTGTCCCGTGCTGCTGTGACAGTGACCGTGCCCTTTTTGTTGTTTTTGTTACTGCTGTTGTTTCGCCAAGTGTTTCTTAAGGTGTGACCAAGACAGGCAAGATCGACGCAAGAACTGAACGTCTACGACACATGAACATGTACCACTACCGTCGCCGGAAGCGCCAAGTACCACGACGGACACCGAGTACCTCTACATGACCCGGCAAGTACCCCTACGACCGAGTACCACGACGACCCGAACGACTACCGATGACCGTGAACAACTACCGCCGTCGTGGAACCGCCAAGACGAACATGTACCCCTACGTCGACGACGACCGCGACAAGTACCACTACCGACGCCCGGATCCGTCGGCACCCTCAAGTACCACTACGAACGCCGACGTGACAAGTACCTCTTCGGAAACGGAAACGCCTACGTGAACGTCTACCGTCGCCCCGAGTACCACTACCGTCGCCCGGAAACGAGGAATTCGCGAAGTACCACGACATGGTGACGTGAACCACTACTTCCTCTCCGATGAACGAGAACAACTACTTCCCTCTACGGAACGACTTCTTCCTCTTCGGAAACGTGAACCACTACTTCCTCTATGACTCACGAGAACGTCTACTTCCACTACTTCCTCTCCGACCGCGAGTACCTCTTCTTCCTCTACGTCTCGAACCACCCCGAAACGCACGCTTCGAAGGTATAACCCCGAGACGATGACCCGTGGATGCTTGTTGTGTTGTATGAAATGTCTCCCGTGTGTGCTCCGTGCCGTTTCGACCTTTTGTCATGTTCCTCGGTTGCCTCGTCACCGACTCATGGGAACCCGGTAACGGGATCGCCCCACCTCTTTCATCTCGTTTGACTCGCTCATGCCATCTTACCTTTTGCATCGGACTCTCATTGAGTTACCGGTACCGATATGTTGCCGTGGCATCATTTTCGGAATCATTGCCGTGGCACCCTCTTTCTTTCCACCACGGTGACAAATGCTTCATCTTCTTGTCAACCTTTTAATAAAACTTGCATAAACTTGTTCATGTCATCCGCATCATATTAACAACATTATAAATGTGTGTTTTGTTGTTGCTTATAATTATTAAACATGCTCATGGGGATTTTCCGGATATGTTGTTGTTATCCTCCGGCCTCATTTAAAATGTCTAAATAGTGTAGTTTCTTTATGTTTCACCTCTTGCCATGCTAAAAACATTTAATCTTGTCTTGTTAATAACGAGAGTCAATTAAATAATTAATGTGGTGTTTTGTCAATATGCAACTCGTGCATATTGAGCTCCACTTAACTTGTAGTATTTGTGAGCACTTGCCATGCCATGCATATTTAAACCGGACATGCATCATATTTGGATGTGCATCGTATGCCATGTTTTTGCTTGTGTGTTTACCGTGTTGTTTCTTCTTTCCGGTTGCTTCTCTTGTTAGCTTCGGTTTCGTTCCAGAGTTGTGAGGATTCTCTCGTCTGTGTTGCTCCGTCTACTTCGTGGATCCGTTCTTCTCCCTTGTGGAATCCCAGGCAAGATGACCGAACCCGGATACCATTACTATCTTTGCCTATTGCTAGTAGTTCCGCTCTATAGTTTTGCCTCGATGCCCATGTCTTTCTTGTCAGCCTCCTACTTGTAACCATGAACCTGTTTAACCACCCTACCTATGCAATCCGTTGCTTGGCTAAGTACGCTTCGCTCAGCCCCTCTTATAGCATTGTTAGTTGCAGGTGAAGATTGAAGATGCTTGCTTCATGTTGAAGTTTGGTTGGGTTATATCACACTATATAAATGCTTAAATGAAATCATCTATATACTGGCAGGGTGGAAGGCTAAGCCTTTTGCTTGGTGTTTTGTTCCACTCATGCCGTTAGGAACCGTATAAACCGGTGTTATGTTCCTTGATTATGCGTTCCTAACACGGTTGGGGTGTATGGGACCCCCTTGATAAACCGCTAAGTGCTAAGTCTTTTCCAGCAAGTCCCAACTTTTGGTACTATTTGCCTCATAATAACAACTTAATTAATTAATTAAATTGCATAGGGAGTTAGCGCTACCCGAGGATTCTTAATTCTACATAGCAGGGGGGGCCAGTGCCGATGGTGTTGGTCCCAAACGGGGAGTCTGCGGGAACCACCACGGGGAAACTCGAGGTTTGGGTCCTGTAGAATCGCCCATCCGGTCGTGGCCTGAGACGAGATATGCGCGGCTACTATCAGGGTGTCGGCACGCCGGGAGGATTTGCTGGATTAGCCTTACCTTAGTTCGGTTTAACTTGAGCACGGGATTCCGAGAATACTCGGGTCTTCCCACCTATGGAGTTGCGACTCCGCGGATCGTGGGCTTGTGATGGGCCAAGTTGGAACACCCCTGCAGGGTTTGAACTTTCGAAAGCCGTGCCCGCGGTTATGTGGCAGATGGGAGCTTGTTAATTCCGGTTGTAGATAACTTGACACAATGTTTCTAATACACTACCAGCGTGTGTTCCGTGACTGTCAATTTCCGAATAGGGATTCGGGAGTTGAACACGGTGGGGTTATGTTTGATCGGCTTAGTTAGGATCACTTCGTGATCATCTTTCGACCGATGCTCTTCTCTTCTCGCTCTCTTTTGCGTAAGTTAGTGCTAGTTGCTGCTGCAGACTCTTGTTTGTTCCTTCACCTCTCGTTCTTTCTTCAGCCTTATCCTCACCCAAGGCTTAAATAGTCTTGTTACCCGGGAACGGGATTGCTGAGTCCTCGTGGCTCATAGTTACTACAACACCAGATGCAGGTTCAGCCGAGTATGACGCAGGAGCTGGTTCAAGTTCTTCACCAGGAGCTCGATGAAGTTTGTGGCTGTTTGCTTGTGACGTTTCGACGATCAGTAGTGGTTTCTACTAGGATTCGATCCTGACCTGTGGCTTTATGTTGTTTTGGTATCTTTCTTTTGGTTCTTCACCCGTAGTCGGGTTGTGATGTTTTGAATGATGTATTGCTTATGAATTGTATTGTGTGAAGTGGCGAGTGTAAGCCAACTATCTCCTTTTGCAATTTAATCCCTCTTTTACATGAGTAGTGCAAAGATACCAAACTTGAGATCATTCTAGGATGGGCTTATACCTTTAAGTCGTGCCTCGACACGTAGGAGGTATAGTCCCATCCTGGGCATTACAAGTTGGTATTCAGAGCCTTCTCCGACCTAGAAGCCCCCACTGATTGATCGAATCGTTGACGGTTGAGTCTAGGCACACACTGAAAACTTTTTGAGTCCTATATTATATCGAAGAGTAGGATTTCTTTGCTTCTCATCCCCTTTCTCTCTGGTGAGGACTCCGGACGATTACTCTTTTCTCTTCTACTTTAAAAAATTGCACCAAATTTTTTTAGGATCCCGCGAGTATTCTGGGATTGTTTCGATGTTTTTGTGACAAGGATATTGTTCTCGATGCCTCCTGTTACCGAGGAGTTGAGCTTCGGGGTATCATTGTAACAAGCATATCGCGGCAGTACTAAATACTTAAGACGGCCGACATCGAAAATCTCTCCTATACGGCCAGTGGCAAGATAACCCCGACATCACCCAGTACTGGGGAGGTAGTTCGAGAGTATTGCCATAGCTTGTTATAGTGGATGCTTTTCGAAGGTCCGAGGTAAACAGTTTCCGAGAAAGACTGGTTATGTGTTGAAGGATGGATACACCTGGATGTAGGTTTAGAGTTGATTGCGCGGTGCTTCCCGTGTATCCCCAACACCTGATTGCATAACTGGAAACTTTCGGAAATCTATAGGTGGGTTCATCTAGTAGTTCTAGGCATTCTTCCAACGGATGCTCGATATGAAGTTCGGGGTTCTACATTGAGTGAAGTGGTTTTATGGACTTGTTCTGATCGGGAGTTGCATCTTAAAGGGTCCTTGGCTATGCTGATCCGGGGATTGCAAAACCCTTTTGTAACACGTTCCATGAGCTCTCAGCACAAAGATGTCGAATGAAACTTCTATCTTGTATTTGTTCTATCTGATCCTTGTTCCTTTTTATTTATCTTTTCTTCTTCCAAGTGGCTTCTCGACAAGTTGACGTACCTGCGGAATTCATTCGTTCAAGTCTCTGTTCGAATGATGTTGTGAAGATTAGGCTGTTGCATATCTACCCTTTGTTTTGTTTTGATTCTGGTATTCGAGATGCTTCGATGTCAAATGTTGATTCCATACCTTTCCTAATCGGTGTTCTCATATTTCTATGGGAGTGCTAGCCCTTCTTGATCATTGAGCTTGTCTTGTTAATTCTTTCAACCGGTGTGCCTTCTCTTCAAGTTACTCCATGCAGACGTCGTGAGAATCTGACGATTTGTCTGTTTCAATCATCTCAAGTTGTCTTTGTTTTTTGCCACCCTCCCACCCTTCTTCTTCTCGGAGTCAGAATTCTAGAATGAAATATCCATTTTATTCATGTGATGTTTCTTCATTCTTTCCTTCAATGTTCTTATCCGGTGCTTTATCATGAAGATGATTTAGAGCTTCAAGTCATCATTCTTGTTCTCATAATTCTGCCAGTGGATGTAATTCAAGATTTTGGTGTTCATCTTATCCTTTTCCTCATTTCACAATGCTTTCTTATTCCGGTGCACCAATTAGTCATTCTCCTCTTGCTATTCATATCCGGAGAGCTCAAGATATCTCAGAAGATTCATAATTCCATTCTTAATCCGTTCAAATTATTAATTGAGCATTGTCATCTTATTCAAGCCTTTTTAATTCAACCGGTGCAATATCTCTTAAGCAATCTTTTCAACGGTGATTTTCTTTGAGTGGGCCCTAACCCACAGGTCTTTTCCCAGGATCTTACCTGACTCTTCTTTTCCGGCGAATTCTTTTTAAAGTGTGACGTAAGAATGATTTCCATCAGTCACATGCCTTCTCCAAGATCGTTTTCAAATTCTTGTTCATCATTGTTTCAACCTTTTAATTCTTCATTCCGGAGTGCTCAACAATTCCTCATGGCATTTCTCGTCTTCATTCTCAACATTTGGAGACCGGAGAAGTGTTTCTCTTAAATCTTGACCCGTCTTCTTGAAGATTTGTGGTTCTAGCTTCATGCCATCCTCATTATCGTTTGATTGTGAGGAACCCTTTTATGCCATCCGGAGCTTTTTCATGAATTCTTTTCTTTGTGATCCTCCGAAGGCCATCATTTCAGAATATTTCTTCGTTCTCAGTTTTCAACTTCGTCCTCCAAATATTCTTCATTGATGTCTCTTCGTTCGTCTCCCTATTCTTACGGTGGTTCTTTCAAGTTACTCTTCCGTTTTTATCGTATCAATTCATTTGTTCTTTCATAATCCGAGCTTGTGCGAGATCTCTCTTAATTCTTTGCAACGAGAATAAGTAGTATGCCAAATCCTTGGTTGTCATCAATTTAAATTGGTGAAGGAGATGCATAACATAATTCTTATTCTTATTTCCTTCAAGGTGATTTAATTCTTTTGTCTGGAGCTTGTTCATCATATCATATCCTTGGTCCTAAGTTGTTCATCTTGTTTTCCGGAGCTTCAAGTTATTTCAAGCACATCATTTCAAGCTCCATCTAATTCACCGCATGCCTTGAATCTTATTCTTTCATCTTTCACTTCTCATGCTTTCTTTACCGGAGTTCTTCATGGTGGTTCATCATGTTTTAATTCATCCTCGAATTCTTCATCAAGATTCTTGTTGGAGCTCAAGCATTCTTCATCATGCTTCCAATTGCAATTCTTTCTACAATATCTTTTCAGATGGTGTTATGTCATTCTTGTCAATTCCTTCATGTTTCATGATTCAAGAGTTATCAAGAATGAGATATTTAAACCCATCATTTTTTCTTTGTTCAGGAGATATTTTCAACCCTTCAATTTATCCCTTGGAGTTATCTTGGGTTGCTTTTCACCTAAAAGCTTTTCCCTAAGGATTTTGCTATTGTGGTGCTTATAAATGACCCAAGTTCTTCATTTTTCATTCCGGTGAAATAAGTTTTTGATCTCCTTGTTGATCTCAATCCAATCAATTGTTTCCGTCAGTGGCTGGTTGTCACCTCATAATTATGAGATGTTTTCCATAAGCCCATTTCAAGCTTATTCTTTTCGTTGTTGATATTTCCCAACAACTCTGTTCAACCCTTCTCCGTAAGGAGGATTTTCTAATTCATTCGTGGGAGAAGTTGTCATCTTCTTCTTCGATCTTTTCTTTCCAACGATCTAGCATCTATTCTTTCGTTCCGGAGGCTTTGTAATGTTGCTCTCTCCAAACCATCATATCATTTTATCGAGATCATGTTCTTTTACTTGCTTATCATTTCACCGGAGTGTTGTATTTTTCATTCAAGTTCTCTCATCATATCAAGTTTTGCCTATCTTTTTAACCGGAGTGCTGTCTAAATCTTTCTTACCCTTGAGCCATTCTTTCAATTGTTTCGGAGGCAATATATGGTTGATTTTCATCAAGTATCACTCCATCTCCTTAAGTTTTGTTCATTTCCTTCCATTTTCAGACGGAGTGCTGCCCAAATTCTGTCATTCTTATTCCTTGGCTATACCATTGAGGTTTCATATTCTTTTGGTTCCTAAGCTCTTGTTTCATGTCTTTCAACCTGCAAGGTTCTCGTGATGTTCCTTGTTCCCTTTCCTAACGGAGTTTTCATATTTGTTCATCTCCGTTGCATTCTTTCTTTCAAGATTGTTCTACCTCTCATGGTTCCTGGTTTCACTCGTCTGTCAAAGAAGCAACTTTGTTTTACCTCTTCCTCTTCCGTTTTTACCCGGTGATATCTCTAGGATCTCGGGTCGAGATCCTCTGTTAGTGTGGGAGAGTTGTGACGCCCGAGACCGACGTCCCAGAAGATTCCAGAAGATTCCCGAAGTTCCAGATGTTCCGGGGTCTCCCGTGTGTTCTTTGTGCTTGCTTTATTTACTTTTGCATTGCATCATGTCATCATGGCATCATGTCATATTTTATTTTTGCATCTCAACCTAATAAACCGTGTGGACCTTCGGTCCATTTAAATCGAGGGAAGGTGACTTCTCTTTATAACATAGAAAAGCCTCTCAATATTTAGGGAGCTATATTAATAAATATTTCGTTGCTTCGGAATCACCGTAACACACTTGCATAATTTCCCCATTGCCTTTTCACTTCAAGTTTCTTCCAAAAACCTTGCCAATAATTCTTTCCGTTGTTTCGAGGTTCCTCCAAAAATTGGAGCATTTTTGGACACTTCTATAATCAAGTTTTAGTTCAAAACTATTTGAATTAAATTCAAATATGTTTGAATTATTTTCCGATCTGGCCTTTTATATTTTTCTCCGGTCGTGCTTATTTTTTTATGTGCCCGAGAAAAATACTCCTTTGTCCTAATTCTTGCCCTAACCACCTCCTCTTTTTCTTGTCTTTTGTTTCTGCTAAAAGAAATAAAAGAAGTGCAGCCCAGGCCCCCCTGGCCCATCCTTCCTCCTGCCCTTTTTCCCTCCTGGGCCTCTAGTCCTCCTTCTCGGCCCATCCTTTCCTCTCTCCCCAGCCGGCCCAACCTGGCCCGCAGCCTCCCAACCCTAGCTACTTCACTCTCTCCCTCCGTTTTCCTCCCGAGCGCCGCCAGCCCGAACCCTCGACCCCGTTTTCCCATCGCTCGCTCTGCCTCTTCCCTCTCCCATCGCTCACCCTCTTCCCTCTCCCTCGAACCCCCGTTCCCTCGATCTTCTTCCCCTCGCCCCGAGCCTCCATCTCCCTCCTCCCGAGCGCCTGCTTCGATCCCTCCGCGCAGGAGCCCCGCGCCTGCTCTGCGCCTCCCTCCTCTCCGCGTCTCGAAGACAGCACGCCCGCGCCCCTCGCCAGGAGCAGCGGCCAGGCCCGAGGCCGCACCTCTACCTGGCCTCCCGCGGCGCTCCTACAGCCCCGTCGCCCAGGGCCGGAGTCCGGTCAGCGCCCTCCTCTCCAGCGCCGGCCAGGGGAGCCGCCCCGCCGGCCAGGCCCTCTGGCCTCCTCCTCAGGCCGTCTCCTCTATGCGCGCCTCGGGGCCCTCCTTCCCCGTCGCCGCATCGTCTGAGTCCCCAGCGCCGACGCCACGGTCGCCTCGTCGACCGTCCTGCAGCGCCGTCCGCCCTCTGGCCTCCCTCCGTCACCGTTCCGGCCACCGAGCGCCTCCAGGAAGGCCCCCGCTCCGCCGCACGCCGTGGCCTTCCCTCTGGCCAGAGGCCCCCGCCTCCCCGAGCGCCATGGCCACCGCGTCCCATCCCCACCGAGGCCTGCTGCCTCCTTCCTTTGTCGCTGCTGTCCCGTGCTGCTGTGACAGTGACCGTGCCCTTTTTGTTGTTTTTGTTACTGCTGTTGTTTCGCCAAGTGTTTCTTAAGGTGTGACCAAGACAGGCAAGATCGACGCAAGAACCGAACGTCTACGACACATGAACATGTACCACTACCGTCGCCGGAAGCGCCAAGTACCACGACGGACACCGAGTACCTCTACATGACCCGGCAAGTACCCCTACGACCGAGTACCATGACGACCCGAACGACTACCGATGACCGTGAACAACTACCGCCGTCGTGGAACCGCCAAGACGAATGTGTACCCCTACGTCGACGACGACCGCGACAAGTACCACTACCGACGCCCGGATCCGTCGGCACCCTCAAGTACCACTACGAACGCCGACGCGACAAGTACCTCTTCGGAAACGGAAACGCCTACGTGAACGTCTACCGTCGCCCCGAGTACCACTACCGTCGCCCGGAAACGAGGAATTCGCCAAGTACCACGACATGGTGACGTGAACCACTACTTCCTCTCCGATGAACGAGAACAACTACTTCCCTCTACGGAACGACTTCTTCCTCTTCGGAAACGTGAACCACTACTTCCTCTACGACTCACGAGAACGTCTACTTCCACTACTTCCTCTCCGACCGCGAGTACCTCTTCTTCCTCTACGTCTCGAACCACCCCGAAACGCACGCTTCGAAGGTATAACCCCGAGACGATGACCCGTGGATGCTTGTTGTGTTGTATGAAATGTCTCCCGTGTGTGCTCCGTGCCGTTTCGACCTTTTGTCATGTTCCTCGGTTGCCTCGTCACCGACTCGTGGTAACCCGGTAACGGGATCGCCCCACCTCTTTCATCTCGTTTGACTCGCTCATGCCATCTTACCTTTTGCATCGGACTCTCATTGAGTTACCGGTACCGATATGTTGCCGTGGCATCATTTTCGGAATCGTTGCCGTGGCACCCTCTTTCTTTCCACCACGGTGACAAATGCTTCATCTTCTTGTCAACCTTTTAATAAAACTTGCATAAACTTGTTCATGTCATCCGCATCATATTAACAACATTATAAATGTGTGTTTTGTTGTTGCTTATAATTATTAAACATGCTCATGGGGATTTTCCGGATATGTTGTTGTTATCCTCCGGCCTCATTTAAAATGTCTAAATAGTGTAGTTTCTTTATGTTTCACCTCTTGCCATGCTAAAAACATTTAATCTTGTCTTGTTAATAACGAGAGTCAATTAAATAATTAATGTGGTGTTTTGTCAATATGCAACTCGTGCATATTGAGCTCCACTTAACTTGTAGTATTTGTGAGCACTTGCCATGCCATGCATATTTAAACCGGACATGCATCATATTTGGATGTGCATCGTATGCCATGTTTTTGCTTGTGTGTTTACCGTGTTGTTTCTTCTTTCCGGTTGCTTCTCTTGTTAGCTTCGGTTTCGTTCCAGAGTTGTGAGGATTCTCTCGTCTGTGTTGCTCCGTCTACTTCGTGGATCCGTTCTTCTCCCTTGTGGAATCCCAGGCAAGATGACCGAACCCGGATACCATTACTATCTTTGCCTATTGCTAGTAGTTCCGCTCTATAGTTTTGCCTCGATGCCCATGTCTTTCTTGTCAGCCTCCTACTTGTAACCATGAACCTGTTTAACCACCCTACCTATGCAATCCGTTGCTTGGCTAAGTACGCTTCGCTCAGCCCCTCTTATAGCATTGTTAGTTGCAGGTGAAGATTGAAGATGCTTGCTTCATGTTGAAGTTTGGTTGGGTTATATCACACTATATAAATGCTTAAATGAAATCATCTATATACTGGCAGGGTGGAAGGCTAAGCCTTTTGCTTGGTGTTTTGTTCCACTCATGCCGTTAGGAACCGTATAAACCGGTGTTATGTTCCTTGATTATGCGTTCCTAACACGGTTGGGGTGTATGGGACCCCCTTGATAAACCGCTAAGTGCTAAGTCTTTTCCAGCAAGTCCCAACTTTTGGTACTATTTGCCTCATAATAACAACTTAATTAATTAATTAAATTGCATAGGGAGTTAGCGCTACCCGAGGATTCTTAATTCTACATAGCAGGGGGGGCCAGTGCCGATGGTGTTGGTCCCAAACGGGGAGTCTGCGGGAACCACCACGGGGAAACTCGAGGTTTGGGTCCTGTAGAATCGCCCATCCGGTCGTGGCCTGAGACGAGATA
>LR738713.1:508282321-508400461 GCA_902687465.1 Secale cereale
GCGCGGCTACTATCAGGGTGTCGGCACGCCGGGAGGATTTGCTGGATTAGCCTTACCTTAGTTCGGTTTAACTTGAGCACGGGATTCCGAGAATACTCGGGTCTTCCCACCTATGGAGTTGCGACTCCGCGGATCGTGGGCTTGTGATGGGCCAAGTTGGAACACCCCTGCAGGGTTTGAACTTTCGAAAGCCGTGCCCGCGGTTATGTGGCAGATGGGAGCTTGTTAATTCCGGTTGTAGATAACTTGACACAATGTTTCTAATACACTACCAGCGTGTGTTCCGTGACTGTCAATTTCCGAATAGGGATTCGGGAGTTGAACACGGTGGGGTTATGTTTGATCGGCTTAGTTAGGATCACTTCGTGATCATCTTTCGACCGATGCTCTTCTCTTCTCGCTCTCTTTTGCGTAAGTTAGTGCTAGTTGCTGCTGCAGACTCTTGTTTGTTCCTTCACCTCTCGTTCTTTCTTCAGCCTTATCCTCACCCAAGGCTTAAATAGTCTTGTTACCCGGGAACGGGATTGCTGAGTCCTCGTGGCTCACAGTTACTACAACACCAGATGCAGGTTCAGCCGAGTATGACGCAGGAGCTGGTTCAAGTTCTTCACCAGGAGCTCGATGAAGTTTGTGGCTGTTTGCTTGTGACGTTTCGACGATCAGTAGTGGTTTCTACTAGGATTCGATCCTGACCTGTGGCTTTATGTTGTTTTGGTATCTTTCTTTTGGTTCTTCACCCGTAGTCGGGTTGTGATGTTTTGAATGATGTATTGCTTATGAATTGTATTGTGTGAAGTGGCGAGTGTAAGCCAACTATCTCCTTTTGCAATTTAATCCCTCTTTTACATGAGTAGTGCAAAGATACCAAACTTGAGATCATTCTAGGATGGGCTTATACCTTTAAGTCGTGCCTCGACACGTAGGAGGTATAGTCCCATCCTGGGCATTACACGTATCAACTCCCCCAAGCTTAAACCTTTGCTTGTCCTCAAGTAATTAAGTTGATAAACTGGAAGTGATAAAGAAAAACTTTGACAAACTCCGTTTGCTCTTCTTGTTGTAAATATGTAAAGCCAACATTCAAGTTTTCAGCAAAGATCATGAACTAACCACATTCACAATAACTCTCAAGTCTCATGTCTACTCATATCAATGGCATAATCAACTAGCGAGCAATAATAATAAACCTCGGATGAGAACACTTTCTCAAAACAATCATAATATGATATAACAAGATGGTATCTCGCTAGCCCTTTCTGAGGCCGCAAAACATAAATGCAGAGCACCTTGAAGATCAATGACTGACTAGACATTGTAATTCATGGTAAAAGAGATCCAGTCACAATCATATGCAATGCAAATTAATAGCAATACATGCAAATGACAGCGGTGCTCTCCAACTGGTGCTCTTTAATAAGAAGATGATGACTCAACATAAAAGTAAATAGATAGGACCTTCGCAGAGGGAAGCAGGGATTTGTAGAGGTGCCAGAGCTCAATTTTGAAATAGAGATGCATAATATTTTGAGTGGTATACTTTCATGTCAACATAGCAACCAAGAGATCTCGATATCTTCCATGCTACACACATTATAAGCGGTTCCCAAACAGAATGGTAAAGTTCATACTCCCCAACCACCAACAAGCACACTCCACGGCTAGCCTGAAACAACATGTACCGTCCAAACTAGCAACAGCCCTGGGGGAGTTTTGTTTAATTATTATGATTTGAGCATGGGATTGGGCATCCCGGTTACCAGCCATTTTCTCATGAATGATGAGCAGAGTCCACTCATCGTGAGAATAACCCACCTAGCATGGAAGATATAAACAGCCCTAGTTGATACATGAGCTGTTCGAGCATACAAAACAGAATTTCATTTGAAGGTTTAGAGTTTAGCACATACAAATTTACTTGGAACGGCAGGTAGATACCGCATGTAGGAAGGTATTGTGGACTCATATGGAATAACTTTGGGGTTTATGGAAGTGGATGCACAAGCAGTATTCCCGCTTAGTACAGGTGAAGGCTAGAAAGGGACTGGGAAGCGACCAACTAGAGAGCGACAACAGTCATGAACATGAATTAAAATTAATCAACAATGAATGCAAGCATGAGAAGGATATAAATCACCATGAACATAAATATCATGGAGGCTACGTTGATTTTGTTTCAACTACATGCATGAACATGTGCCAAGTCAAACCACTTGAATCGTTCAAAGGAGGATACCACCATATCATACGACATCACAACCATTTTAACATCATGTTGACACGCAAGGTAAACCATTATAAACTCCTCGCTGATTAAGCATGGCATGAACAACTATGATCTCTAATTGTCATTGCAAGCATGTTTCATTCATAATAGGCTGAATCAGGAACGATGAACTATCATATTTACAAAAACAAGAGAGGTCGAGTTCATACCGGCTTTTCTCATCTCAATCAATTCATCATATATCATCATTATTGCCTTTCACTCGCACGACCGAACGGTGTGGATAATAATAATAGTGCACGTGCATTGGACTAAGCTGGAATATGCAAGCATTTAATACAAGAGAGAAGACAAAGTAATATGGCTCATGGTTAAATAAATAGTAATGCATATAAGAGCCACTAAACATTTTCATCATGGTCTTCTCCTCTTGACCCCCAAAGAAAAGAAAAGAAACTATTTACACGGGAAAGCTCCCAACAAGCAAAAGAAGAACGAGAAATCTTTTTGAGTTTTCTTTTAATTACTACCATTATAGGCATGAAAAGTAAACTAGCTAAAATGATACAACTAAATTTTTTGTTTTTCTTAAGGTTTTTCTAACACACAAGAAAAAGACTAAGAAAAGAAATGAAACTAGCATGGATAGTACAATGAAAGAGTGTGAGCACCGACTACTGGAACAAGTGTGTGAACATGAATGTAATGTCGGTGAGAAATACGTACTCCCCCAAGCTTAGGCTTTTAGCCTAAGTTGTTCTATTACCACGGATCAAAGCTACTCTCTCCGGTGCACGGAGGAGCGTCCTCTAGGTGCCACTGGTTGGCAATCTCATCCGTATCCCATCGATAAACCGATTGCCGATAAGGGTCAAGTGGTGGCTCCGGCTCCGGCTCCGGCTCTGAAGCTTGTGCCTGGCTCCAGTACGTATAGACGGCATCTGGCAAAACGAGGTACATGCCTGAAAATAGATCAAACAGAGATGGTGCAGGCACGTTAATAATCTCACAATATTTTTCATCAAACCTCAATTTATACTTAAGCAGCTTCTTCTTGTCTTTAACAATAAAATCATGTGCTATCATACTCTTATAATCTAGAAAAACCGGGGCCAACAACTTTTCTTCCTTCTCATGATGCCTAATGGGTATTCTAAAGTGTTCAGCAAGGCATGAAGCAAAGATGCCTCCAAAGATGGGACCCTTTGTACGGTTCAGACTTAATTGTTTAGCAACAACAACACCCAAGCTAAAAGTTGTGTCTTGAAACAAAGCATGGCGCAAAATGACAATATCAGGGGCACTAAGATTCCCACTGTTCCCGCGACCAATTAATCATCTACTAGCAAATATCGCAAAGTAGCATAGAACAGGAAAATGTATACTAGTAACTCTTGCCCCTGAAACTTGTCTCGTTTCCCCTACAACTATCATATCAATAAACCCCTCAACATCTTTACGATGTGGTTCCTCAAGACTACCAGCAAAAGGTATCTTACATACTTGACAAAATTCATAGAACGTCATCTCCTTAACATCATCATATAAATGAAATTTCACTGAAGGTGGTGATTTCTTAGCATGAAAATGAAAGTTTTGCGTGAAAATATTAGTGAACAAGAGATACTATTCATGCTAGTCGTGGAGGAAGACGGTGAGGCCTGCATTCTCCGCCAAATAATAAAATTCTTTATAAACCCCGATGGCTTCCAAAAACTCATTGCAAGGCCATTCACACGGCCGAACTTCCGCAGTGCGAGGAAGATTGTATTTGGGCTTCTTATTCTCTTCCTTCTGCTTATCCTTTGAACTTTGACTGGAAGAGCCTCTCAACAATCTCCTCATCATTTTCTTCCTCTGAAAATTTCTGAAATTTTTAGTGACTCAAAATAAAATTGAACCAAACTCAACAAGATTGATAGCAACTACTCCTACAAGTGCCTAGAGACTATATCATGCATTAGAACTACTTGGAACCACATAAATTGACATGCAAGCTCAAGAACAGGGTTACCTAAGCAGAAAAAATTTGTAATGGATAAAGCACTAGAACAAAAACTAATTGGATCAATGGAGGAGTCACATACCAAAGAACAATCCCCCCAAACAGTTTTGTGGATGGAGCTTTGAGCAAGGAGATTGAAAATGGCAGCAAGATGAGCTAGAACTCGTGCTTGAGCTGGATAGTGATTTTTTTGGGAGGAAGTAGGAGTGTGTGGGTGCTGGAGTAAGTGGAGGGGGGGCACGTGGGGCCCACGAGGCAGGGGGCACACCCTGTTCCCTCATGGCCAGGTGCTGGCTCCCCCTGCTGTGTTCTCAGTGCCAAATATTCTCAAATATTCTAGAAAAAAAATCATATTTCAATTTCAGGGCATTTGGAGAACTTTTATTTTCGGGGTATTTTTTATTGCACGAATAACTCTGAAAACAGAGAGAAAATACTATTTTTGCTTTATTTAATCTAATTAACAGAAAGTAAAAGGAGGGTACAGAAGGTTGTGCTTTCTAGATTCACCCGTCTCATGCTCATCAAAAGGAATCTATTAACGAGGTTGATCAGGTCTTGTTAATAAACTCTTCCCGAATAACATGAAATCGGAGAATTTTCGGATAACACTAGGTTACCTCAATGGGGATATGCATGTCCCCAACAATAAGAATATCGTATTTCTTCTTGACGGAAGGAAGAGGAAATTCAAAACCTCCAATAGTAATCATTGAAATTTTTCCAATAGAATTGATACTTTGGACCTGAGGTTGTTTCCTCGGAAAGTGTACCGTATGCTCATTACCACTGACATGAAAAGTGACATTGCCTTTGTTGCAATCAATAACAGCCCTTGCAGTATTCAAAAAGGGTCTACCAAGGATAATAGACATACTACCGTCCTCGGGAATATCAAGGATAACAAAGTCTGTTAAAATAGTAACATTTGCAACCACAACAGGCACATCCTCACAAATACCGACAGGTATAGCAGTTGATTTATCGGCCATTTGCAAAGATATTTCAGTAGGCGTCAACTTATTCAAATCAAGTCTATGATATAAAGAGAGAGGCATGACACTAACACTGGCTCCAAGATCACATAAAGCTGTTTTAACATAGTTTCTTTTGATGGAGCAATGTATAGTGGGTACTCCTGGATCTCCTAGTTTCTTTGGTATTCCACCTTTAAAAGTGTAATTGGCAAGCATGGTGGAAATTTCAACTTCAGGTATCATTCTTTTATTGGTAACAATATCTTTCATATACTTAGCATAAGGATTTGTTTTAAGCATATCAGTCAAACGCATACGCAAAAAGATAGGTCTAATCATTTCAGCAAAGCGCTCAAAATCCTCATCATCATTTTTCTTGGATGGTTTAGGAGGAAAAGGCATGGGTTTCTGAACCCATGGTTCTCTTTCCTTACCGTGCTTCCTAGCAAAAAAGTCTCTCTTATCATAACGTTGATTCTTTGATTGTGGGTTATCAAGACCAACATGAGGTTCAATCTCTACATCATTGCCATTGCTAGGTTGAGCATCATCATGAACATCATCATTAAAATTATCATTAGGTTCATGTTCATTACCTGATTGTGTTTCAGCATCAGAGATAGAGATATCATTGGGATTCTCAGGTGTGTCAGCTACAGGTTCACTAGAAGCATGCAAAGTCCTATCATTTTTCTTTTTCTTCTTCTTAGAAGGACTAGGTACATCTACATTAGCTCTCTGAGAATCTTGCTCAATTCTCTTAGGATGGCCTTCAGGATACAGAGGTTCCTGAGTCATTTTACCACCTCTAGTCACAACTCTAATAGCATTATCATTTTTCTTACTATTTAATTCATTGAGCAAATCATTTTGTGCTTTAAGTACTTGTTCTACTTGAGTGGTGACCATAGAAGCATGTTTACTAATGAGTTTCAGTTCACCTTTAACTCTAGACATATAGTCACTCAAGTGTTCAATCATATAAGCATTACGTTGCAATTGTCTACCAATATAAGCATTGAAGTTTTATTGTTTTACAATGAAGTTGTCAAACTCATCTAAGCATTGGCTAGCAGACTTATAACGAGGAATATCACCATCATCAAATCTATAAAGAGAATTTACCTTTACTACATGTGTTGGGTTATCAAGACCATGTATTTCTTCAATAGGTGGTAAATTCTTAACATCTTCAGCTTTAATACCTTTTCTTTCATAGATTTCTGTGCCTCGTATCTTCAGGACTGAGAAAAAGAACACCCCTTTTCTTCGGAGTTGGCTTAGGGGCTGGTTCAGGAAGTGTCCAATTATTTTCATTGGGCAACATATTATTCAATAGTAATTCAGCTTGATCAACTGTTCTTTCCCTGAAAACACAACCAGCACAACTATCCAGGTGGTCTATGGAAGCATGGGTTAGTCCATTATAAAAGACATCAAGTATTTCATTCCTCTAAAGAGGAAGATCAGGCAAATGATACGTCCATTTTGCATCATGCTTATATGTTGATATTATCGCATTATGGGCTATTATTACTTGTTATGTCACAATACTTATGCCTTTTCTATCTTATTTTACAAGGTTTACATGAAGAGGGAGAATGCCGGCAGCTGCAATTCTGGGCTGGAAAAGGAGCAAACTCTGGAAACCTATTCTGCACAACTCCAAAAGCCCTGAAACTCCACAGAACTCTGTTTCAGAAAATATAAAAAATATCTGGCGAAAGAAGTTCACGAGGGGGGCCACCGACTGTCCACGAGGGTGGGGGCGCCCCCCCTAGGGCGCGCCCCTGTCTCGTGGGCCCCTTGAAGGCCCCCCGATGCCCATCTTCTCCTATATGAGGTGTTTTGACCTGGAAAAATCATAAGGAGGCTTTCGGGACCAGCCACCACCGTCTCGAGGCGGAACCGAGGCGGAAACCAATGTAGGGCTCTGGCAGAGCTGTTCTGTCGGGGATACTTCCCTCCGGGAGGGGGAAATCATCACTGCCGTCATTACCAACAACTCTCCCATCTTGGGGAGGGCTATCTTCATCAACATAGTCACCATCACCATCTCCTCTCAAACCCTAGTTCATCTCATTATCCAATCTTTGTACCCAAACCTCAGATTGGTACGTGCGGGTTGCTAGTAGTGTTGATTACTCCTTGTAGTTGATGCTAGTTGGTTTATTTGGTGGAAGATCATATGTTCAGATCCATTATGCATATTAATACCCCTCTGATCATGAACCATATTATGTCTTGTGAGTAGTTACTTTTGTTCCTGCGGACATGGGGGAAGTCTTGCTATTAGTAGTCATGTGAATTTGGTCTTCGTTCGATATTTTGATGAGATGTATGTTGTCTCTCCTCTAGTGGTGTCATGTGAACGTCGACTACATGACACTTCACCATTATTTGGGCCTAGAGGAAGTAATTGGGAAGTAATAAGTAGATGATGGGTTGCTAGAGTGACAGAAGCTTAAACCCTAGTTTATGCGTTGCTTCGTAAGGGGCTGATATGGATCCATATGTTTCATGCTATGGTTAGGTTTACCTTAATACTTCTTTTGTAGTTGCGGATGCTTGCATTAGAGGTTAATCATAAGTGGGAGGCTTGTACAAGTAAGGACAGCACCCAAGCACCGGTTCACCCACATACCAAATTATCAAAGTACCGAACGCGAATCAGACGATCGTGATGAAAACTAGCTTGACGATAATTCCCATGTGTCCTCGGGAGCGCTTTCCTTCATATAAGAGTTTGTCCAGGCTTGTCCTTTGCTACAAAAAGGATTGTGCCACCTTGCTGCACTTTATTTACTTTTACCTTTTGTCACTTGCTACCAATTACCTTATCACAAAACTATCACTTACCTATAATTTCAGTGCCTGCAGAAAATACCTTACTGAAAACTGCCTATCATTTCCTTCTGCTCCTCGTTGGGTTCGACACTCTTACTTATCGAAAGGACTACGATAGATCCCTTACACTTGTGGGTCATCAAGACTCTTTTCTGGCGCCGTTGCCGGGGAGTGAAGCGCCTTTGGTAAGGAAAAATTTATATAGTGTGCTGAAATTTATTGTCACTTGTTACTATGGCTCAAAATCCTTTGAGGGGCTTGTTCGGGGTATCTTCACCCCGACCAGAAGAAAAAAGAGTTGCTCCTCAACCTACTGCACCTACTGAAAATGTTTGCTTTGAAATTCCTTCGGGTATGATAGAGAAACTTCTTGAAAATCCCTTTACAGGAGATGGAACACTGCATTCCGATTTACATCTAATCTATGTGGATGAGGTTTGTGGATTATTTAAGCTTGCAGGTATGCCCGAGGATGTTATCAAGAAGAAGGTCTTCCATTTATCTTTGAAGGGAGATTTATTGACATGGTTTAGGCTATGTGATGATATTGGATCATGGAACTATAATCGTCTGAAGTTGGAATTTCATCAGAAGTTCTTCCCTATGCACCAGGTTCATCGTGATCGTAATTATATTTATAATTTTTGGCCTCGCGAAGGAGAAAGCATCGCTCAAGCTTGGGGGAAGCTTAAGTCAATGTTATATTCATGCCCCAATCACGAGCTCTCAAAAGAAATGATCATTCAAAAATTTTATGCTCGGCTTTCTCTCAATTATCGCTCCATGCTCGATACTTCTTGTTCTCGCTCTTTTATGATGAAGATTGTTGAATTCAAATGGGATTTATTGGAAAGA
Source organism: Secale cereale (assembly GCA_902687465.1). Taxonomy (NCBI): domain Eukaryota; kingdom Viridiplantae; phylum Streptophyta; class Magnoliopsida; order Poales; family Poaceae; genus Secale; species Secale cereale. The sequence continues at coordinate 508,291,230 of LR738713.1, forward strand.
ATTAAATGCAACTCTGAAGATTGGGATCTCTACGAAGGTAAGGAGTTAGGTATGACCCCTAAGTTTGATTGTGTTAAAAGCTTTTATGGATACCGATGTTTTCCGTGAGTTTAGCACTAAATATGGACTTGACTCTGAGACAGTAGCTTCTTTCTGTGAATCTTTTGCTACTCATGTTGATCTCCCCAAGGAGAAGTGGTTTAAATACCATCTGTAAGGGCATCTCTTGCCTAGGGTTTTGGTGATGATGACAATACATGTGTGTACTAATCGTGCGTCATATATTACTCAGGTACACATTGTGTGGCGCAAGACGGTTAGGCCTTCCCTCTAGAAGGAAAAGATCGAAGACGGAGTTTCCGATGCTTTTTGTTTCCCTTGGTCATAGGAAATCCGTACTATTAAGAGGGAACCCACATTGGAAGGTATTGGGTGAATCAAGTCACGTACACAGTTACTATGCACCCACCATATTGCCTTCGTTCGAGGAGAGAGAGGTCCCCTTGGTTCTATGTGTGTGTGCAGTCTTCTCTACTGCGGTAGTTCCGGTCGAACCACTGCTACTAGTATCGCATAGGGGAGATACCCTTCTGTACTGGGTGCGGTGGTGGACCGGAAGTACCGGAGTCCTCTCGACAAACCGGTACTACCGGTATTCAGTGCGGTAGTACCGCTTGAACTACCACCACTCAGGAGCTATTGCCCCAGCGGATGTTCCGGCTCTACCACCGCCCCAACTACCGCCGTTGGTTAAAAACCTTCTGGACTTGAAGCGGTAGTTGACCGGTGGTGGAGCGGTAGTTCCGGTTTTCTCCGGAAGGCCGGTACTACCGTGTGCTACACCAGAAGTACCGCCCTGGTGTCATGGCCACGGTTTTCTTCACACACCGCTTTTACCGGTGGCTTGTGCGGAAGTACCGGCCCAGTGTATTTCTGCACATAACGGTTGGAATCTTGGGGACCCTATTTAAGGAGGTCCTTCTCCTACCTCCCACCTACCTCTTACCTCTCTCTCCTCCATTAATCCCCTTGAAGCTTTCTTGCCCGATCTCTCTCCCTAGCCACTCAAACTTGTTGATTTGATAGGGATTGAAGGAGGAAACCTAGATCTACACTCTCACCAAAGGAAACTTGATTCCCCCATACTTTCTTGTGTGGATTTTGTTACTCTTGGGTGTTTGAGCACCATAGACGGAAGAGGTCACTTCGGAGCCACATTCCATTGTGGTGAAGCTCCGAGGTTTCGTTGGGAGCCTCCAATTAAGTTGTGGAGAGAGCCCCAACCTTGTTTGTAAAGGTTCGGTTGCCGCCTTCAAGGGCACCATTAGTGGATTCACAGCATCTCGCATTGTGTGAGGGCGTGAGGAGATACGGTGGCCTTAGTGGCATCTTGGGGAGTATTGTGCCTCCACACCGCTCCGAACGGAGACGTACTTCCTCTCAAAGGGAAGGAACTCCGGGAACACATCCTAGTCTCCACCAGTTCCACTCTTGGTTATCTCTTACCTTTACTTGTTCTTGCTTCTTGCTAGTGCCTGGTGCTTGTGTAGTCTCTATTTGTGTTTGCATCATATAGGTTCCTCACCCAGTTGCATATCTAGACAACCTACTTTGATGCAAAGTTTAATTTGGTTAAGAAAAGCTAAAAATTGTTAGTTGCCTATTCACCCCCCTCTAGTCAACCATATTGATCCTTTCAATTGGTATCAGAGCCTCGTCTCTTTATTAAGGACTTCACCGTCCGAAGAGTATGGTTGACTCCGGTAGCGAGGAGGATGCGCACCCCCGTGCAAATCCGGTCACGCCTATCGTAGAGGGGAGTTCCTCCATCTCCTGAGAGGAGTTCAATGCGTCTTTAGACACGTTGAGAACCTCCATGACGGACGTGATTAAGAACATGTTTAAGGAGCATATAGAAAGTCTTAAAGTCTCCACCGCATCCTTGGAAGTGACTAATCCCACTAACAAGGTTGCGGATGCTAACTCCAACAAAGGGGAAGCTACTAGTGGTCATGGTACTTTGCCTAGTGATAGGGTTGGGAGTGGCACCTATGCTCATGTGGAACCACCTCCGGTTTACTGAGGACTAGTTCCTTCTACTCATCTTAATCATGTTGGGCCTCCTCCTAGGTTCATGAAAAATGAGGACTTTGCTTCTTGGGTGTATCGTTTTAAACGCCATTTGAATCATAGCTCTACTAACCTTTGGAGAATTATTGAGCAAGGTTTCTACCCGCATGATCCAAGCAACCTTACCCCAAGAGAAGCCGCGGATCATCAATTCAACGAGTCCGCTCTCTTCATCCTTCAAGATGTTATCCCTCCCGAAGATATTGCTCATCTCCGGCCGTTCGCCGTGGCCAAGGAGGCGTGGGATCATGTGGTCACATTGTACAAGGGAAGTGTGAGCATTCAACGCTCCAACTTTGAGGTTGTGCAAGATGAATCCGATGAGTTCGCCATGCTTGAAGATGAAGAACCCCGAGAGCTCTATCGAAGACTTACAACACTTGCGGTGACTCTTCGAGATCATGGGAGTAAGGATACGGATGACAATTGGATCAAGCGCAAATTTCTCAAGGCTATGATGCCTTATCACAAGTCCATGTCCTCCGTCATTCGTCAAAGACCGGACTTTCACTCCTTGTCTTCAAGTGAAGTGTTGGATGAATTTGTTGCTATGAGGATCTTGGACAAGACCGCCGACAATGCGGTGATGCGAGCTCAACGTTCAAAGAAGCCTAATCTTGCTTTGAAGGCCAAGGCTAACTTGGAACAGGATGATGAAGAGGAAGAAGAGGAGTGTTGCCCCGAAGACACCAAGTATGCCTATCATGAGCACATGGCTCTTGCTTCACGACAATTTTGGGGCAACAAGAAGAACACAAGGCCCAACTTTAACAAGAACAACTCAAGTGGTGGCAAGGGCAAACAACGCGTGAGAACTTGCTAAAATTGTGGCAATGTGAGTCACTTTGTGGCGGAGTGCCCATATGAGAAGAGGGAAGACAATGGTGGCAATCTCATCCGAAAGGACAAGGCCAAGTCTTTCCCAAACAAGAACAACTTCACCAAGAGGACTCCTCCAAAAGGGTTGGTCGCACAGGAGGAGTACAATGAAGATGATGATGATGATGTTGGTGAAAACACAATGGCCATGGCCTTCGTTGCCATTGTTTGAACTCCAAGGGTGTCTCTCTTCAACTCACCCAACGAGAACATCACTCCCAAGTGCCTCATGACAAAAGCCACCTCTAAGGTAACCTCCAACATCAAGACTACCATCACTACTAACCCTTCCTTGACGGATTGTATTGATGACAATGTGGAGGCAAAGGAGGAGGAAAATGAACGTGTGACATTCATGAGTAGTCTCAAGGGTAAGACCAAGAAGCACTTTGTTGCTCTCTTGGAACAACTCGGTGAAGCTCATGACATGGTCGAGGCTCACGAAGAGACCATCACTAAGATGGAAGGGCATAGTCGTGACTATGCCGATGAGATATCGGATCTCTCTAATTCTCTTGAGGAAGACCGTGGTCTTCGTTTGGCTCTTGAGGAGTCACACAATGATGATCATGCTAAACTAAAGAAAGATCTTGATCATGCTCTTGTTGTCTCTCGTGTGCTAGATTCCGAGAAGGCTAAACTTGGGATTGGCCATGCTAGACTCAAAGAGGAGTTTGACATACTTGACAAGGCTCACAAGGCCTTGAAAAGTGCTCATGCAAGCCTCAAAGAGTCTCATGATCAACTCCAAATGAAGCTAACCAAGGAGAAAGCCATATGGTCTTAATTGATAATGCAAATGCTACTAACCCATGTTGTGAGCATGTGCATCTTGTTGAGGAGAATGCCAAGTTGAAGGAGCAACTTGAGAAAGGCCTTGTATCTTGCATACAAGGTGAGAAGAATCTCAATGACCTTTTGAGCAATCAAAAGGAAGTTGTGGCAAAGGAGGGAATTGGGTTTGTTCCCAATTCCAAGTCAAAGAAGAAGAATGACAAGACCAAGCAACCTCCTCCTCTCAAGCAAACCTCTGTGAAGGCGGGAAAGGGTGTTCCTAAGGAGAAGAAGAACCACGTGAAGGGTGGGGGTGCCAAGAAGGTCAACCCCATTCCTTCCAACAAAGCCGGCGACTTTAACCCTTCTTATGTGTTGTGCCGTACTAGCGATGGACATGTTCATGCTAAATTTGTTGGTTCTACTTATGAGTACATTGAGTGGTCTATTTGGGTTCCTAAGACCCTTGTTGCTAACATCAAAGGACCCATTACAAAATGGGTACCTAAAACCAAGCATTGATTTCTTGTAGGAGTTTGCTTCCGGTGGAGGATCATGGTTGCTCGATAGTGGAGCAACAAATCATATGATCGGGAGCGAAGACTTGGTGGTGGACGTGCAAAAGGGATCATCTATGCCCACCAACGTCAAATGGGGTGATGCGTCATCTTCTAAGGTATTGGGACTTGGTAAGGTTGTCATTTCTCATGATCTCTCGATCGAGAATGTCATGCTTGTTGAGTCCCTTGCATATAATCTTCTTTCCGTTCGTCAACTTGCAATCATGGGTTTTGCTACATTCTTTGATGTTGATTCCGTGGCCCTCTTGTGGAGCAAGACTCTTAGTAGCCTTTGTTGGGCATGTCGAGAACGGTCTATATGTGATTAACTTTTCGAAGCGACCCACTAAGACCGCGACATGCCTAATGGATAAAGTTGACGTGGGATGGCTTTGGCATCGCCGTTTAGCCCACTTCAATATGAGATCTTTGCAAAGTCTTCTCAAGGGGGACCATGTCCGTGGACTAACAAATGTTAGCTTTGCCAAAGATCGTTCTTGTAGTGCCTGTATCGAAGGGAAGTTACATGAGACGGCTCACCCTCCCACGGCTGTCATCTATTCTTCTAGGCCCTTGGAGCTCCTTCACATGGATCTCTTTGGGCCTCCATCCTTTGATAGTCTTGGGGGTAGAAAATATTGCTTGGTGATTGTGGATGACTATTCAAGATACACTTGGGTATACTTCTTCAAGAGGAAGAGTGAGACTCAACAAACCGTCATCAACTTTGCAAATGAAGCACAAAGTCAACATAATGCAAAGATCTTGACGATAAGAAGTGACAACGGCTCCGAGTTTAAGAACTACACATTGGATGAGTTCCTTAGTGATGAGGGGATCAAGCATCAATATGCCGCACCTTACACCCCTCAACAAAATGGTGTAGCGGAGAGGAAGAACCGGACGTTGATGTACGCGGCAAGGACCATGATGGCGGAGTTCAAGTCTCCATATAACTTTTGGGCCGAAGTCATCAACACTGCATGTCATGCATCCAATCGACTCTATCTCCGCAAAGGCTTGAACAAGACTCCATATGAGATACTTACCGGGAACAAGCCCAACCTCAAGTACTTCCGGGTGTTTGGTTGTAAGTGTTTCATTCTCAAGAAAGGTGTTCGTTTTTCTAAATTTGAGGCTAGAGCTCATGAGGGCATATTTGTTAGTTATGCTACAAACTCTCATGCTTACCGGGTCCTCAATAAGTCCAATGGACTTATTGAGGAAATGTGTAACGTGGAGTTTGATGAAAATAATGGCTCCCAAGTGGAGCAAAGTGGTGTTTGTGATATAGGTGATGAAATTCCTCCCCAAGGCATAAGAAGAATGGGTATTGGTCAAATACTACCCATTGAGGAACCCCTTGTGGCTGAAGGAGAAGGACAATGTTCCACTCAAGTGGAACCATCACCTACCAAAGACCCACACGCTTCCGAAGAACAAAGTGAAGGCCCTCAACCAAATGAACAAGACCAAGGACAAGATCAAGTACAAAATGTTGATGATGATGTCCAAGGTCGAGTTCAAACCACTGAACATGTTCAAGATCAAGAGCAAGCTCAAGATCAAGAACAAGTTCAAGACGACGCTCATGATGATGAAGTATCACCTCCTCATCTATCTCTAGAGGAGCAATTGGATCGTCGTGCCGCTCAAGTCGCTTCCAAGCTAACTGCAAAAGGGCATATCTTGGAGAATGTGCTTGGAAGTCTTCGAAAGGGGGTAAGAACTCATAGACAATTGGCAAACTATTGTGAACATCACACGTTTGTCTCTTGTGTTGAACCTCAAAAGGTATATGAGGCGCTCGAGGATCCGGATTGGCTCAATGCCATGCATGAAGAACTCAACAACTTCGAGCGCAACAAAGTGTGGAGATTGGTGCCAAGGCCGACGGAGAACCATAATGTCATTGGAACCAAGTGGATATTCAAGAACAAGCAAGATGCTCACGGGATTGTCATCCGCAACAAGGCACGCTTGGTGGCACAAGGCTACTCCCAAGTCGAGGGTATCGACTACGGTGAAACCTTTGCCCCCGTTGCTCATCTTGAATCTATTCGTTTGTTGCTTGCCTATGCTTCTCATCATAACTTTAAATTGCAACAAATGGATGTAAAGAGTGCTTTTCTAAATGGTCCACTTAATGAGTTAGTGTATGTCAAACAACCCCCCGGATTAGAGGATCCCAAGTTTCCCGATCATGTGTATCAACTCGATAAGGCACTCTATGGCCTTAAACAAGCCCCACGTGCATGGTATGATCACCTTACCGAGTTGTTACAAGATCATGGGTTTGAAATTGGGCTAATCGACCCCACTCTTTTTACTAAGAAGGTCAAAGGGGAGTTGTTTGTATGCCAACTATATGTTGATGATATTATCTTTGGTTCTCCTAACAAAGCTTTTAATGAGGAATTTGCTGCACTCATGACCGCGGAATTTGAGATGTCCATGATGGGAGAGTTGAAGTTTTTCCTTGGGTTTGAGATCAAACAACGAAGAGAAGGAATCTTCATCAATCAAGCCAAATACACTCAAGACATGCTCAAGAGGTTCAAGCTCAACAAAGTCAAGCCGGCGTCCACACCTATGCCCACCAAGTGCCAACTTGACATTGATCCCAATGGTAAAGTGGTGGATCAAAAGGTATATCGTTCCATGATTGGATCCTTGCTTTACCTTTGTGCATCTAGACCAGATATCATGTTGAGTGTGGGAATTTGTGCACGGTTTCAAGCCGCACCTAAGGAAAGCCACTATATGGCGGTCAAGCGAATCTTTCGATATTTGGCTCATACCCCAAACTTTGGCTAATGGTACCCAACAGGAGCAAACTTCAATCTTGTAGGATACTCGATTTCGGATTGGGCGGGAGACAGAGTGGATAGGAAGTCAACCTCCGGAGGGTGCCAATTCCTTGGTTGCTCCTTGGTGAGTTGGTCTTCCAAGAAGCAAAGTTGTGTATCTCTCTCGTCCACCGAAGCCGAGTATGTGGCGGCCGGTAGTTGTTGTGCACAACTTTTATGGATGAGGCAAACTTTAAAGGATTACAGTGTCACTTGTGACAAAGTGCCTCTTTGGTGTGACAATGAAAGTGCGATCAAGACTTCTCTCAATCCGGTGTAACACTTCAAGACGAAGCATATTGAGATTCGGTATCACTTCATCTGCGAGCACATTCGTCGAGGGGAGATTGTCATCAAATATGTCAACACTCAAGACAACCTTGTAGATATTTTCACGAAGCCTTTGGATGAAGCAAGATTTCGCGAGTTAATGCATGAGCTAAATATCATTGATTTGAGAAATGTGGTTTGAACACGTGCACACCCCACCATACTCTTCATGTTGTCTAATCTAGGTGTAGGCATGGACATAGGGGGAGTGTTGTTCTCTCAATGAACTCTCCCTCCCCCCATTATGCATAAATTGATCAACTCTTTCACATTCGTCATTTATGATGACACTTGTGTTTCAAAGACGAGCCTTGGTTATGGGCCCAAGGATAATTTTTCGCAGTGCCATACCATTTGACTCAAACATAGGTGGCTCCGGCCACCGCCCTCGGGCTAGGTTGGTTCTCTTTTGTTTAGCTCCTCGAGTGTTCTTAGGTGTGTGAATTCTCCAATGGGTCTTGGAGTATTCACCATCATACTACAGTGACTAGCTCCATCCTAAGCCTTGTCATCCAAGCCATCTATTCCAAATGTACACAAGTTTGCTATCTTGGAGTGGGCTGTTGCTTCCTGGCGGTACAACCGATGGTACCAGCGGTTCTACCGCTTTACCACCGGGTTGTAGCCCAGCGGTTCTACCGGTCTAGAGCCAGCGGTTCTACCGCTGGTACTCTGACCAGTACCCCTGGCCGGTACTACCGGTGTTGGTGCGCGGTACTACCGCTTCACGCGGAAGTACCGCCACAACCACCAGGTAGCTCCTGGAGCGGTACTACCGGTCCCCGGACCGGTACTACCGGCTGCTTAACTGGGCGAGTATAAATAGTACGGGCCGAAGGGGTATCTCTGTTTTCCCCTTCGCGCCCGTCCGTTCCATTTTCCCTAGCCGCCGGTTGCTCCGCCCACTGACCCGAAGCGCCCTCCGACACTTCGGATCGGTCGGCCCTTCATCGGATCCGCTCCGTGGAGGCCGCCTCCTCCTCAATCTCCTCCCATGGATACCGGTATTGCCCTGTTCTTCTCTTTTTAGGGTTCTTTCCTTGAATCCTCTTTCTAGGGCAATGCTAGTGTTCCCTCATTTTTGGCTAAATGCTTGGTGAGAGAGATCCTTATAGACTCCTTATTCACTTGTGCGTAGTTAGTAATAGACATAGTGCATCTAGTTTTGAGAACGGGTGGTTCCTCTCCTTCAAGTCGGCAGCTCCGCTCTCAGCGGTTCTACCGATCTCCACGACCGGTACTACCGCTGGACCGGAACTACCGGTTGCTCTAAACATATATGCTCTATTTCTATTCTACTTACATACCCGTGAATTATTCTTCTGATCTTGTGTACATTCCTCTCATCTTTGCTGGGTTGCTTTGTGTTCTCCGTGTGCATTTGCAGGTGGCTCTAGCTCTCGTGATGCTCAGAACACCAGGAAGAGGGTCCGTAGGGGCAAGAGGCCAGCTGACAATGAAGAAGATCGCGAGGTAGTGGTCCCCACCAAAACCACTCGCCGGGAGAAGTCAGTTGCTGCCAAGCAGCGTGGAGAGCTACCTATGCATAAGTGGAAGCTTCCGGACTGGGAGAAGTTTTGCTTTCAGGATCCTTACACCGGACCACCAACTCCTCGCTGGAATAACCCTCAGTTCCGGAATGAATTGCAAATGAGGATTGTGTCTGAAATCTTCGAGCACCACAAGAACAAGTTCACCCGGATGTGGTCCATTGACCTTGAGCATTGGAGGAACAACCTCGATTACTTTGGGGAGGCTCTGGAGGTATGTGAGGAGTTTGACTTGATCAAGCTCATGGAGCTGCGCTATGATTTTGATGTGGAGCTTGTCCATCAGTTTTATGCTACTATCCACTTCGGCAGTGATGATCAGCATCACCTTTCTTTTATGTGCCGGGATGAGTTCTTCCATGTTCCCTGGAGTGCCTTCTGCAATGCTCTGGGCTATGCTAACACTGGTTTGGAGGGTCAAGGTGGTCTCCGTCCTCACGACCGAGCCAACCCCATGGATAAGGAGAAACTTGCTCCTCTGTATACCCCTGGCCGTGACATTGTGGGTAAATCAAATGATCTTCTGCATGTCTATGATATTCTACACCGTGTGTTCCGTTGTGTGCTGCTTCCCAAGGTTGGAAACCAAGATGATATTTATGGATATCTGGTGGATTTTCTTGTGGCCATGAAGACCAAGAGGGGCAAAGGCATCACTTTCGATGTGTCTAAGTGGATGTGGGAGGATATGTACAACTGTGTCAGGTACCGCAAGGTACCTATCTATGTCCTTTTGTGATGCGCTTCCTATACTCAGTTTGGGAAGTCCGGAGGCCCGGAGTGCCTCTTATTACTCCTGATAAGCTCACAGAGCATGAGGTCAAGATGCTGAGGAAGAAGAAACATGCTGCTCCTCGCTTCCATGCGGGGAATGAGGAGGATACTTTTGCTACCTCGAGTGACGAGGACTTTGAGTTGGAGGCGGGGGCCAAGCCCTCTTGGGTGGAGAAGCTGACTGCCAAGGTCAAGAAGACCTTCTGCTTACAGACTCATATTCAGAAGAAGCTCTACAAGGCCCATGTGTCTGAGTAGATGGCGCACCGCAGACAGATTCAGATGATGAAGCACCTCAATGTGCCAGGTGTTCAGAGTGGCTCTGAGAAGAGCATCACTCCTAAGGAGAAGTGGTATTTGGCTAACTGTTAGTGGTCTGATGACGAGCCCACTACGTCTGTTGCTCGTGTGACTCAGGATGCTGAGGATACTGAGGCTGAGGTTGCAGAGGATGCTGAGGAGGCTGAGGAGTCTGAGGACTCTAACGATGATGATTCTGATGATTCCCTTGCGACAGGCGAGGAGCTTTACTGAGCCCTAGGGCGTTAGTTTCGCTCTTTTCCTTTTTGGTGCCTGATGCCAAAGGGGGAGATAGTTATTAGGTCACGGGAGTTGCATGGGTTTTCTTGCAGTTACTTTCCTCGTATTGAACCTTTTATTTATGTCATGTGTACTTATCCTGTGTTGTGACCTTGTGCATGGTGTGAGACATGCGTGCCCTTATCTATTTATCTATGCACTTATCTCGGAAGAGCCTGCTTATTATCAGTGATCTAATCTTTAGCTCTCTGCTCTTTCTCTTCAATCATATGCTTTGTTTTCTACTATGTTGGTTTGTGGTTGCTGGTTGGTCTATAAAATCTAGGGGGAGCATTGATCCTAGTTTGAGCACTTTTGCATTCCAAAAGCAAACTCTAAATAAGTGCTCACACTCAGGGGGAGCTCCGCCTACATTTTATAGATCCCCCGTGCTATTCGTGTGGTTGTCATCATTCACCAAAAAGGGGGAGATTGTAAGGGCATCTCTTGCCTAGGGTTTTGGTGATGATGACAATACATGTGGGGACTAATCGTGCGTCATATATTACTCAGGTACACATTGTGTGGCACAAGACGGTTAGGCCTTCCCTCTAGAAGGAAAAGATCGAAGATGGAGTTTCCAAGGCTTTTTGTTTCCCTTGGTCGTAGGAAATCCGTACTATTAAGAGGGAACCCACATCGGAAGGTATTGGGTGAATCAAGTCACGTACACAGTTACTATGTACCCACCATATTGCCTTCGTTCGAGGAGAGAGAGGTCCCCTTGGTTCTATGTGTGTGTGCAATCTTCTCTACTGCGGTAGTTCCGGTCGAACCACCGCCCCTAGTACCGCATAGGGGAGATACCCTTCTGTACTGGGTGCGGTGGTGGACCGGAAGTATCGGAGTCCTCTCGACAAACCGGTACTACCGGTATTCAGTGCGGTAGTATCGCTTGAACTGCCACCACTCAGGAGCTACTGCCCCAGCGGATGTTCCGGCACTACCACCGCCCCAACTACCGTCGTTGGTTAAAAACCTTCTGGACTCGAAGCGGTAGTTGACCGGTGGTGGAGCGGTAGTTCCGGTTTTCTCCGGAAGACCGGTACTACCGTGTGCTACACCGGAAGTACCGCCCTGGTGCCATGGCTGCGGTTTTCTTCACACACCGGTTGTACCGGTGGCTTGTGCGGAAGTACCGGCCCAGTGTATTTCTGCACATAACGGTTGGAATCTTGGGGACCCTATTTAAGGAGGTCCTTCTCCTACCTCCCACCTACCTCTTGCCTCTCTCTCTCCTCCATTAATCCCCTTGAAGCTTTCTTGCCCGATCTCTCTCCCTAGCCACTCAAACTTATTGATTTGCTATGAATTGAAGGAGGAGACTTAGATCTACACTCTCACCAAAGTAAACTTGATTCCCCCATACTTTCTTGTGTGGATTTTGTTACTTTTGGGTGTTTGAGCACCCTAGATGGAAGAGGTCACTTCGGAGCCACATTCCATTGTGGTGAAGCTCCGGGGTTTCGTTGGGAGCCTCCAATTAAGTTGTGGAGAGAGCCCCAACCTTGTTTGTAAAGGTTCGGTCACCACCTTCAAGGGCACCATTAGTGGATTCACGGCATCTCGCATTGTGTGAGGGCGTGAGGAGATACGGTGGCCTTAGTGGCATCTTGGGGAGTATTGTGCCGCCACACCGCTCCGAACGGAGACGTACTTCCTCTCAAAGGGAAGGAACTCCGGGAACACATCTTAGTCTCCACCGGTTCCACTCTTGGTTATCTCTTACCTTTACTTGTTCTTGCTTCTTGCTAGTGCCTTGTGCTTGTGTAGTCTCTAGTTGTGTTTGCATCATATAGGTTCCTCACCTAGTTGCATATCTAGACAACCTACTTTGATGCAATGTTTAATTTGGTTAAGAAAAGCTAAAAATTGTTAGCTGCCTATTCACCCCCCCTCTAGTCAACCATATCGATCCTTTTACCACCCCCCTATTGAAGTAAAAGTAGTTGAACATGTTAAAGTTGAAGAAAAGACTATTACTTATAATGTTGATCCTATTGTTCCTACTGCTTATATTGAGAAACCACCTTTCCCTGTTAGGATAAAGGATCATGCTCAAGCTTCAACTATAGTTCGTAAAAGTAGTACTAGAACACCTACACCCTCTGAGCAAATTAAAGTTGAACCTAGTGTTGCTATGGTTAAAGATCTCTTGGTAGAAGATTTAGATGGACATGTTATTTACCTCCAAGAAGAGTCTGCTAGAATAGCCAAACCCAATGCTAGGAATAGACATAGACCTATTGTAGGCTTGCCTGTTATCTCTGTTAAGATAGGAGATCATTGCTATCATGGTTTATGTGACATAGGTGCTAGTGCGAGTATTATCCCTCTTGATTTATATCGAGAAATTATGCATGATATTGCACCTGTTGAGTTAGAAGGGATTGATGTTACTATTAAGCTAGCTAATAGAGACACTATCTCACCAGTTGGGATTGTTAGAGATGTTGAAGTCTTGTGTGGGAAGGTTAAATACCCTGCTGATTTTCTTGTTCTTAGTTCCACACAAGATGAATTATGTCCCATTATATTTGGTAGACCTTTCTTGAATACTGTTAATGCCAAGATAGACTGCGTTGAAAGATATTGTTACTGTTGGATTAGGGGCTATGTATCATGATTTTAACTTTGCTAAATTCCGTAGACAACCCCTTGAAAAGGAACCACCCAGTAAGGATGAGATTATTGGTCTTGCTTCTATTGCCGTGCCTCCTAATGATCCTTTAGAACAATACTTACTAGACCATGAAAATGATATGCATATGAATGAGAGAAGGGAAATAGATGAAATATTCTTTAAACAGGGACCCGTATTGAAAAACCACTTGCCTGTTGAAATCTTAGGGGATCCTCCTCCACCCAAGGGTGATCCCGTGTTTGAACTTAAACCTTTACCTGATAATCTTAACTATGTTTATCTTGATGAAAAGAAGATATATCCTATTATTATTAGTGCTAACCTTTTAGAGCAGGAAGAAGAAAAATTATTGAAAACTCTGAAGAAGCACCATGCCGCCATTGGATATACTCTGGATGATATTAAGGGCATTAGTCCCACTATATGCCAACACAAGATAAATTTGGAAGAAAATGCCAAACCAGTTATTGATCATCGGCGACGGTTAAATCCTATGATGAAAGAAGTGGTAAGGAAGGAAATACTAAAGCTTCTAGAGGCAGGTATTATATATTCAGTTGCTGATTGCCAGTGGGTAAGTCCTGTCCATTGTGTCCCTAAGAAGGGAGGTATGACTGTCGTTCCTAATGATAAAGATGAATTGACCCCGCAAAGAATAGTTATAGGTTATAGGATGGTAATTGATTTCCATAAGTTAAATAAAGCTACTAAGAAAGATCATTACCCCTTGCCATTTATTGATCAAATGCTAGAAAGGTTATCCAAACATACTCATTTTTGCTTTCTAGATGGTTATTCTGGTTTCTCTCAAATACCTGTGTCAAAAGGGGATCAAGAAAAGACCACTTTTACTTGTCCTTTCGGTACCTTTGCTTATAGATGTATGCCTTTTGGTTTATGTAATGCACCTGCTACCTTTCAAAGATGCATGATGGCTATATTCTCTGATTTTTGTGAAAAGATTGTTGAGGTTTTCATGGATGATTTCTTCGTTTACGGAACTTCTTTTGATGATTGCTTAAGCAACCTTGATAGAGTTTTGCAGAGATGTGAAGACACTAATCTTGTCTTGAATTGGGAGAAGTGCCACTTTATGGTTAATGAAGGCATTGTCTTGGGACATAAAATTTCTGAAAGAGGTATTGAAGTGGACAAAGCTAAAGTTGATGCTATTGAAAAGATGCCATGCCCCAAGGACATCAAAGGTATACGGAGTTTCCTTGGTCATGCCGGGTTTTATAGGAGGTTCATAAAGGACTTCTCCAAAATCTCCAGGCCTCTGACTAATCTCTTACAAAAAGATATTCCTTTTGTCTTTGATGATGATTGTCTAGAAGCATTTGAAATTCTTAAGAAAGCATTGATCTCTGCACCTATTGTCCAGCCTCCTAACTAGAATTTACCCTTTGAGATTATGTGTGATGCTAGTGATTATGCTGTAGGTGCTGTTTTAGGGCAAAGAGTTGATAAGAAATTGAACGTTATCCAATATGCTAGTAAAACTCTAGATAGTGCCCAAAGAAATTATGCTACTACCGAGAAAGAATTTTTAGCAGTGGTATTTGCTTGTGATAAGTTTAGACCCTATATCGTTGATTCTAAAGTAACTATTCACACCAATCATGCTGCTATCAAATACCTTATGGAAAAGAAAGATGCTAAACCTAGACTTATTAGATGGGTTCTCCTACTGCAAGAATTTGACTTGCATATTATTGATAGAAAGGGAGCTGAGAACCCCGTTGCAGACAACTTGTCTAGGTTAGAGAATATACTTGATGACCCACAACCTATTGATGATAGCTTTCTGGATGAACAACTAGTTGTCATAAATACTTCTCGTACTGCTCCATGGTATGCTGATTATGCTAATTATATTGTTGCTAAGTTTATACCTCCTAGCTTCACATACCAGCAAAAGAAAAAGTTCTTCTATGATTTGAGACATTACTTCTGGGATGACCCACATCTTTATAAAGAAGGAGTAGATGGTATCATTAGACGTTGTGTACCTAAGCATGAACAGGAACAGATCCTACGCAAGTGCCACTCCAAAGCTTATGGAGGACACCATGCGGGAGATAGAACTGCACACAAGGTATTGCAATCCGGTTTATATTGGCCTACTCTCTTCAAGGATGCCCGTAAGTTTGTCTTATCTTGTGATGAATGTCAAAGAATTGGTAATATCATTAGACGTTAAGAAATGCCTATGAATTATTCACTTGTTATTGAACCATTTGATGTTTGGGGCTTTGATTATATGGGACCGTTTCCTGCCTCTAATGGGTACATACACATTCTAGTTGCTGTTGATTACGTTACTAAGTGGGTAGAAGCTATTCCAACTAGTAGTGCTGATCATAACACCTCTATTAAGATGCTTAAAGAAGTTATTTTCCCGAGGTTTGGAGTCCCTAGATACTTAATGACTGATGGTGGTTCACACTTTATTCATGGTGCTTTCCGTAAAATGCTTGCAAAATATGATGTGAATCATAGAATTGCATCCACGTACCACCCACAGACAAGTGGTCAAGTAGAACTAAGTAATAGAGAGTTGAAATTAATTTTGCAAAATACAGTTAATAGGTCTAGAAAGAATTGGTCCAAGAATCTTGATGATGCATTATGGGCCTATAGAACTGCATACAAAAATCCTATGGGTATATCTCCATATAAGATGGTATATGGAAAAGCTTGTCACTTACCTCTTGAGCTAGAACATAAGGCATATTGGGCTATCAAAGAGCTTAATTATGATTTCAAACTTGCCGGTGAAAAGAGGCTATTTGTTATTAGCTGTCTCAATGAATGGAGAACCCAGGCTTATGAGAATGCCAAGCTATTTAAAGAAAAAGTTAAAAGATGGCATGACAAAAGGATACAAAAGCGTGAGTTTAACGTAGGTGATTATGTCTTGCTATACAACTCTCGTTTAAGATTTTTTGCAGGAAAACTTCTCTCTAAGTGGGAAGGACCTTATGTTATCAAGGAGGTCTATCGTTCCGGTGCCATAAAAATCAACAACTTCGAAGGCACAAATCCTATAAATGTTGAAACCAATGTTATTGAAACCGTAACCCCGGAGGAATACATAAGGGACACTTTCCAGAACGATTCAGCCTCCGAAAAGGAAGAGGTATGTGATACGGTAAGTAAACTGACTCCAAAATAGTTCTAAAGGCAATTTTTCTCCGTTTTGGAATATTTTAGAAAAATAAGTAGCAGTCCGGAAGAGACACGAGGCGTCCACGAGGGTGGAGGGCACGCCCCCTGCCCAGGACGCGCCCCTGCCTCGTGGGCACCCCGTGTGCCTCCCGGACTCCGTTTTCTTGTGGGTTACTCCTTTTGGTCGGTTAAAATTCATTATATATACTCCCAAAGGTTTTGACCTGTGTATCATGTAAAAATCCTCTATTTTTGTTTCGAGCTACTGTTTTTGACAGATCTAGATCATCATGGCGTCCTCCAACATCCCCAAGGACAAGTTCTTCGAGAAGGTCATCAACCCCTACCTTGCGGAGGTGCTGCATCACCCTAAAACCATGGAGTTGCATGAGGGGGTGCTGCACATCCGTGATGTTGAGGGACCGAGGAGGACCGGAAGCGTGGAGACAAGATTCGAAGCAATGGAGCAACAAGTTTTCAAGTGCCAAGGTATGGTGGAACGAGGACTCAACGCCAACCACATGTTGATCTCGGAGCTCGCCAACGACCTCAAGATGGACTCAAGGATCTTCGGGGAAGCTATCTCCAATCTTCAAGAGAAGATCGAACACCTCCAAGCCCAGATCTATGACCTGCAAAACCAAAACTGTGAGTATGAATATAGATTCAAGAAGATGATCTTGGCTGCAGATTTGAGTATCCCGGAGACTCGATCATCCTTCCATGATGGTGAGCCCATGCCGTGAAAGGTGGACAACAAGCCTACATCATCAACAACTCCACATAATCATATGGGTGTGGGCACTCCCCTTGGCAACTGCCAAGCTTGGGGGAGTGACCCCGGTATTGTATCACCATCACTCCTATCTTTACCGTTTTACGTAGTTCGATCCTTTTGGTAGTATCTTGATCTAGTAGAATAAAGTTAGCATGATCTAGTTGTGAGCTTTTGCCTTATGATCTTTACCCTTTGTAATTGAGTTCGTGAGCTATATAATAAAGATTAGTGTTGAGTCAAGGGCTTGATTTCCTCACTTTGGTCATGATAAAAAGAAAGAAAACATAAAGAGCATCCAAGAGATCATATTAATCTTATTGGAAGTAATGACTTCACATATAAGAGTATGATAAATAAAAGTTGTTGGGAGTTGACAAACATAGTTTTGGTCATCGTTGTAATTAATAAGAAGTAATAAAAGAAGAGAGGCTTCACATACAAATATACTATCTTGGACATCTTTTATGATTGTGAGCACTCATTAAAGTATGACATGCTAAAGAGTTGATGTTGGACAAGGAAGACAACATAATGGGTTATGTTTTCTTATATCTCAAATAAAGTATATTGTCATGGATCATCCAACATGTTAAGCTTGCCTTTCCCCCTCATGCTAGCCAAATTCCTCGCACTAAGTAGAGATACTACTTGTGCTTCCATATATCCTTAAACCCAGTTTTGCCATGAGAGTCCGCCATACCTACCTATGGATTGAGAAAGATCCTTCCAAGTAAGTTGTCATGTTGCAAACTCGCTAAAATATGTATGATTTATTAGTGTGGAGGAAATTAGCTTTATACGATCTTGTGATATGGAAGTAATAAAAGCGACACACTTCATAATAAAGGTCCTTATCACAAGTGGCAATATAAAGCGAAGTTCTTCTATGCTAAGACTGTGTGCATCCAACCATAAAAACACATGACAACCTCTGCTTCCCTCTGCGAAGGGCCTATCTATTATTCTTGCCTTATAAGAGTCAAGGTGAAATTCACCTTTCCTTTTTACATTTTATCCTTTGGCAAGCACACTGTGTTGGAAAGATCCTGACATATATACCCACTGTTGGGGAACGTAGTATTTTAAAATTTTCCTACGATCACGCAAGATCTATCTACCAGATGCATAGCAACGAGAGGGAAGAGTGTGTCTACGTACCCTCGTAGACCGGAAGCGGAAGCGTCAAGTGACGCGGTTGATGTAGTCGAACTTCTTCGCGATTCAACCGATCAAGCACCGAACGTACGGCACCTCCGCGTTCAGCACACGTTCAGCTTGATGACGTCCCACGAGCTCTTGATCCAGTTGAGCTTCACGGGAGAGTTTCGTCAGCACGACGGCGTGGTGACGGATATGATGTATTCATCGGCGCAGGGCTTCGCCTAAGCACTGCGGCGGTATGACCGAGGTGTGTTTCTGTGGAGGGGGGCACCGCACACGGCTGGAACAATTCAACTTGTGTGTCTTTGGGTGCCCTCCTACCCCCGTATATAAAGGAGCAAGAGGGGAGGGCCGGCCGGCTTCCTATGGTGCGGCTAGGGCAATCCTACTAGGAATAGGATTGCAATCCTATTCCTAGTAGGAGTCCACCAAGAAGGAAGAGAGGGAAAAAGAAAGAGAAGGAGAGGTGGCGCCCCCCAATCCTAGTCCAACTAGGATCCCCTGGTGGGGCGCCGGCCAGCCTCTATGGTCTGCCTCTCTCCTTTCCTCAAGGCCCACTATGGACCATCCCCCTTCGTAGGGGGTTCCGGTAACCCCCTCCGGCAATCCAGTTAAATCCGAAACTTTTTCGGAACACTTTCGGTGTCCGAATATAGTCGTCCAATATATCAATCTTTATGTCTCGGACATTCCGAGACTCCTCGTCATGTCCGTGATCTCATCCGGGACTCCGAACTACCTTCGGTACATCAAAACTCATAAACTCATAATACCGATCGTCATTAAACGTTAAGCGTGCGGACCCTACGGGTTCGAGAACTATGTAGACATGACCGAGACTCATCTCCGGTCAATAACCAATAGCGGAACCTGGATGTTCATATTGGCTCCTACATATTCTACGAAGATCTTTATCGGTCAAACCGCATAACAACATACGTTGTTCCTTTTGTCATCGGTATGTTACTTGCCCGAGATTCGATCGTCGGTATCACTATACCTAGTTCAATCTCGTTACCGGCAAGTCTCTTTACTCGTTCCGTAACACATCATCTCGTGACTAACTCATTAGTCTTTTGCTTGCAAGGCTTATTATGATGTGTGTTACCGAGAGGGCCCAGAGATACCTCTCCGACACTCGGAGTGACAAATCCTAATCTTGATCTATGCCAACACCACGAATACTTTTGGAGACACCTGTAGAGTATCTTTATGATCACCCAGTTACGTTGTGACGTTTGATAGCACACAAGGTGTTCCTACGGTATTCGGGAGTTGCATAATCTCATAGTCATAGGAACATGTATAAGTCATGAAGAAAGCAATAGCAGTAAAACTAAACGATCATAGTGCTATGCTAACGGATGGGTCTAGTCCATCACATCATTCTCCTAATGATGTGACCCCGTTGATCAAATGACAACTCATGTCTATGGCTAGGAAACATAACCATCTTTGATCAATGAGCTAGTCTAGTAGAGGCATACTAGGGACATACTGTTTTGTCTATGTATTCACACATGTATTAAGTTTCCGGTTAATACAATTCTAGAATGAATAATAAACATCTATCATGATATAAGGAAATATAAAATAACAACTTTATTATTGCCTCTAGGGCATATTTCCTTCAGTCTCCCACTTGCACTAGAGTCAATAATCTAGCTCACATCGCCATGTGATTTAATACCGATAGTTCACATAGTTATGTGAATAACACCCATAGTTCACATCGCCATGTGACTAACACCCAAAAGGTTTACTAGAGTCAATAATCTAGTTCACATCGCTATGTGATTAATACCCAAGAGTAATAAGGTGTGATCATGTTTTGCTTGTGAGAGAAGTTTAGTCAACGGGTCTGTCACATTCAGATCCGTATGTATTTCGCAAATTTCTATGTCTACAATGCTCTGCATGGAGCTACTCTAGCTAATTGCTCCCACTTTCAATACGCATCCAGATTGATAGTTAGAGTCATCTGGATTTAGTGTCAAAGCTTGCATCGGCGTAACACTTTACGACGAACTCTTTATCACCTCCATAATCGAGAAACATTTCCTTAGTCATCCAGTTACTAAGGATAATTTTGACCGCTGTACAGTGATCTACTCCTGGATCACTATTGTACCCCCTTGACAAACTCATGGCAAGGTACACAACATGTTTGGTACACAGCATGGCATACTTTATAGAACCTATGGCTGAGGCATAGGGAATGACTTTCATTCTCTCTATATTTTTCTGCCGTGGTCTCGCTTTGAGTCTTACTCAACTTCACACCTTACAAGTCAGGCAAGAACTCCTTCTTTGATTGATCCATTTTGAACTACTTCGAAATCTTATCAAGGTATGTACTCATCGAAAGTCTTATCAAGCGTCTTGATCTATCTCTATAGATCTTGATGCCCAATATGTAAGTAGCTTCACCAAGGTCTTTCTTTGAAAAACTCCTTTCAAACACTCCTTTATGCTTTCCAGAAAATTCTACATCATTTCCGATCGACAATATGTCATTCACATATACTTATCAGAAATGGTGTAGTGCTCCCACTCACTTTCTTGTAAATACAGGCTTCTCCAAAAGTCTGTATAAAACCATATGCTTTGATCACCTCATCAAAGCGTATATTCCAACTCCGAGATGCTTGCACCAGTCCATAGATGGATCGCTGGAGCTTGCATACTTTGTTAGCACCTTTTGGATCGACAAAACCTTCTGGTTGCATCATATACAACTCTTCTTTGAGATATCCATTCAGGAATGCAGTTTTGACATCCATTTGCCAGATTTCATAATCATAAAATGCGGCAATAGCTAACATGATTCGGACAGACTTAAGCATCGCTACAGGTGAGAAAGTCTCATCGTAGTCAACTCCTTGAACTTGTCGAAACCCTTTCGCAACAAGTCGAGCTTTGTAAACAGTAACATTACCGTCTGCGTCGGTCTTCCTCTTGAAGATCCATTTATTTTCGATGGCCTGCCGATCATCGGGCAAGTCAACCAAAGTCCACACTTTGTTCTCATACATGGATCCCATCTCAGA
Source organism: Secale cereale (assembly GCA_902687465.1). NCBI lineage: Eukaryota > Viridiplantae > Streptophyta > Magnoliopsida > Poales > Poaceae > Secale > Secale cereale. The sequence continues at coordinate 508,312,459 of LR738713.1, forward strand.
TTTCATGGCCTCAAGCCATTTTGCGGAATCTGGGCTCATCATCGCTTCCTCATAGTTCGTAGGTTCATCATGGTCTAGTAACATGATTTCCAGAACTGGGTTGCCGTACCACTCTGGTGCGGAACGTACTCTGGTTGATCTACGACGTTTCGCAGAAAATTGATCCGAAGTTTCATGATCATCATCATTAACTTCCTCACTCATTGGTGTAGGAATCACTGGAACAATTTTCTGTGATGTACTACATTCCAATTCAGGAGAAGGTACAATTACCTCATCAAGTTCTACTTTCCTCCCACTCACTTCTTTCGAGAGAAACTCCTTCTCTAGAAAGGATCCACTCTTAGCAACAAAGACCTTGCCTTCGGATCTGTGATAGAAGGTGTACCCAACAGTTTCTTTTGGGTATCCTATGAAGATTTACTTCTCTGATTTGGGTTCGAGCTTATCATGTTGAAATTTTTTTCACATAAGCATCGCAGTCCCAAACTTAAAGAAATGACAGCTTAGGTTTCTCGTCAAACCACAGTTCATACGGTGTCATCTCCACGAATTTAGATGGTGCCCTATTTAACGTGAATGTAGTTGTCTCTAATGCATAACCCCAAAAGCGATAGTGGTAGATCGGTAAGAGACATCATTGATCGCACCATATCTAATAAAGTACGGTTATGACGTTCGGACACACCATTACACTGTGGTGTTCCAGGTGGCGTGAGTAGTGAAACTATTTCACATTGTTTTTACTGAAGGCCAAACTCGCTAACTCAAATATTTTACCTCTACGATCATATCGTAGAAACTCTTATTTTCTTGTTACGATGATTCTCCACTTCACTCTGAAATTCTTTGAACTTTTCAAATGTTTCAGACTTGTGCTTCATTAAGTAGATATATCCATATCTGCTCAAATCATCAGTGAAGGTCAGAAAATAACGATACCCGCCGCGAGCTTCAACACTCATTGGTCTGCATACATCAGCATGTATGATTTCCAACAAATCTGTTGCTTGCTCCACAGTTCCGGAGAACGGAGTTTTGGTCATCTTGCCTATGAGGCATGGTTCGCAAGCATCAAGTGATTCATAATCAAGTGATTCCAAAAGTCCATCACTATGGAGTTTCTTCATGCGCTTTACACCAATATGACCTAAACGGCAGTGCCACAAATAAGTTGCACTATCATTATTAACCTTTCATCTTTTGGCTTCAATATTATGAATATGTGTATCACTACGATCGAGATCCAACAAACTATTTTCATTGGGTGTATGACCATGGAAGGCTTTATTCATGTAAACAGAATAACAATTATTCTATGACTTTAAATGAATAACCGTTTTGCAACAAACATGATCAAATCATATTCATGCTCAACACAAATGCCAAATAACATTTATTTAGGTTCTACACTAATCCCGAAAGTACGGGGAGTGTGCGATGATGATCGTATCAATCTTGGAACCACTTCCAACACACATCGTCACTTCACCTTTAACTAGTCTCTTTTCATTCTGCAACTCCCGTTCCGAGTTACTAATTTTAGCAACTGAACTGGTATCAAATACCCAGGGGTTGCTATGAACACTAGTACACATCAATAATCTATATATCAAATATACCTTTGTTCACTTTGCCATCCTTCTTATCCACCAAGTATCTAGGGCAGTTCCACTTCCAGTGACCATTTCCTTTGCAGTAGAAGCACTTAGTTTCAGGCTTGAGTTTAGCTTTGGGTTTCTTCATGGGAGTGACAACTTGCTTGTCATTCTTGTTGAAGTTCCCCTTCTATCCCTTTGCCCTTTACTTGAAACAAGTGGTCTTGTTAACCATCAACACTTGATGCTCTTTCTTGATTTCTACCTTCGCCGATTTCAGCATCGCGAAGAGCTCGGGAATTACTTTCGTCATCCCTTGCATATTATAGTTCATCACGAAGTTCTACTAACTTGGTGATAGTGACTAGAGAACTTTGTCAATTACTATCTTATCTGGAAGATTAACTCCCACTTGATTCAAGCAATTGCAGTACCCAGACAATATGAGCACATGCTCACTGGTTGAGCTATTCTCCTCCATCTTGTAGGCAAAGTACTGTCAGAGGTCTTATACCTCTCGACACGGGCATGAGTATGAAATACTAATTTCAACTCTTGGAACATCTTATATGCTCTGTGACGTTCAAAACGTTTTTGAAGTACCGGTTCTAAGCCGTAAAGCATGGTGCACTAAACTATCAAGTAGTCATCATACCGAGCTTTTGTCAAAACGTTCATAACGTCTACATCTGCTCCTGCAATAGGTCTGTCACCTAGCGGTGCATCAAGGACATAATTCTTCTGTGCAGCAATGAGGATAATCCTCAGATCACGGAACAATTCCGCATCATTGCTACTAACATCTTTCAACTTAGTTTTCTCTAGGAACATATAAAATAAACGGGGAGCAACATCGCGAGCTATTGATCTACAACATAGATATGCTAATACTACCAGGACTAAGTTCATGATAAATTAAAGTTCAATTTAATCATATTACTTAAGAACTCCCACTTAGATAGACATCCCTCCGGTCATCTAAATGATCACGTGATCCAAATCAACTAAACCATGTCCGATCATCACGTGAGATGGTGTAGTTTCAATGGTGAACATCTTATGTTGATCATATCTACTATATGATTCACGCTCGACCTTTCGGTCTCCAGTGTTCCGAGGCCATATCTGCATATGCTAGGCTCGTCAAGTTTAACCCGAGTATTCTGCGTGTGCAAAACCGTCTTACACCCGTTGTATTTGAACGTAGAGCTTATCACACCCGATCATCACGTGGTGTCTCGGCACGACGAACTTTCGCAACGGTGCATACTCAGGGAGAACACTTATACCTTGAAATTTAGTAAGGGATCATCTTATAATGCTACCGTCATTCTAAGCAAAATAAGAAGCATAATAAGATAAACATCACATGCAATCAAAATATGTGACATGATATGGCCATCATCATCTTGTGCTTTTGATCTCCATCTCCAAAGCACCGTCATGATCACCTTCGTCACCGGCGCGACACCTTGATCTCCATCGTAGCATCGTTGTCGTCTCGCCAACTATTGCTTCTACGACTACCGCTACCGCTTAGTGTTAAAGTAAAGCAATTACATGGCGATTGCATTTCATACAATAAAGCGACAACCATATGGCTCCAGCCAGTTGCCGATAACATTACAAAACATGATCATCTCATACAAAGCCGTATAACTCATCATGTCTTGACCATATCACATCACAACATGCCCTGCAAAAACAAGTTAGACGTCCTCTACTTTGTTGTTGCAAGTTTTACGTGGCTGCTACGGGCTTAGCAAGAACCGTTCTTACCTACGCATACAAAAACCACAACGATGTTTCGTCAAGTATGTGCTGTTTTAACCTTCACAAGGACCGGGCGTAGCCACACTTGATTCAGCTAAAGTGAGAGAGACAGACACTCGCCAGTCACCTTTAAGCAACGAGTGCTCGTAACGGTGAAACCAGTCTCGCGTAAGCGTACGCATAATGTCGGTCCGGGCCGCTTCATCTCACAATACCGCCGAAGCAAAGTATGACATGCTGGTAAGCAGTATGACTAGTATCGCCCACAACTCATTGTGTTCTACTCGTGCATATCATCTACGCATAGACCTGGCTCATGAAGCCACTGTTGGGGAACGTAGTATTTTAAAATTTTCCTACGATCACGCAAGATCTATCTACCAGATGCATAGCAACGAGAGGGAAGAGTGTGTCTACGTACCCTCATAGACCGGAAGCGGAAGCGTCAAGTGACGTGGTTGATGTAGTCGAACTTCTTCGCGATTCAACCGATCAAGCACCGAACGTACGGCACCTCCTCGTTCAGCACACGTTCAGCTTGATGACGTCCCACGAGCTCTTGATCCAGTTGAGCTTCACGGGAGAGTTTCGTCAGCACGACGGCGTGGTGACGGATATGATGTATTCACCGGCGCAGGGCTTCGCCTAAGTACTGCGACGGTATGACCGAGGTGTGTTTCTGTGGAGGGGGGCACCGCACACGGCTGGAACAATTCAACTTGTGTGTCTTTGGGTGCCCCCTGCCCCCGTATATAAAGGAGCAAGAGGGGAGGGCCGGCCGGCTTCCTATGGTGCGGCTAGGGCAATCCTACTAGGAATAGGATTGCAATCCTATTCCTAGTAGGAGTCCACCAAGAAGGAAGAGAGGGAAAAAGAAAGAGAAGGAGAGGTGGCGCCCCCCAATCCTAGTCCAACTAGGATCCCCTGGTGGGGCGCCGGCCAGCCTCTATGGTCTGCCTCTCTCCTTTCCTCAAGGCCCACTATGGACCATCCCCCTTCGTAGGGGGTTCCGGTAACCCCCTCCGGCAATCCAGTTAAATCCGAAACTTTTTCGGAACACTTCCGGTGTCCGAATATAGTCGTCCAATATATCAATCTTTATGTCTCGGACATTCCGAGACTCCTCGTCATGTCCGTGATCTCATCCGGGACTCCGAACTACCTTCGGTACATCAAAACTCATAAACTCATAATACCGATTGTCATTAAACGTTAAGCGTGCGGACCCTACGGGTTCGAGAACTATGTAGACATGACCGAGACTCATCTCCGGTCAATAACCAATAGCGGAACCTGGATGTTCATATTGGCTCCTACATATTCTACGAAGATCTTTATCGGTCAAACCGCATAACAACATACGTTGTTCCTTTTGTCATCGGTATGTTACTTGCCCGAGATTCGATCGTCGGTATCACTATACCTAGTTCAATCTCGTTACCAGCAAGTCTCTTTACTCGTTCCGTAACACATCATCTCGTGACTAACTCATTAGTCTTTTGCTTGCAAGGCTTATTATGATGTGTGTTACCGAGAGGGCCCAGAGATACCTCTCCGACACTCGGAGTGACAAATCCTAATCTTGATCTATGCCAACACCACGAATACTTTTGGAGACACATGTAGAGCATCTTTATGATCACCCAGTTACGTTGTGACGTTTGATAGCACACAAGGTGTTCCTACGGTATTCGGGAGTTGCATAATCTCATAGTCATAGGAACATGTATAAGTCATGAAGAAAGCAATAGCAGTAAAACTAAACGATCATAGTGCTATGCTAACGGATGGGTCTAGTCCATCACATCATTCTCCTAATGATGTGATCCCGTTGATCAAATGACAACTCATGTCTATGGCTAGGAAACATAACCATCTTTGATCAATGAGCTAGTCTAGTAGAGGCATACTAGGGACATACTGTTTTGTCTATGTATTCACACATGTATTAAGTTTCCGGTTAATACAATTCTAGCATGAATAATAAACATTTATCATGATATAAGGAAATATAAAATAACAACTTTATTATTGCCTCTAGGGCATATTTCCTTCACCCACTTGGATGTAAGTTTTCATGGTCTATTACTGTTGACATTACCCTTGAGGTAAAAGTTTGGGAGGCAACACCATAAGCCCCTATCTTTCTCTGTGTCCGATTAAAACTCCATAACCATATGTATTGCGTGAGTGTGAGCAATTGTGAAAGACTATATGATAGTTGAGTATGTAGGCTTGCTGAAAAGCTCTTATATTGACTCTTTCCGATGTTACGATAAATTGCAATTGCTTCAATGAATGAGATCAAAGTTTGTTAGTTTTCAATGAAGTTTATGATTCATGCTTGATATTGTGAATGAATTGTTACTTTAGCATAAGAATCACATGACTATATATATGTATGTTGCTATTATGAAAATGATCATGATGCCCTCATGTCCGTATTTTGTTTTTATCGATACCTCTATCTCTAAACATGTGGACATATTTTTCAATATCGGCTTTCGCTTGAGGACAAGCGAGGTCTAAGCTTGGGGGAGTTGATATATCCATTTTGCATCATGCTTATATGTTGATATTATCGCATTATGGGTTATTATTACTTGTTATGTCACAATACTTATGCCTTTTCTCTCTTATTTTACAAGGTTTACATGAAGAGGGAGAATGCCGGCAGCTAAAATTCTGGGCTGGAAATGGAGCAAACTCTGGAAACCTATTTTGCACAACTCCAAAAGCCCCGAAACTCCACAGAACTCTGTTTCGGAAAATATAAAAAATATCAGGTGAAAGAAGTTCACGACGGGGCCACCGGCTGTCCACGAGGGTGGGGGGGCGCGCCCCCTAGGGCGCACCCCTGTCTCGTGGGCCCCTCGAAGGCCCCCCGATGCCCATCTTCTCCTATATAAGGTGTTTTGACCTGGAAAAAAAATCATAAGGAGGCTTTCGGGACTAAACGCCGCAGTCTCGAGGCGGAAACCAATCTAGGGCTCCGGTAGAGCTGTTCTGCCGAGGATACTTCCCTCTGGGAGGGGGAAATCGTCACCGCTGTCATCACCAACAACTCTCCCATCTTGGGGAGGGCTATCTTCATCAACATCTTCACCAGCACCATCTCCTCTCAACCCCTAGTTCATCTCTTGTATCTACTCTTTGTACCCAAACCTCAGATTGGTACCTGTGGGTTGCTAGTAGTGTTGATTACTCCTTGTAGTTGATGCTAGTTGGTTTATTTGGTGGAAGATCATATGTTCAGATCCATTATGCATATTAATACCCCTCTGATCATGAACCATATTATGTCTTGTGAGTAGTTACTTTTGTTCCTGAGGACATGGGAGAAGTCTTGCTATTAGTAGTCATGTGAATTTGGATTCGTTCGATATTTTGATGAGATGTATGTTGTCTCTCCCCTAGTGGTGTCATGTGAACGTCGACTACATGACACTTCACCATTATTTAGGCCTAGAGGAAGGCATTGGGAAGTAATAAGTAGATGATGGGTTGCTAGAGTGACAGAAGCTTAAACCCTAGTTTATGCGTTACTTCGTAAGGGGCTGATTTGGATCCATATGTTTCATGCCATGGTTTGGTTTACCTTAATACTTCTTTTGTAGTTGCAGATGCTTGCATTAGAGGTTAACCATAAGTGGGAGGCTTGTCCAAGTAAGGACAGCACCCAAGCACCGGTCCACCCACATACCAAATTATCAAAGTACCGAACGCGAATCAGACGATTGTGATGAAAACTAGCTTGACGATAATTCCCACATGTGTCCTCGGGAGCGCTTTCCTTCATATAGGAGTTTGTCCAGGCTTGTCATTTGCTACAAAAAGGATTGGGCCACCTTGCTGCACTTTATTTACTTTTACCTTTTGTCACTTGCTACCAATTACCTTATCACAAAACTATCAGTTACCTATAATTCCAGTGCTTGCAGAAAATACCTTACTGAAAACTGCCTATCATTTCCTTCTGCTCCTCGTTGGGTTCGACACTCTTACTTATCGAAAGGACTATGATAGATCCCCTACACTTGTGGGTCATCAGCAAAGCATTAAGTAATTGGAGAAGCCTCCCCCAAGCTTGTGGGAGACTCTCTTCTTCAATTTGCACAAAATTATATATTTCCTGTAAGGCAGCTTGTTTCTTATGAGCGGTAAAATATTTAGCAGAGAAGTAATAAATCATATCCTGGGGACTATGCACATAACCAGGATCAAGAGAATTAAACCATACTTTAGCATCACCCTTTAACAAGAACGGAAATAACTTAAGGATATAGTAATAACGAATTTTTTCCTTGTTGGTGAATAGGGTGGCTATATCATTCAACTTAGTAAGATGTGCCACACCAGTTTCAGATTCATAGCCATGGAAAGGATTACATTCAACCAAAGTAATTAACTCAGGATCAACAGAGAAATCATAATCCTTATCAGTAACAAAGATAGGTGAAGTAGCAAAAGCAGGGTCATATTTCATTCTAGCATTGAAAGACTTTTCTTTCAGCTTAGCTAATAATTTCTTAAGATCATATCTATCATTGCAAGCAAGAAAGTCTCTAGCAGTTTCTTCATCCATAACATAACCCCCAGGAATAACAGGCAATTCATATCTAGGTGGAGAATCTTCATCATCACTTTCCTCCATATTATTAGTTTCAATATTTGCATTCTCCCTAACCTTAGCAATTTGCTCATCAAGAAATTCACCTAGTGGCACAGTATTATCAAGCGTAGAAGTAGTTTCATCATACATAGCAGAAGTGGCATCATCAAGAAAAAGCGACATATCAGATTCAATAGCAGGAGTAGGTGTCGCAAGTTCACTCATAACAGAGGGTGAATCAAGTGCAGAGCTAGATGGCAGTTCCTTACCTCCCCTTGTAGTTGAGGGATAAATCTTGGTTTTTGAGTCTTCCAAGTTCTTCACACTGATCAACAGATATAAATCCCAAGTTACTTAAAGAATATAGCTATGCTCCCCGGCAACGGCGCCAGAAAATAGTCGTGATAACCCACAAGTGTAGGGGATCGCAACAGTTTTCGAGAGTAAAGTATTCGACCCAAATTTATTAATTCGACACAAGGGGAGCCAAAGAATACTCTCAAGTATTAGCAGCTGAGTTGTCAATTCAACCGCACCTAGAAAACTTAGTATCTGCAACAAAGTATTTAGTAGCAAGAAAATATGGAAGTAACGGTAACGGTAGCAAAAGTAGCGATAGTAGTTTTGTAGTGATTGTAACAGTAGCAGCGGAAAGGTAAATAAGCAACAAGCAATATGTGAAAAGCTCGTAGGCATTGGATCAGTGATGGATAACTATGTCGGATGCGATTCCTCATGTAATAGTTATAACATAGGGTGACACAGAACTAGCTCCAGTTCATCAATGTAATGTAGGCATGTATTCCGAATATAGTCATACGTGCTTATATGAAAGAACTTGCATGACATCTTTTGTCCTACCCTCCCATGGCAGCGGGGTGCTAGTGGAAACTAAGGGATATTAAGGCCTCCTTTTAATAGAGTACCGGACCAAAGAATTAACACATAGTGAATACATGAACTCCTGAAACTACGGTCATCACCGGGAGTGGTCCCGATTATTGTCACTTCGGGGTTGCCGGATCATAACACATAGTAGGTGACTATTGACTTGCAAGATAGGATCAAGAACACACATATATTCATGAAAACATAATAGGTTCAGATCTAAAATCATGGCACTTGGGCCCTAGTGACAAGCGTTAAGCATAGCAAAGTCATAGCAACATCAATCTTAGAACATAATGGATACTAGGGATCAAACCCTAACAAAACTAACTCGATTACATGGTAAATCTCATCCAACCCATCATCGTCCAGCAGACCTACGATGGGTTACTCACGCACGGTGGTGAGCATCATGGAATTGGTGATGGAGGAAGGTTGATGATGATGACGGCGATGATCTCCCCTCTCCGCAGCCCCGAACAGACTCCAGATCAGCCCTCCCGAGAGAGATTAGGGCTTGGCGGCGGCTCCGTATCGTAGAACACGATAATTCCTTCTGCTTGATTTTTTTCTCCCCGAAAGTGAATATATGGAGTCGGGGGAGATGTCGGTGGAGCAACATGGGGCCCACGAGGCAGGGGGGCGCGCCCAGGGGGCGCGAGTCTTGATAACCCACAAGTGTAGGGGATCGCAACAGTTTTCGAGGGTAGAGTATTCAACCCAAATTTATTGATTCGACACAAGGGGAGCCAAAGAATAATCGCAAGTATTGGCAGTTGAGTTGTCAATTCAACCGGACCTGGAAGACTTAGTATCTGCAGCAAGGTAATTTATTAGCAAGGTAATATGGAAGTAACGGTAATGGTAGCAAAAGTAGCGATAGTAGTTTTGTAGTGATTGTAATAGTAGAAGCGGAAAGGTAAATAAGCAACAAGCAATATGTGAAAAGCTCGTAGGCATTGGATCAGTGATGGATAATTATGTCGGATGCGATTCCTCATGTAATAGTTATAATATAGGGTGACACAGAACTAGCTCCAGTTCATCAATGTAATGTAGGCATGTATTCTGAATATAGTCATACGTGCTTATGGGAAAGAACTTGCATGACATCTTTTGTCCTACCCTCCTGTGGCAGCGGGGTCCTAGTGGAAACTAAGGGATATTAAGGCCTCCTTTTAATAAAGTACCGGACCAAAGCATTAACACATAGTGAATACATGAACTCCTCAAACTACGGTCATCACCGGGAGTGGTCCCGGTTATTGTCACTTCGGGGTTGCCGGATGATAACGCATAGTAGGTGACTATTGACTTGCAAGATAGGATCAAGAACACACATATATTCATGAAAACATAATAGATCCAAATCTGAAATCATGGCACTCGGGCCCTAGTGTAATGCCCAGTATGCGACTATGTCTCCTACGTGTCGAGGCATGACTTAGAGACATAAGCGCATACTAGAATGATCTCAAGTATGGTATCTTTGCACATCTCATTTAAAAGTTCAGGGATGAAATAGTAAAGATAGTTGGCTTACACTCGCCACGTCACACAATGAATACAATAGCATACATCATCCAAAGAACACAGGGTCTGACTATGGACGAAAATCCAAACGAAGAAAGATACCATAACCACAAGCCCGTATCCTCCTAGTAAGAACCACTACTGATCGTCGGGATACAAAACATAGTAACGTCCATGCTCTTCATCGAACTCCCACTGAAGTTCTGAACCATCTCCTGCATTGTTCTCAGCGGTACCTGCATCTGGTGTGTGTTGAATCTGTGAGCTACAAAGGACTCAGCAATGCCGTTCCCGGGTATCAAAACTACCAAAGCCGTAGGTGAGGGAAGTCTATTAAAGTGTTTGCAGCAAGCACTAAGCACTAGCTTACGAGTTTAGAGGGAGAAGAGAACAAGTGCCAACGATTGCCAAGTTGATCAAGAAGTGAACCTAGCTACTCATGATCAAACATAACCCCACCGTGTTCACTTCCCGAAGCCCTTCGGAAAGAGACCATCACGGTTACTCACGCAGGTAGTGTATTCTTATGAATAGGGTGTCAAGTTATCTACAACCGGATATTAACAAATTCCCATCTGCCACATAATTGCGGGCATGGCTTTCGAAAGATCAAACCCTGCAGGGGTGTCCCAACTTAGCCCATCACAAGCTCACGATCTGCGGAGTCGCAACTCCAAAGTGGGAAGACCCGAGTATTCTCGGAATCCCGTGCTCAAGATATTTTGACAAAGGTAAAACTAATCCAGCAAGACCTCCCGGCGTGCGGACACCCTGATCGTAGCCACGCGTATCTCGTCTCAGGCCACGTTCGGATAGGTCAGCCTACAGGTATATACCAAACCTCGGGTTTCCCCGTGGTGGTCCTGCAGCCTGCCCAGTTTGGACCAACACTCATGAGGAGCACTGGCCCGGGTTGTTAATTAAGAACTCGGGTTTGCAACACCCTATGCAAGTTTTAGTTATTAGGCAAATGTAAAACCAATGTTGGGCCTTAGTGGAAAAGCTTTAAACAAAGCGAATTATCAAGGGGGCCCATAAACCCCAACCGTGTTAGGAACACAAAAAATCAAGGAACATAACACCGATTTATTGGGTCCTAAGGTGGCATGAGTGGAACAAAACACCAAGCAGAAGGCCAAGCCTTCCACCCATAGCCAAATATATAGGTGCATTAGTTTAACAGGTATATATATTGTGTTATCCCAAACAAGTACGGACGTGGAGCAATCTTCAAAACATCACCTGCAACTAACAACGCTATAAGAGGGGCTGAGCAAAGCGTACTTAGCCAAACAACGGTTTGCTTGGAAGGCGGTTAAAGTGTTTCATGGCAACAATAGGAGGCTGACAATCAGGAATAGGCATCGAGGCATTTCTAAAGAACGAGACAAGTAGCATAGGCAAAGATAGAGGTGATATCGGGGAATGGTCATCTTGCCTGTTGAGTCCACGGAGGGATCGTAACCTTGCTCCTCAAACTCAGCCTCGAAAGGAACCCCGAACTCCGAATCTTCACCAGGCTCTAACCAACACAACAATGCAAACACCGGAACAACAATCAATCATCATGCAATGCTCAAACATATGATGCATGATATGATGCATATGAATATGGGTAGGACATGATGCAACTCCTATGGATAAGATGAGTGCACAAGTAACATGGCAATAAACAAGATCACAACACATGTAGGAACACAAGCAAAAGGAAAACAAAACTAGCATAGTCACAAGTGGTTATGTAGTTGATTTAAACAAGCACCCAACAAGTTTTATAAGTTGCTTAACATGGCAAGGGGTGCAACTAGGATCAACAACAACATGCTAGCATTTTAAATGGGCCAGAAAGAACAAACAACAATTTCCGGAAACTCCCATGTTCATTATAACACATATAGGACAGAACTGAGAAAGTCATATTTTAGAGTTGTTAAACATGCAAAGTAACAGAACCATCTTAATCTACACATTTTACCACCCCAAATACATATAAAGTTTGTCAAAATTGGAGCTATGGTTAATTAGTTATGAATTTAATAAGTTTGAGCATATTTAAAACCCCAAATAATTCAAACATCAATTTAAATGTTTTTAACATGGCAACAAACTGCATATAAAATATTCTAAACTAAAAACTAGGCAGTTTTCATATATAAAGCATTTTCAACAGATGCATATATTAATAGATATGAATTATGCAAAGAAAATACAGAAAAAGAAAATAAAAACAAAACAGAAAAGGAAAAGGCTAAACTGACACAGCCTGATCTAGTCCTAGCCACTGACCCGTGGGTCCAGGGCTGCTGAGGTGGCGCCTGTGGGTGTGAAAGTGGGGTGAGTGCTCAGTGAGGATGGCACATGGGACCCTGCTGTCATAGGGCCAAGGGGCAAAAATTGGGGCTTAAACCACTTGCCCTGGGTGGAACTCGAACCTGGGTCTGTAGGTTAGAGGGGAAGAGGTTGAACCACTACGCTAGGCTATATGCGGCTGATAGACTGGAGGTAGCATGCTAGATAAATGCTCTGCGCCTGCGTAACAGAAATAAAACTAAAAATGAAAAGAGAGGGCGCTGGATTCAAACCCAGGATCCCTCGGGTGGCATGCACGGGCGCTGACCAGCTGGGATACACGCGGGCTCGTGCACTAGAAGGAGCACAGCTCCTCTTGATCAGGGCAACGACCGGAAGGAGCCAGAAACGCACGGCGACTTGCCGGTGAACAACGACGACGATAATGGCGGCCACAAGTGCAACTAATCTACGTCGGGCGTGCGAAAACCTGTGAAGGTAACAGCTGTAGGACGCGCGCGTGCTTGGGCTCGCTAGGTGGGGCGCGGTGAGATTGATGCTCCGGCCATGGCGACGGGTTCAGTGAGGCGCGGTGAGGCACATCGAGGAGCGAGGCGTGCTGCGGGCGCTGCGTGCGTGCGCGGCTGTAGGTGACGCGGGGCGTCCGGGATGCAGGTCACGCGGGCGTGTGTGCGTGGCTGCAGGTGCTCTCTGAAGATCCAGAGATCCGCCGGAGCACGGAGAGCGCGGCGCGGGTTCGACAAAAGCCATGACTCTGGTGTGCTAAGGATGACGGGAAGGAGCAGGGAGGGGGCTGGGTATACCTAGTATACCTATGACATGAAGACGGTGGCGGAGACGGGCCTACGGCGACGCGGTCATCCTCTGAACCTCGGCGTGAACTTTGACCGAGGGGAAGCTGGAAGCAGAGGAGGAAGCCATGCACGGACTTGGCGATCTCCTCGACGCTGTAGTGGACGTAGAGGGCGACGGGGACGACAGGGAAGCCGAAGGACTTGAAGAAGGCGGCTGGAGGTGACCGGGGGGCAGCGACGACGGCAAGCGTGCTCCCAGCCACACTCGGGTGCTCATGGGGGAAGGAGAAGGTGGGAAGGGGAAGAACCCTAGGTGGCGGCGGCGAAGGGGAAAACCTAGAGGAGGCTGCTGGCTTAAAAGGAGGGGGAGAAACGGCGCGACCTCGGCGTCCGTGAAGCTCACGACGCGAACGCGAGCGCTCTGTCTCTGGAACAGAGACGGCGACGCAACGGGGCAGGTGGCCGTGAAAAGAGTTGGGCCCAGGCTACGCTGGAGCTGCTCTAGGCTTGGTTGGGCTGCGGGTGAGGGAAAAGGCCCAAGGTGCTGCTGCCTTAGTCTCCCTCCTTTTCCATTTTCTTTTTCTCCAGACAGAAAAACAAAATGAAAAGCTCAGGGACATAGGAGAGGAGTTTGGTAAATATAAAAATATTCCCAAGCTCCTGTGAAAATGCTCTATTTTATAAAATGTCCTAGACATTTTTAGAGGAAGTAAAATAATTCAAGTTTGAATTAAGTTTGAATTAAATTCAAACTTGAGCCATTTTAAAACTAACCAAGACAATTCCAGAAGAGGTGAAATCTAGCATATGCATTTAGGACATGGGGCAAGAGTTGTTGGAAGGGGATGAACATTAAAGGAGGAGGCTAGAGGGCACTTGAAGAATTAAAAGAAAGAGAGAAAGAGAGAGAAGGGGAGGTGGTGTTAGAATAGAAAGGGTTTATAATGGACATGAACTTGCTACCACCACCATAACAAGATCAAAAATGATCTCACTTAACAAACTAGGGAAAAGAATAAAACACAAAGACAAGTAAAATACCATGATGCAATGGTGATGATGAAGTAATGCATGAATGCAAAAGAAAAGATAACATGACAATGCAATCACAATGAGAATGCATAATTGAAAAGAACCCCCAAGGAAAGGACAAGGATCAATTGGTAAAAGCTTTATTGCCATATAAGGAAGGTAACACAAATGGGGTGTTACACCTAGTGACAAGCATTAAGCATAGCAAAGTCATAGCAACATCAATTTTAGAACATAATGGATACTAACCCTAACAAAACTAACTCGATTACATGGTAAATCTCATCCAACCCATCACCGTACAGCAAGCCTACGATGGGATTACTCACGCACGGCGGTGAGCATCATGGAATTGGTGATGGAGGAAAGTTGATGATGACAACGGCGACGATCTCTCCTCTCCGGATGTCACACCCTGCATTTTGTAACATGTTATTTGCATCAATGCAGCATGAAAATTTGGACCAGCAAATTTTTTTGGCATCATTTGGCTTTTATTTGGAATTGAGTTTTCTTCATGTGCTTTTTCTTGTGCTCATTAAAGTCAACTATTCCCTCTTGTAGAATTCATCTCCATACCCAAAACTTCTGCACAATGATCATGCCAAGTGTTATCTATCAGTATAGTATTTTCTTACAAAATTAATTTGGCCAAAATGTATTTTATAAATTTAGTTTTCCAAAAACCCCTGAATTGAGATTTGCACTGCAAGTACTTGATTTAGGGTGAGAAAATTATTTCAAAAAGTATATTTGAGACCTAGTAGTCATAGGACTCCCAGAAACCACAAAAGTATAATTTTAAAAGTTATTTTCCTATTTTATTTAAAAGCTTTTTCTTAAGGCCAGAAATGGTCTTTAATAGGAAAAAATTATTTAACTATTTCAAAAATATTTGCCAAAATTCAGGGAGACTCAGAGGACATATATTGTCCATATATAAGAGTTTCAACACTTGGTCATGTTCAAAATAATGGGCTAATCCCTCTAAAACCCTTTCTGGATATTTCAAGCTTTTGAAATATTTACAAAGGAAATATTCTCCAAAAATTCCAGGGAAATTCTATCATGTCATATATGACATATTTGATGATCTTGCCAAGTCCCATGCCTTGGGAAGCAAGAATACATCATCAAAACCCTTCTTAACCATTCTGTCCATATTTGAAGTTTGAGCAACTTTACATTGCCAAACTTGTCCAAATGCTCTCAAACTTGGTGCACATGCTAGAATGGCCTAATAAGGCATCTAGACCAAATGGCACAAGATTTGGAATAGAGCAACTTGATCAGAACACCCCAAAACCCTTTCTGTTCAAATGCAAATTTGAACAACTTTACATTACCAACTTTTTACCTGGAGCTTCAAACTTTGTGGGCATGATCAATACCCCAAATGATGAAACTACACCAAGTGGTGCATCAAGGGGAGATTATTAGCTTGACTCAAACAAGATGAAGCCATTTCTGTTGATTTCTAGGGTTCACCAAAGTTACATTGGCTAGTTTCTTCAAATGAGCCCAAATTTGGTGAAGCACCCTATTTTCACATGTATTTCAATCCTATTAAGTGTCATGGCAAGTGGAGATCATTTGCTTGACCAAACACTGATCAAACACCTTCTGCAGAATTACCAAAACCCTCTTCTTGATCACTTTCACCTTTTACCTTGGCCTCAACTTTCTACCACATGTTCAACCAGTTACTAGCTACCTCCAGTAACTTCCCCAGGACCCCAGCTCCATGATTGAGGGGTAAGAACCCTAGTTTACCCTGCTGGACAACCATTTCTTACCAAGTCACCAGCTTCCTCTCTCTCTCACAGCATCTCCAGAGCATCCAAGGCCACAGGCCATTTCTTTACTCCTCCCTTGACCTTCTAGACAACCTTGGGCACGTTGGACATGACCAGAGCGGTGAGGGCACGAATGTGCCAGCCATTCGGGCGCTCTGGAGCACACTACAGTGCGCCACCGCACTGTAGCTTCGCCCCATCAGCTGCCCCCGACAGCCTCGGGCCTCCCCCTCGCGCCTCTCAACGCGCCTCGACGTCCGCAACCACCCCGGCGCTGTCCCCCCTCCTCCTCCGCCCTCCAGTGGCCGTTGCCACACGCTCGCTGGCCGCCCGCAGCGTCCACTCCTCGGGCTCGCACGCGCGCATCGCCTGGAAGCTTCCCCGCTCCTCCTCTCTCCTCTAATGGACGTAGGGATCGTCCAGCAACGTCGTAGACTTGTTCCCATCGCCTCCCGTGCGCTGTAGCGTCGAGCAGCAGCTCGCCGGCGCACTGGTCCACGGGGCTCCGCCGTTCCCCTATAAATAGGACCCCCGAGCCTCTCCAGCAGCACCAGCAGCTTCACCACATCCTCTTTAGTCCCCGAGCACCACCAGTTCATCCCCGGAGAGCTTCTGTGCTCGGGATCGACCGGAGCTCCGCCGCGTCGGGCCGCCGGCGATCTCACAGTACAGGCCTCCTCCGCCCTTTCTCTCGCTAGATTTGGAACCCCCACACCTCACTGATGCTTTCCCCTCGCTTTCCCCTCTTTGTTGCAGTCGGAAACGGCCGGAGCGACGACCTCCCGAAGCTCCTCCGCCGTCCCACCTCGCCGCCGGCGAACCCAACCTCCCCGGCGTGCCGCACCACCTCCACTGCATCCGCCACTCGACGCTGATCACGTCCCTGCCCTCCGTCGCCGTCGCCGTGGCCGGAATCCTCGCCGGTGAGCTCGCCGTCGCCGTGGCCGTGAGGTTGGAGATGACAGGCGGGCCCCGCCTGTCATCCTCACCTCTCTCTCCCCCTCCTCACAGCCACTGGCGCCCGTGCGGCTGGGCTGGATTGCCCTGGGCCGTGCACTGTGGCCCCTCTGGCCCAGTTGCACAAGGCTTTTTCTTTTTATTCTTTCTGTAATTATTTCAAACATTTTTACAGAAATGAATATTGGTCCAAATGAAATAATTCCAACTCCTAAATTCTTGTAATATTCCAACCTATTTAATGGTGTCACTTTCACACACATCCATGAAACTTTTCTGTACTGTTCAAATTTAAATTCAAATTTGAGCAATAAAACTCATGTTCAAAAATCCTTAGATTCCATTCTGTAACTCCAAAACTCCAACTAAGAATTTTCCGCATCTTAGAAATCCCTCTAGTATTTAATAAAAATAAGTTGACATTTTTCTGAGCACTTTGATTTTTCTGTTTTGTTTGTGGTCTTATTTTTCCGTTGTTATTATGCGACGTATAGATACCATATTTGATGAAGTTGCTGAAGAAGGAGAAGGAGAAGGATTTGAAGACTTTGAAGACCAAGCCAATCCAGGCAAGCAGCCCTTTGACCATGATACACTTGTTCTCGGAACCCGTTTGTTTCCGATGCATGATGATAGGGTTACGATGGTGACCTAGTTGAAACCACCACATGATGCATGCTTTATTCTTGATCTTGCTATGTGCTAGATGACATGCAAATAGTTAGTGATGATGCTTAGTGATGCATGTGTGATTTGAACCTTCGTGGTTAAAATCTTTGCATAGACCCATCGGGTGCCCCTAATGCCCGAGGGTGATGTTGAGTTAGGTCATCACTTGAGGAAGAAGTGATGTGCCGGTAAATCTTGTGCATGGGTGAAATAATGGATTAGATTTATGTGTGACTACCGTCCCAACCAAACATGTGCAACCACACTACCCCTTATGGGACGGGGCTTTATTGATTACTTAGGTCGATACTAGCATGGTGCCCGCATTACTAGTGACGGGAAGACTTGAGGTCTTTCCCGGGACGGGGTTGTGCTTGGATAGACGACCATGACTGTTTTCACAGGGCACCGGACACACCGTTGGTCCCTTCGGGTACGCGTGACAATGAAATTAGGGCAAGTCCCGTGATCTATTGTTTGTACCCGAGGGCCGTGTACCAACGAGTGGACTCTTTGTTAGTGTCGTCTAAGGAAAGATAATGACCGGGTGCTTACCCCGGGTACTTGAGGTACCGCGGGTTGTGGATGACACGGAAGTTCCCCGGATCTTGTGGGTAAAGTGCGCAACCTCTGCAGAGTGTAAAACTATTCGAATAGCCGTGTCCACGGCCATGGACAGTTGGGTGGTGCTACTTAAACTATGTCTAGAATTTTACTTCATCGGTGAAAGTATGTGTGTGATGAGTCAAGGTGGTGACTTGACTCGATGAGTTGAATCATATTTATGTTGATGTCGGTAACCTGTCTTCAAGGTTACGCGAGTTATTGATGCATAAGCTTGATGATAGAATATTTATTCTAGCCCATTGCTAGACTGTTCATTATTGTTCAATTGCATTGTTACTTTGAACCACATCATGGGTTGCTTGCGAGTACATTCAAAGTACTCATTGGCTTGCCACTGGTTATTTAATTGGCCAGGCATGGAGGAACATGATTATGTTGAAGAGTTCTTTGGAGACGAACATGCAAACTAGGACGCTATCCCAGTCAGAATGCCTGTAGGGTTAAGGCAGATGGCATGGGTTCTACCTACTATCGAAGACTTCCGCTATTTGAGTTATTTGCTATTCAGCCGTGAGACTTTATTTATGTAAGACTTGGCCTTAATGGCCTTAATTCGTGTAATACAATATGTATGGATGTAAGACTCTTGTTATTCAGCTTCTGTGTGTTCAGTGAGCATTGATCTCTGGGATCACTGTACACGTGCATTCGGTGATCTCGACTTCTAAGTCGGGGTCCCCACAGAGCTGGTACCAGAGCCATCCTGACTGTAGGAAGCCTTAGTTAGCATGGGCGTTAGTTAGATGAGACCCTTTTTCAAAAACCTTCTGAACCTCTCTTCTTTTCTAAACCTGAGATTTCATCAGCTTATTAACCCCTCCTATTCCACCTTTGTAGATGGCCACTGTACCCGAAGAGCACCTGACCACTGGGTTTCCCTTACTTCTCGAGGATAGCCTCCAGGAGTGTCAGAGCACCCATCCTCACCTACCTTGAGCATTGGGTTAGCGACACTGAGGTGGAGTACCATGTGGAAGTGATCGTGAAGGCAAACGATCCTCCCACAAGTTGGTTCTTCGAGGGACCCCAGATGGCAACACTACCTCTCGCTGTCGAGGCTGCTGCACTCAAGGCACTAACCTGTCTCCGCGAGCTTCTTCCGGAGATGGCAGCCAAGATGACAACTCGCTTCTTACCTTACCGAAAGGAAGGTGAAGAAGAAAGCAGCGCACTAGCCCCTCCACTGAAGGAAGGACTCTCACTTCGGTTCCAGACCTACTTCAGTCTATGTGCCGACAGCTTGGCACAAGACTTGGCCTCGGAATCAATGAAGCTTCGAGAAGAACTTCACAAGACCAAGGCACTTCTTCGTCGAGCTCAAGAGAAGGCAAATAGGATCAAGAAGGAAGGAGCACCTTCTGGACAGTCCGCTATCGCATATCGAGGCGGAAGGCCCTCCGAGGATGTATCTTCCAAGAATGAAGAACCACCTCGGCGACGCCGGATGACGGCAAGGGAATATTGCAAGCTTTTCCCTGCGCCACCGACGAAGCACCGTCGTATCCAACTCCTCCACTCCCCCACACCCTCAAGTGACAAGGGGGCCCAGACAGATGAAGACAAGGAGGAAGACCCAGAAGAGCCGGAATACGCGACCGAGCATTCCGCCGCTTAGGCATTGTTCGCTACTCGGATATGCTGGTTGTGACCTCTACGGTAGGATAGGTCGTGTAACCCCTATGCGCATTCGAGTCCTTGTATGGTTCATATGAAACTATCTAGTGTTTGCTTTTGTTGTGTCTGGATGAATGTCGTATTCTTCCTTCGGGAATGTGTAAACGACAACATCACCCATTTGATTTTTAATGAATGTGTTTGGCCTTTCGGCCCTTGCATGATTTGATTAGTGTCACACCCACCCCCTTACTAGGCACCCATCTATCTTGCTTTCCCTCTTCCAAGTCATGAGACCTTTTACCGCTCCAACAGGATGCCTGTTGTAACTCGTACTGGTACCTCTACCCAGCAGCCTGAAGCCGGAGCATCCGCTCAGCCAGAGGCAGACCGCGACCAAACCAACGACCAAGCTCCACCACCACCACCTCCTCCGAACATGGACATGGCTCAGCTTCTCCAAGCTTTCCGAGAGGAACGCCAAGCCAACACTGCAGCCCTTCAGCTGATTGCTCAAGCTGTCACCAACAACCGCCAGCCGGCGGGGAATGGCAATGGACGTTCCACGTTGGCAGAGTTCAAGAAGCATGCACCGCCAACTTTCATTGAGACTGCTGAACCCCTGGATGCAGACGACTGGGTCCGCTCCATTGAGGAAATACTGGAACTAGTCGGATGCACCGAAGACCGCGAGAAGGTGGCTTATGCAGCCCACAGCCTCGGGGGGACTGCCAGAGCTTGGTGGGATGGATTCAAGGTCATGCATGCTGAACAGGACATCACTTGGGTCAACTTCAAGGCAGAATTCTGCAAGGCCCACATTCCTTCCGGAATCATGGCTATCAAAAAGCGTGAGTTCCGAGCCCTGAAGCAAGGAAGTGGCACTGTCAAGGAGTACATGCAGAAGTTCAGTGTTCTGTCAAGGTATGCCCCTGAAGATGTCAGCACTGATGCTGCAAAAAGGGAGCGCTTCATGGAAGGCCTCAATCAGACTCTGCAATACTCGCTTGTCGTGTGCGACTGCCCATCCTTCCCTGACCTGGTGAACAAAGCACTTATGCTTGAAGACAAGCGGCGTGCTTTGGAAGACACTCGCAAGCGCAAGTTGGTCAGTAAGGGAAGTTCCAGCAACCAGAAGCCTCGTCCGTGGCAGTCAGCCCCGGCCAAGCCAACCTATCAGCAACCAAGAGCTCCTGCACCTCGCACCAACCCTCAGCCTCAGCAGTATGCCAACCCAAGGCCAGCTTTCAACCCCAATACCAGTGGTGGCAACAAGATCAATCCAAACCAAGTCACTTGCTTTGGATGTGGTCAGTCCGGACACATCTCAAGGGTGTGCCCCAACAAGAAGCCTGATGCCCCGCGCCCCAATGCGCAGAACCAGGGACAAGGCCGCGGGATGCCACCAAGGAACCTAGCTCCTCGCAATTCACCTAACCATGGGAAGGGGCGTGTGAATCACGTCACTGCTGAAGAAGCCCAGGAAGACCCGGACGTCGTGCTGGGTACGTTCCTTGTCAACTCAACACCTGCAACTGTCTTGTTTGATTCTAGAGCAACGCATTCATTTGTCACTCAAAGATTTGCATTAAAAAGTGGCATGACCCCTACACCCCTGAATAACCCTATGGTGGTACAAACCCCCGGAGCGGAGATGAGAGCCAAGATAGGCTGCAAAGGAGTCAGTATTACCATTAACGGTGTAGATTTCCTAGCAGACCTTATCATCCTGAGATCGCAAGGCTTGGATGTGATCCTAGGGATGGATTGGCTCAGTAAGCACCAAGGCTTGTTAGACTGTGCCAATCGGACAGTCACTGTGACCAATGACCAAGGAGTCGAAGTCAAGTTTTCTTCCAACTCCTCCTCCGCTCAAGCCGCTCAAGTCAACTGTCTGTCTGAAGTTGGGCTAGAGCAAGTACCGGTGGTATGTGAGTATCCTGATGTCTTTCCGGATGAACTACCGGGAATGCCCCCTGACCGAGACATTGAGTTCATCATCGAGCTCGTGCCCGGAGCAGGACCCATCTATAAGAAGCCTTATAGAATGGGGACGGAAGAATTAGCTGAGTTGAAGAAGCAGCTGGAAGAGCAGCTGAGGAAGGGATTTATCCGCCCAAGTGCCTCCCCTTGGGGATCTCCTGTTCTGTTTGTGGCAAAGAGGGACGGTACCATCCGCTTATGCATTGACTATCGTTCCCTCAATGAAGTTACAATCAAGAACAAATATCCACTTCCCAAGATCGAAGATCTGTTTGATCAGCTCAGCGGAGCCAAGGTGTTCTCCAAGATCGACCTCAGATCTGGGTACTACCAGCTGAAGATCAGACCCCAAGATATTCCGAAGACGGCATTCGTAACCAGATATGGCCTGTACGAGTGCACGGTCATGTCCTTTGGGTTAACCAATGCCCCGGCCTACTTCATGTATCTCATGAATAAAGTCTTCATGGAATATTTGGACAAGTTCGTTGTTGTCTTTATCGACGACATTCTTGTCTTCTCGAAGTCGGAGGAAGAACACGAGCAGCATTTGAGGATGGTCCTAGACAAGCTTCGAGAGCACCAACTGTATGCCAAATTCAGCAAGTGTGAGTTCTGGCTGCATAAAGTTGGATTCTTAGGTCATGTCTTGACCGAGGAAGGATTATCTGTTGATCCCGCAAAGATCGAAGCTGTGACCCAATGGCAATCTCCAACGACCGTCAAGGAAGTCAGAAGCTTCCTCGGACTTGCGGGCTATTACCGCAAATTCGTGGAAGGATTCTCTAGCATTGCAAGGCCAATGACTCAGCTCCTCAAGAAGGACAAGAAGTTCGAGTGGACGCCAAAATGCGAAGAAAGCTTCCAAGAGCTCAAGAAGAGATTGACCACCGCCCCAGTTCTGGCAACACCTGATATTCACAAGGAGTTCGTGATATATTGTGATGCCTCTCGAACCGGACTAGGAAGCGTTCTGATGCAAGAAGGCCGAGTCATAGCATATCTCTCCAGGCAGCTACGCCCCCATGAGGAGAACTACGCCACTCACGATCTTGAGTTAGCGGCAGTAGTTCATGCCTTGAAGACATGGCGGCATTACCTCCTAGGGAAACGGTGTGAGATCTACACAGACCACAAAAGTCTGAAGTACATTTTCACCCAGAAAAAATTGAACATGAGGCAGCGGAGATGGTTGGAACTCATCAAAGACTATGACCTCAGTGTTCAATATCACCCCGGGAAGGCTAACGTGGTGGCCGATGCCTTAAGCAGGAAGGCTTGCTCCTTGAATGCTGTTATTCAAGAACGGCAGCCAGCCTTGTTTAAGGAACTCGAGCAATTCAGTTTGGAATTGGTCACCCCTGGATTTCTAGATCATTTGGAAGTCAGACCGACCCTGATGGACGAAGTCAAGAAGGCACAAGATGGACACGCAAGCATTGAAGGCATCAAGAAGAAGATGAAGCTAGGCAAGGCCCCAGGATTCTCCGAAGACGAGCACGGGATTGTTTGGTACAAAGGTCGTATCTGCGTACCAAACAACACAGAGCTGAAGAACCTGATTATGCAAGAAGCCCACGACACTCCGTATTCCATCCACCCTGGAGGAACCAAGATGTACCAAGACTTGAAGGCACGATTCTGGTGGCACGGGATGAAAAGAGAGATTGCAACCTATATTGCAAAGTGTGATGTGTGCCAAAAGGTCAAGGCTGAATATCAGCAACCTGCTGGATTGCTTCAACCACTCAAAGTTCCTGAGTGGAAGTGGGATAAAGTCGGAATGGACTTCATCACTGGATTACCAAGGTCGAATAAAGGACATGACTCTATCTGGGTCATAGTCGATCATTTGACCAAGGTGGCCCATTTCATTCCTGTCAATACCACTTATGATGGCAACCGGCTGGCCCTTCACGGCGTTCCCAAGGAGATTGTATCAGATCGAGGAACCCAGTTCACCTCGAGGTTCTGGAAGAAGTTCCAAGAAGCCTTGGGAACCAAGTTGTCTTTCAGCACGGCTTTTCACCCACAGACCGAAGGTCAGAAAGAGCGAGTCAATCAGATTCTCGAAGATATGCTCCGAGCCTGTGTCTTGGCATATGGAGCCAAGTGGGAAGATTGTCTCCCTTTTGCCGAGTTCTCCTATAACAACAGTTACCAGTCGAGCCTTCAGATGGCACCATTTGAGGTGTTGTACGGACGCAGATGCCGCACACCCCTCAACTGGTCAGAGACTGGAGAAGGACTAGTCTTTGGACCGGATATTCTCCGCGCAGCAGAAGAGCAAGTCCAATTAGTCAGAGAGCGTTTGAAGGCAGCCAAGTCAAGGCAAAAGAGCTATGCTGACACTCACCGTCGGAACATGAGTTTCCATGTCTGGGACCATGTGTACCAGCGGGTAACTCCTCTGAAGGGAACCAAGCGTTTCCACGTCAAGGGGAAGCTCGCACCAAGGTTCATCGGACCCTTTGAGGTCACTGCACGACGAGGAGAAGTGGCTTACCAGTTGGAACTACCACCTGAGCTATCCGATGTGCACAATGTATTCCATGTGTCACAACTCCGGAAATGTCTCCAAGTTCCAGACAAGCCTAATCTCTACAAGGATGTTGATCACCAAGCCATTGATCTGCAGCCTGATTTGACCTACCGCGAGAAGCCCATCCGCATTCTGGACGAAGCAGAACGACGGACGCGAAGCCGTACCATCAAGTACTTCAAGGTCCAGTGGAGCAACCACACCGAAGCAGAAGCAACCTGGGAACGTGAAGACTATCTTAGATCCGAGTTTCCCGATCTCTTCTAAGACCTAGTTTAGGAATCTCGGGGACGAGATTCTTGTAAGGGGGGGTAGGTCTGTCACACCCTGCATTTTGTAACATGTTATTTGCATCAATGTAGCATGAAAATTTGGACCAGCAAATTTTTTTGGCATCATTTGGCTTTTATTTGGAATTGAGTTTTCTTCATGTGCTTTTTCTTGTGCTCATTAAAGTCAACTATTCCCTCTTGTAGAATTCATCTCCATACCCAAAACTTCTGCCCAATGATCATGCCAAGTGTTATATATCAGTATAGTATTTTCTTACAAAATTAATTTGGCCAAAATGTATTATATAAATTTAGTTTTCCAAAAACCCCTGAATTGAGATTTGCACTGCAAGTACTTGATTTAGGGTGAGAAAATTATTTCAAAAAGTATATTTGAGACCTAGTAGTCATAGGACTCCCAGAAACCACAAAAGTATAATTTTAAAAGTTATTTTCCTATTTTATTTAAAAGCTTTTTCTTAAGGCCAGAAATGGTCTTTAATAGGAAAAAATTATTTAACTATTTCAAAAATATTTGCCAAAATTCAGGGAGACTCAGAGGACATATATTGTCCATATATAAGAGTTTCAACACTTGGTCATGTTCAAAATAATGGGCTAATCCCTCTAAAACCCTTTCTGGATATTTCAAGCTTTTGAAATATTTACAAAGGAAATATTCTCCAAAAATTCCAGGGAAATTCTATCATGTCATATATGACATATTTGATGATCTTGCCAAGTCCCATGCCTTGGGAAGCAAGAATACATCATCAAAACCCTTCTTAACCATTCTGTCCATATTTGAAGTTTGAGCAACTTTACATTGCCAAACTTGTCCAAATGCTCTCAAACTTGGTGCACATGCTAGAATGGCCTAATAAGGCATCTAGACCAAATGGCACAAGATTTGGAATAGAGCAACTTGATCAGAACACCCCAAAACCCTTTCTGTTCAAATGCAAATTTGAACAACTTTACATTACCAACTTTTTACCTGGA
Source organism: Secale cereale (assembly GCA_902687465.1). Classification (NCBI taxonomy): domain Eukaryota; kingdom Viridiplantae; phylum Streptophyta; class Magnoliopsida; order Poales; family Poaceae; genus Secale; species Secale cereale. The sequence continues at coordinate 508,338,461 of LR738713.1, forward strand.
GCTTCAAACTTTGTGGGCATGATCAATACCCCAAATGATGAAACTACACCAAGTGGTGCATCAAGGGGAGATTATTAGCTTGACTCAAACAAGATGAAGCCATTTCTGTTGATTTCTAGGGTTCACCAAAGTTACATTGGCTAGTTTCTTCAAATGAGCCCAAATTTGGTGAAGCACCCTATTTTCACATGTATTTCAATCCTATTAAGTGTCATGGCAAGTGGAGATCATTTGCTTGACCAAACACTGATCAAACACCTTCTGCAGAATTACCAAAACCCTCTTCTTGATCACTTTCACCTTTTACCTTGGCCTCAACTTTCTACCACATGTTCAACCAGTTACTAGCTACCTCCAGTAACTTCCCCAGGACCCCAGCTCCATGATTGAGGGGTAAGAACCCTAGTTTACCCTGCTGGACAACCATTTCTTACCAAGTCACCAGCTTCCTCTCTCTCTCACAGCATCTCCAGAGCATCCAAGGCCACAGGCCATTTCTTTACTCCTCCCTTGACCTTCTAGACAACCTTGGGCACGTTGGACATGACCAGAGCGGCGAGGGCACGAATGTGCCAGCCATTCGGGCGCTCTGGAGCACGCTACAGTGCGCCACCGCACTGTAGCTTCGCCCAATCAGCTGCCCCCGACAGCCTCGGGCCTCCCCCTCGCGCCTCTCAACGCACCTCGACGTCCGCAACCACCCCGGCGCTGTCCCCCCTCCTCCTCCGCCCTCCAGTGGCCGTTGCCACACGCGCGCTGGCCGCCCACAGCGTCCACTCCTCGGGCTCGCACGCGCGCGTCGCCTGGAAGCTTCCCCGCTCCTCCTCTCTCCTCTAATGGACGTAGGGATCGTCCAGCAACGCTGTAGACTTGTTCCCATCGCCTCCCGTGCGCTGTAGCGTCGAGCAGCAGCTCGCCGGCGCACTGGTCCACGGGGCTCCGCCGTTCCCCTATAAATAGGACCCCCCGAGCCTCTCCAACAGCACCAGCAGCTCCACCACATCCTCTTCAGTCCCCCAGCACCACCAGTTCATCCCCGGAGAGCTTCTGTGCTCGGGATCGACCGGAGCTCCGCCGCGTCGGGCCGCCGGCGATCTCACAGTACATGCCTCCTCCGCCCTTTCTCTCGCTAGATTTGGAACCCCCACACCTCACTGATGCTTTCCCCTTGCTTTCCCCTCTCTGTTGCAGTCGGGAACGGCCGGAGCGACGACCTCCCGAAGCTCCTCCGCCGTCCCACCTCGCCGCCGGCGAACCCAACCTCCCCGGCGTGCCGCACCACCTCCACTGCATCCGCCACTCGACGCTGATCACGTCCCTGCCCTCCGTTGCCGTCGCCGTGGCCGGAATCCTCGCCGGTGAGCTCGCCGTCGCCGTGGCCGTGAGGTTGGAGATGACAGGCGGGCCCCGCCTGTCATCCTCACCTCTCTCTCCCCCTCCTCACAGCCACTGACCGCCGGGCCCCGCCCGTCAGGTTTAAAAACTTGACGTGCGCGCGCTGGCGCCCGTGCGGCTGGGCTGGATTGCCCTGGGCCGTGCACTGTGGCCCCTCTGGCCCAGTTGCACAGGGCTTTTTCTTTTTATTCTTTCTGTAATTATTTCAAACATTTTTACAGAAATGAATATTGGTCCAAATGAAATAATTCCAACTCCTAAATTCTTGTAATATTCCAACCTATTTAATGGTGTCACTTTCACACACATCCATGAAAATTTTCTGTACTGTTCAAATTTAAATTCAAATTTGAGCAATAAAACTCCTGTTCAAAAATCCTTAGATTCCATTCTGTAACTCCAAAACTCCAACTAAGAATTTTCCCCATCTTAGAAATCCCTCTAGTATTTAATAAAAATAAGTTGACATTTTTCTGAGCACTTTGATTTTTCTGTTTTGTTGGTGGTCTTATTTTTCCGTTGTTATTATGCGACGTATAGATACCATATTTGACGAAGTTGCTGAAGAAGGAGAAGGAGAAGGATTTGAAGACTTTGAAGACCAAGCCAATCCAGGCAAGCAACCCTTTGACCATGATACACTTGTTCTCGGAACCCGTTTGTTTCCGATGCATGATGATAGGGTTACGATGGTGACCTAGTTGAAACCACCACATGATGCATGCTTTATTCTTGATCTTGCTATGTGCTAGATGACATGCAAATAGTTAGTGATGATGCTTAGTGATGCATGTGTGATTTGAACCTTCGTGGTTAAAATCTTTGCATGGACCCATCGGGTGCCCCTAATGCCCGAGGGTGATGTTGAGTTAGGTCATCACTTGAGGAAGAAGTGATGTGCCGGTAAATCTTGTGCATGGGTGAAATAATGGATTAGATTTATGTGTGACTACCGTCCCAACCAAACATGTGCAACCACACTACCCCTTATGGGACGGGGCTTTATTGATTACTTAGGTCGATACTAGCATGGTGCCCGCATTACTAGTGACGGGAAGACTTGAGGTCTTTTCTGGGACGGGGTTGTGCTTGGATAGACGACCATGACTGTTTTCACAGGGCACCGGACACACCGTTGGTCCCTTCGGGTACGCGTGACATTGAAATTAGGGCAAGTCCCGTGATCTATTGTTTGTACCCGAGGGCCGTGTACCAACGAGTGGACTCTATGTTAGTGTCGTCTAAGGAAAGATAATGACCGGGTGCTTACCCCGGGTACTTGAGGTACCGCGGGTCGTGGATGACACGGAAGTTCCCCGGATCTTGTGGGTAAAGTGCGCAACCTCTGCAGAGTGTAAAACTATTTGAATAGCCGTGTCCACGGTCATGGACAGTTGGGTGGTGCTACTTAAACTATGTCCAGAATTTTACTTCATCGGTGAAAGTATGTGTGTGATGAGTCTAGGTGGTGACTTGACTCGATGAGTTGAATCATATTCATGTTGATGTCGGTAACCTGTCTTCAAGGTTACGCGAGTTATTGATGCATAAGCTTGATGATAGAATATTTATTCTAGCCCATTGCTAGACTGTTCATTATTGTTCAATTGCATTGTTACTTTGAACCACATCACGGGTTGCTTGCGAGTACATTCAAAGTACTCATTGGCTTGCCACTGGTTATTTAATTGGCCAGGCATGGAGGAACAGGATTATGTTGAAGAGTTCTTTGGAGACGAACATGCGAACTAGGACGCTATCCCAGTCAGAATGCCTGTAGGGTTAAGGCAGATGGCATGGGTTCTACCTACTATCGAAGACTTCCGCTATTTGAGTTATTTGCTATTCAGCCGTGAGGCTTTATTTATGTAAGACTTGGCCATAATGGCCTTAATTCGTGTAAGACAATATGTATGGATGTAAGACTCTTGTTATTCAGCTTCTGTGTGTTCAGTGAGCATTGATATCTGGGATCACTTTACACGTGCATTCGGTGATCTCGACTTCTAAGTCGGGGTCCCCACACCGGAGCCCCGAACAGACTCCAGACCAGCCCTCCCAAGAGAGATTAGGGCTTGGTGGTGGCTCCGTATCGTAAAACGTGATAATTCCTTCTCCTTCAATTTTTTCTCCCCGAAAGTGAATATATGGAGTCGGGGGAGATGTCAGTGGAGCAACAGGGGGCCCACGAGGTAGGGGGGCGCCCCTTACCCTCGTGGACAGGGTGTGGCCCCCCTGGTTTGGTTCTTTCCGTAGATATTTATTATATATTCCAAAATAAATCTCCGTTGAATTTTAGGTCATTCTGAGAACTTTTATTTCTGCACAAAAAAAACACCATGGCAGTTCAGCTGAAAACAACGTCAGTCCAGGTTAGTTCCATTCAAATCATGGAAGTTAGAGTCCAAAACATGGGCAAAAGTGTTTGGAAAAGTAGATACGTTGGAGACGTATCAACTCCCCCAAGCTTAAACCTTTGCTTGTCCTCAAGCAATTCAGTTGGTAATCCGAAAGTGATAAAGAAAAACTTTGACAAACTATGTTTGCTTTTGTTGTTGTAAATATGTAAAGCCAGCATTCAAGTTTTCAACAAAGATCATGAACTAACCACATTCACAATAACTTTCAGGTCTCATGTCTACTCATATCAATGGCATAATCAACTAGCGAGCAATAATAATAAACCTCGGATGACAACACTTTCTCAGAACAATCATAATATGATATAACAAGATGGTATCTTGCTAGTCCTTACTGAGACCGCAAAACATAAATGCAGATCACCTTTAAAGATCAATGACTGACTAGACACTGTAATTCATGGGAAAAGAGATCCAGTCACAACCATATTCAATGCAAATTAATAGCAATACATGCAAATGACAGCGGTGCTCTCCAACTGGTGCTCTTTAATAAGAAGATGATGACTCAACATAAAACTAATTAGATAGGCCCTTCGCAGAGGGAAGCAGGGATTTGTAGAGGTGCCAGAGCTCGATTTTGAAATAGAGACGAATAATATTTTGAGCGGTATACTTTCATTGTCAACATAGCAACCAAGAGATCTCGATATTTTCCATGCTACACACATTATAGGCGGTTCCCAAACAGAATGGTATAGTTTATACTCCCCCAACCACCAACAAGCACACTCCACGGCTAGCCCGAAACAACGGGTACCGTCCAAACCAGCAACAGCCCCGGGGGAGTTTTGTTTAATTATTATGATTTGAGCAAGGGACTTGGCATCCCGGTTACCAGCCATTTTCTCATGAATGATGAGAGAAGTCCACTCATCGTGAGAATAACCCACCTAGCATGGAAGATATAGACAACCCTAGTTGATACATGACCTGCTCGAGCATACAAAAAAGAATTTCATTTGAAGGTTTAGAGTTTGGCACATACAAATTTACTTGGAACGGCAAGTAGATACCGCATGTAGGAAGGTATTGTGGACTCATATGGAATAACTTTGGGGTTTATGGAAGTGGATGCACAAGCAGTATTCCCGCTTAGTACAGGTGAATGCTAGAAAGGGACTGGGAAGCGACCAGCTAGAGAGCGACAACAGTCATGAACATGCATTAAAATTAATCAACAATGAATGCAAGCATGAGGAGGATATAAATCACCATGAACATAAATATCGTGGAGGCTATGTTGATTTTGTTTCAACTACATGCATGAAAATGTGCCAAGTCAAACCACTTGAATCGTTCAAAGGAGGATACCACCCTATCATACCACATCACAACCATTTTAATACCATGTTGGCACGCAAGATAGACCATTATAAACACTTAGCTAATTAAGCATGGCATGAGCAGCTATGATCTCTAATTGTCATTGCAGGTATGTTTCATTCATAATGGGCCGAATCAGGAACGATGAACTATCATATTTACAAAAGCAAGAGAGGTCGAGTTCATACCAGCCTTTTCTCATCTCAATCAATTCATCATATATCATCATTATTGCCTTTCACTCGCATGACCGAACGGTGTGGATTATAATAATAGTGCACGTGCATTTGACTAAGTTGGAATCTGCAAGCATTTAATACAAGAGAGAAGACAAAGTAATATGGCTCATGGTTAAATCAACAGTAATGCATATAAGAGCCACTAAACATTTTCATTATGGTCTTCTCCTCTTGACCCCCAAAGAAAAGAAAATAAACTATTTACACGGGAAAGCTCCCAACAAGCAAAACAAGAACGAGAAATCTTTTTGGGTTTTCTTTTAATTACTACCAGTACAGTGCTACCTCTTGAGCTTGCATTGTATTCCCTCGAAGAGGAAAGGGAGATGCAACACAATAGCGTAAATATTTCCCTCAGTTTTTGAGAACCAAGGTATCAATCCAGTAGGAGACTACGCGCCAATCCCTCGCACCTGCACAAACAAATAAGAACTTCGCAGCCAACGCGATAAGGGGTTGTTAATCCCTTTACGGTCACTTACGAGAGTGAGATCTGATAGAGATGATAGTTATATTTTTGGTATTTTTGGTTTATAAAACAGCAAATAAAAGTTGTTGGGTTTAGTCCCACATCGGTTGTGGGAGGAGACATAACACGGTTTATAAGGGTGAGGGTGACCCCTCCTAACAGGCTAGTCTTTTGGGGGAGAGGGCCCAAGGCCTCTCATAAGTCGGTGTTGCTCTCTGGTTGGGTCTGGTGACGCAGGTGGGTCGGAAACGCTGGTGCTAGTGGACCCGGGATTGCGTAACAATTGGTATCAGAGCCCAGGTGCCCGGAATAAATCTCGGTGAACTCACTGGTGGTCGGTCATGGTTGGTGGGCTGGAAACGCTGGTGTTCGCGGGCCCATGGGTGACCGATGTGTGAGGGGGAGATTGTTGGGTTTAGTCCCACATCGGTTGTGGGAGGAGACATAACATGGTTTATAAGGGTGAGGGTGTCCCCTCCTAACAGGCTAGTCTTTTGGGGGGAGAGGGCCCAAGGCCTCTCATAAGTCGGTGTTGCTCTCCGGTTGGGTCTGGTGATGCAGGTGGGTCGGAAACGCTGGTGCTAGCGGACCCGGGATTGCGTAACAAAAGCAAGAAAAGTAAAGTAGATGTAGATTGATATGTTGAGAATAGACCCGGGGGCCATAGTTTTCTCTAGTGGCTTCTCTCATGATAGCGATATTCTACCGCGGGTAAACAAATTACTGTCGAGCAATTGATAGAAAAGCGAATAATTATGAGACTATCTAGGCATGATCATTGTATATAGGCATCACGTCCGAGACAAGTAGACCGACTCCTGCCTGCATCTACTACTATTACTCCACACATCGACCGCTATCCAGCATGCATCTAGTGTGTTGAGTTCATACGAACAGAGTAACGCCTTAAGCAAGATGACATGATGTAGAGGGATAAACTCAAGCAATATGATGAAAACCCCATCTTTTTATCATCGATGGCAACAATACAATACGTGCCTTGCTGCCCCTACTGTCACTGGGAAAGGACACCACAAGATTGAACCCAAAGCCAAGCACTTCTCCCATTGCAAGAACTATAGATCTAGTAGGCCAAACCAAACTAATAATTCGAAGAGACTTGCAAGGATATTATGAGCACACATAAAAAGTTCAGAGAAGAACCAAATATCTTTCATAGATAACCTTGATCATAAACTCACAATTCATCGGATCTCGACAAACACACCGCAAAAAGAGATTACATCGAATAGATCTCCTCGAAGACCGAGGAGAACTTTGTATTGAGATCCAGAGAGAGAAGAAGCCATCTAGATACTAGCTATGGACCCGAAGGTCTGTGGTAAACTACTCACAACTCATGGTGAGGGCAATGATGATGATGATGAAGGCCTCCATGATGGATCCCCCTCCCAGAACAGGCTCCAAGATGGGATCTCCACGGGAACAGAAGCTACGGCGGTGGAATTAGGGTTTTTTCTATGCGTATGGAGTTCCTGGGGTACGTAGGTATATATAGGAAGAAGGAGGGCACCGGGGGCCGTGTGGGCCAGCCTCGAGGCAGGGGGGCGCGCCCTGGGAAGGGGGCCGTGCCCCCACCCTCGAGGGCTGGCCCTTTGCCCCCTGACTTGGTCCTGACGTTTCCCGAACGTGATTTCCTCCAAAAATATCTCTCGCAAAGGTTTCATTCCGTTTGGACTCCGTTTGATATTCCTTTTCTGCAAAACCCTGAAATAGGCAAAAAACAGCAATCTGGACTGGGCCTTTGGGTTAGTAGGTCAGTCCCAAAAATGATATAAAAGTGAATGATAAAGCCCATTAAACATCCAAGACTTCATAAATAATAGCATGGAACAATAAAAAATTATAGATACGTTGGAGACGTATCATACATGCATGGAAAGTAAACTAGCTAAAAAGCTACTACTATTTTTTTTTCTTAAGGTTTTTCTAACACACAAGAAAAAGACTAAGAAAAGAAATGAAACTAGCATAGATGGTACAATGAAAGAGTGTGAGCACCGACTACTGGAATAAGTGTGTGAACATGAATGTAATGTCGGTGAGAAATAAGTACTCCCCCAAGCTTAGGCTTTTAGCCTAAGTTGGTCTATTGCCACGGATCCAAGCTACTCTCTCTGGTGCACGGAGGAGCGTCCTCTAGGTGCCACTGGTTGGCAATCTCATACGGATCCCACCGATAAACCGACTGCCGATAAGGGTCAAGTGGTGGCTCCGGCTCCAGCTCTGAAGCTTGGGCCTGGCTCTAGTACGTATAGACGGCATCTGGCAAAACGAGGTACGTGCCTGAAAATAGATCAAACAAAGATGGTGCAGGCAAGGTAATAGTCTCACAATATTTTTCATCAAACCTCAATTTATACTTAAGCAACTTCTTCTTGTCTTTAACAATAAAATCATGTGCTATCATACTCTTATAATCTAGAGAAACTGGGGCCAACAACTTTTCTTCCTTCTCATGATGCCTAATAAGTATTCTAAAGTGTTATGCAAGGCGTGAAGCAAAGATGCCTCCAAAGATGGGACCCTTTGTACGGTTCAGACTTAATCGTTTAGCAACAACATCACTCAAGCTAAAAGTTGTGTCTTGAAACAAAGCATGGTGCAAAATGACAATATCAGGGGCACTAAGATTCCCACTGTTCCCGCGACCAATTAAGCATCTACTAGATAATATCGCAAAGTAACGTAGAACAAGAAAATGTATACTAGTAATTCTTGCCCCAGAAACTTGTCTCGTTTCCCCTACAACTATCATATCAATAAACCCCTCAACATCTTTACGACGTGGTTCCTAAAGACTACTAGCAAAGGGTATCTTACATACTTGACGAAATTCATAGAACGACATCTCCTTAACCTCATCATATAAATGAAATTCCACTGAAGGTGGTGATTTCTTAGCATGAAAATGAAAGCTTTGCGTTAAAATATTAGTGAGCAAGAGATACTGTTCATGCTGGTCATGGAGGAAGTCGCTGAGGCCTGCATTCTCCGCCAAATAATAAAAGTCTTTATAAACCCCAGCGGCTTCCAAAAACTCATTGCGAGGCCATTTACACTGTAATGCCCAGGATGCTATTATATCTCCCACGTGTCGAGGCATGAGTTAGAGACATAAGAGAATTCTAGAATGATCGCAAGAGTGGTATCTTTGCACAACTCATGTAAAAAGAACAGGGATGAAAGAGTAAAATAGTTGGCTTACACTCGCCACGTCACACAATTAATACAATAGCATACATACATCCAAATAACACAGGGTCCTTCTACTGATGAAATCAAATAAGAAAAATACCACAACCACAAGGCCCGATTGCCCCTAGTAGGAACCACTACTTATAGTCGGAATACGTCACATACATACGACCACGCTCTTCATCGAACTCCCAGTGAAGTTCTTGTCCTTCTCCTGCGTTCTACTCAGTTGTACCTGCATCTGGTGTGTGTTGTAATCTGTGAGTCACAAGGACTCAGCAATCCCATTCCCGGGTATCAAAACTGACAAAGCCTTTTAGGTGTGGAGAGGTAATAAAATGGTTGCAACAAGCACTAAGCAACTAGCTTACGAATTCAGAGCGAGATGAGAATATGTGCCAACGGTCGCCAAGATGATCACTAAGTGATCCTAGCTACTCACGTTCATGCATAACCCCATCGTGTTCACTTTCCGAAAACCCTTTCGAAAAGAGACCATCACGGTACTCACACAGGTAGTGTATTCTTAAGGATATGGTGTCAAGTTATCTACAACCGGATATTAACAAATTCCCATCTGCCACATAACCACGGGCACAGCTTTCGAAAGTTCTTAACCCTGCAGGGGTGTCCCAACTTAGCCCATCACAAGCTCATGATCTGTGGAGTCGCAACTCCATGTTGGGAAGACCCGAGTACTCTCGGAATCCCGTGCTCAAGATATTTCGACAAAGGTAAAACTAATCCAGCAAGACCTCCCGGCGTGCCGACACCCTGATAGTAGCCGCGCGCATCTCGTCTCAGGCCACGACCGGATGAGCACTACGTACATCAACCAAAGACCCTAGCAAACTGGGTGGCACCGCAAGTGGCTCTAGTTTGGACCAACACTCATGAGGAGCACTGGCCCGGGGGTTGATTAAGAACTCGGGTTAATTACTCCCTATGCAAGTTTTTTTGTTGTTAGGAAAATGGTAGTACCAATGTTGGGCCTTGCTGGAAAAGCTTTAAGCAGTGCGAATTATCGAGGGGGGCCCATAAACCCCAACCGTGTTAGGAACGCAAAATCAAGGAACATAACACCGGTTTATCGGGTCCTAAGGTGGCATGAGTGGAACAAAACACCAAGCAGAAGGCCAAGCCTTCCACCCATTACCAATATATATGTGCATTAATTAATTTAAGATATATATTGTGTTATCCCAATTAAACAAGTCTAGAACATGGAGCAATCTTCAACTTCACTTGCAACTAACAATGCTATAAGAGGGGCTGAGCAAAAGCATTCTTTGCCACTCAACGGTTTGCTAGGAAGGCGGTTAGAGTGTTTCATGGCAACATAGGAGGCTGACAAGGCAAGAATAGGCATCGAGGCATATCTTATAGAGCGAGACAACTAGCAAAGAAAAGATAGAGGTGATATCGGGGATCGGTCATCTTGCCTGGGATCCTGCAAGGAAGAAAAACAAGACCATGAAGAAGACAAACGGACGAAGTCGAACGAATCCTCACAACTCTGGAACGAAACCGAAGCTAACGAGAGAAGCAACCAGAAAGAAGCAAACAACATGGTAAACACACAAGCATAAACATGGCATATGATGTACAAACAAGTATGATGCATGTCCGGTTTAAATATGCATGGCATGGCAAAGTGCAACAAACAACACTACAATTTAAGTGGAGCTCAATATGCAACGAGTTGCATATTGACAAAACACCACGTCCAATTACTTAGTTGACTCTCGTTTATTTACAAGACAAGATTACTTTTTTTTATCATGGCGAGAGGTGAAGCATAAGTAAACTAGCTAACTAGGCATTTTAAATGAGGCTGGAAATAATAACCATAATTCCAGAAAATCCCCAGGTGCAGGTTTATCAATTTTAAGCAAACAACAATTTTAAGCATTTAAATGTTGTTATCATGATGTGGATGACATAATCAAGTTTTATGCAATTTTATTAAAAGTGGACATGAAGATGATATGAAGTAACTCGTCACCGTGGTGGAAGGAAAGGGCCAAAGCGGCGATAACTGAAAACGGCGCCACGGCAACGTTCCGGTGATCCGACACCTCGTTGAGATATCGGTACAAAAGAAGGACGACGAGAGCGTGTGCGTGTCATGCAAAGACGGTGGGGTGCTCCCGGTTACCCGGTTCCCACATGATGACGGCAAAAGAGGGGCACAACGGACACGGTGCAAACAAGGGATGCATCTCATACAATACTCATTCGTTCACCGGCGTCGTCTGGGGGTTATACCTTCGGAGCGTGCATTCGGGGCGGTTCGAGTTCGTAGATGAAGTAGTGGTGTAGTTGTTCACGGGTCGTAGTGGGAAGTAGTCGTTCCGTTTCGTAGTCGTACATGCCGATGTTAGTTGTACATGGGTCTCGACGACGGGGATGTACATGTTTTGTAGATGAACTTGACGAATCCGATGTCTTCGTCACGGTACTTGGCGATATCCGTGTTCTTTCGGGTTCGTAGATGTACTTGGCGTTCTTGGCGATTCCGGAGACGGCGGTAGGGTACTTGGCGAAATGCACGTAGACAGTAGTTGTTCTCGTATCGTCGTGGAAGTAGTCGTTCACTTGACGGAGAGGATCTTGGCATATCCATGTACTCGGCATTCCGGTGTGGTAGTCATTCAGGCGTCGGGCGTTGAGGTACTTGGCATCCCTGGAACTTGGGGTCTTGACATTTTCCTATGAAGCGGTGAGGGTCTCGTGTGCACGAAGCGGCAAGAGCACGCGCAACGGCTCTGGCCAAAGTAGGAATGCAGCGAGGCGAGCCTGGAGACACAGGAGGTGCACGGGCGCAAGGGAAGGAAGTAGGGCACAGGTCGACGCGCTAGGGAAGGCCGGCGAGGAGTAGGCGACGGCCGGGGCACCTTGGCGCAGCGGAGGCAGAGCAGAGGAGGGCCGCGGTGGTGAACGGGCGCGGGCGCGGCAGCGCTCGGCTTGGCGAGACGACTACGCGAGGAGAGGACGACGGGGCCGGGCGATGAGGACGGCAGGCGGGGCGGACCTTGGCCGGATCCGGGCCGGAGATGGCCGGGGTGACGACGAGAGGAGCCAGGCGGAGGAAAGCTCGCTGGAGCATGGCGCCGCTGTGGCCGGATGCCGCGGCGGTCGAAGCAGTGAGGCACACCATGAGACGATGATGGTCACCTCCTTCCCCAGGAGACAGAACGAAGACGGCGGTAGGGGCGGTGCTGGTCGCCAACGAGGGTGACGGGGAGGACCGGCGGTGCGGCACCATGGGAGGCGCGGCCATGGCGAGGCGGCGGCGCGAAGGAGATGAGGAGGAGGGTGCGGCGCTAGCGAGGGAGCGAGAGGGAGAGGGGGCGTCGCGGTGCTGGTGGAAGAAGGAGGCGGGGGCGCGCTGGATCGGGGGCGAGCGAGGGAGATCGAGGAGAGGGGGAAGAGCGAGGTGACGAGGACGAGTGGCTGGCGGCGCGAGGGAGGACGAGAGGGAGAGGCTCGTTCCTAGGGTTAGGAGTAGGCAGGGGTGCGGCTGGGCCTTAGAGGCCGGCCCGGTTATGTTGGTTGGGCCCTCTCTCTTCCTCAATTTATTTTCCCCCTTTTTTCCAAATAGAAAATGCTTGGAGGAAAAGAATAGAAGGGTAGGAGTCGAGTTGTCAGAGAACAAAATATGTATAGGGTCCTGGGAATAAGCACATTTTAAATAAAATGCTCTGTGAATTTTTAGGGACTGAAAATTAATGCAAGTTTGAAAAAATAATCAAACTTGAATTAATGGAAAATTCAACCCGAACATGTCCAAAGGAGCTGAAATTGAAATAGATGTTGTTGGAATGGCATAAGATTGGACACTTTCTGGACCAGAAATAATGTCTGATAAATTGGATAAGAGAAAAGGAAGGCACTCAAGTGGGGGGGGGGGTGCATTGATGGAAGTTTTCAGGTTGGAAAAAATAGCCATGGAGCAAGATTGATGTGGGGCATGAGCAGAAAGGAATCACACATGAAGAGAAAAGAAGGGGGATGAGAATGCAAACAACAAGTAATGATGAAATGATGCATGATGACATGATGCAATGCACAAACAAATAAAACAAACGACGAAACTCGAAATACATGGAAGGCAACTGGAGCTTCGGTCTTGGGGCGTCACAATTCTCCCACACTAACATAGGATCTCGACCCGAGATCCTAGAGATGGTACCGGATAGAAGAGGATAAAGGATGAGGTAAAACAAAGTTGCTTCTTCGACAAACAAGTGAAACCACAAACCTTTGGAAGTTGAACAAATTGAAAGAAGAATACAACGGAGATGAATGAAGATGAAAACACTCTGTTAGAAGATAGGAACAAGGTACATCACGAGAATTTGAAGGTTGAAAGGCATGAAACACGAGCTCACGGATCATGGAAGAATGTAAACCACTCCGGTTGAATAAAGCTAGAGAAGGAATAAGAACGAAAGAAGTTGGACAACACTCCGACTGAAAATGGAAGGAATTGAACATGAACTAGAGGAGATGGGATGATACTTGATGAAATCAACAACACACTGCCTCCGAAACAATTTACAGAATGGCACAAGGGGTAAGAAAGATTTCAGACAGCGCTCCGCTTAGAAGAGAGTTAAAACATGAAAATATGAGAGAACTTGAATGGAGGACACAACACTCTGGTTGAATGGATATGCAAAGGAAAGAACACGATCTTGATAAAACGAGATGATGGTCAAAAAGAGCAGTATCACAATGCCTCTGGAATGAAAGAATAGAATACAGATCAATTAAAGAAATGAACGTAGAAGAAAATGACAACTTCTCCCACAATTGAATTTGAAAGGGCATCCTTACGAAGATGGATTGAACAGAGTTTTTGGAAATAATCAACAACAAAATAATAAGCTTGATGTGGGCTTATGAAAAACATCTCAAAACTTGAGGTGAAATTCTGCCACTAACGGGAATAATTGATTTGATTGAGAGCACCAAAGAGATGAAAAATTTCTTCCACCAAGATGATAAAGAGATAATTTGGATCATTGATAAGCACCACAATAGTAACAATCCTTAGGAAAAAGCTTTTAGGTGAAATGCAACCCAATATTACTCCAACAATAAATTGAAGGGTTGGAAATATCTCCTGCACAAAGAAAATGATGGGTTTAAATATCTCATTCCTGACAACTTGTGAATCATGACACATGAAGGGAAATTGTCAAGAATGTCATAACACCACCTCAAAAGAAAAAGGTAGAAAGAATTGCACTTCGGAATGCAAGAAGAAGAATACTTGAGCTCCAACAAGAATCTTAAAGAACACTTCGAGGATGAATTAAATCATGATGAACCACCAAAAGAACTCCGGTAAACAAAAGGATGAGAAGTGAAGGATGAAAAGATTAAGATTTAAGCCTTGTAATGATTTAGATGGATCTTCGTGATGAGATAATGAGAAAACTTGGAACTCTAGAAAGAAAGATGAAATACTTGGAACCGAGAATATGATGTGATGAACAAGCTCCAGAAAGGAGAGATTAATCATTTAGAGGAAATAAGAATAAGATTTACTATATGCTTATCCTTCATCAAATTAAATTGATGACAAGCAACGGATTTGGCATACAACATATTCTCATTGCAAAGAATTCAAGAGAGATCTCGCACAATCTTGAGAAAGTATTCAACGAATCACCGGTAGGATTATGAAAAGAACAAATGAATTGATACGATAACAATGGAAGAGTAATCTTGAATGAAACACCGTAAGAATATGGAGACGAACGAAGATGCATCAATTAAGAATAGTTGGAGGACGAAGTTGAAAACTGAGAACGAAGAAATCTTCTGAAATGATGGCCTTCAGAGGATCACAATGGGAAGAATTCATGAAATGCTTCAGATGATATGAAAAGATTCCTCGTGATCGAAACAACTATGAGGATGGCATGAAGCTAGAACCATGAATCTTTGGAAGAACGGGTAAGGATTTAGGAGAAATTCTTCTTCGGTCTTGAAATGTTGAGAAGAGCGACGAGAAATACCATGAAGAATTTTTTAGATACTCCGAAAGAATGAAAAGGGGAATGGTTGAGCTAACGATGAAAATAATTGGAAACAATCTTGGAGAAGGCATGTGACTGATGGAAATCATTCTTACATCACACTTGAAAAGAATTTGAGTATAACTCCGGAAAAATTAGGAGAGTCAGGTAAGATCCTGGGAAAAGACCTGTGGGTTAGGGCCCACTCAAAAGAAATCGCCGTTGAAAAAGATTGATTAAGAGATATTGCACCGGTTGAATTAAATGGCTTGAACGAGATAACAACCTCGAAATAGCTTGAACGGATTAAAAATGGAAACGCAAATCTTCCGAGATATCTTCAGCACTCCGGAGAAGAATTAGAGAGTTGAATAAGCAAGAGAGACTTTGACAAGAATTCCAACATGAGAAAACATGTGAAACAAGAAGAAGAGATATGATCATCACTGAAGCTTGGATTTAGTCCATCGGAGAAGAAAAAAGAGAACGAAGAATGATGAACTTAATCTTCCCGAGCATTTTCACGAGAAATCACCGGACGAAACATTGAAGGAAAAGAATGAAGAAACATCACATGAATAAAATGGATATTTTATTTGAGAATTTCTGGCTCCGAGAAGAAGAAGAGTGGGAGGGTGGGGAAAACAAAGACAACTTGGGATGAATGAAACAGACACCATTGAGGAAAACCAAGACTTGGTCTTGTACATATTAAAAGGATCGGGTTAACTCAAAGAGAAGCACGTCGGTTGAAAAGAATTTACGTGACAATCTCAATGATTAAGAAGGACTAGCACTCCCATAGAAATATGAGAACACCGCTTAGGAAAGGTATGTAATCAACACTTGACATCGAAGCAACTCGGATACCACAATCAAAACAATACAAAGGATAGATATGTTACAACATAATCTTCACAATATCATTCGAACAGAGAATTGAACGAATGAATTCCATAAGCTTAATGGTACATCAACTTATCGAGAAGCCACTTGGGAGAACAAAAAAAGATAGAATAAAACAACAAGGTAATAGATGGAACAAATACATAATAGAGGTTTCGTTCCACATGTTCGTGCTGATGCCCCATGGCACATGTTACAAAGGGCCTTGCAACCCCAGGATCAACATAGCCAAGGATCCTTTAAGATGCAACCCCCTAGTGTAACAACGCCCATGATAACCTCTTCACTAGATGTTGAATCCCAACCTCATATCATGCACTTGTTGGAAGATTACCTAAGAGCTACTTGAATCCCACCTATTAGTTCCCGAAACTTTCCGGTTATGCAATCTGGTGTTGGGGATACAGGGGAAGAACAATATCTCACCCAACTAGCAATACCTACATCCAGCTGTATCCATCTGTCAACACATAACCAGGCACCTTCGGAAACCGTTTACCTCGGACCTTTGAAACGCATCCACTATACTAGCTGTGGCAATACTCCCGAACTATCCCACCTGTACTGGGTGATGTTGAGGTTATCTCACCACCAGACATGCATAGAAGAATTTTCGATGTCGGCCGCCTCTGGTATTCTAGAACTGCAACGATACACAATGGGACGACAATACCTCCGAGCTCAACTCCTCGGGACTCAGCCTAAACAGACGGGAGGCACCAAGACATAATTCTCGTCACAAAGATATCAGAACAATCCAAACAATACCCGCGTGATCCTAAAAAAAATTTGGTGAAAAATTGAGGATAGCGATGTTAAAACAACGTCAGGAATCCTCACCAGAGCGACAAAGGGGTAAGAAGTCAAAAGAAATCCCACTCTCCGATATATATAGGACTCAAAACATTTTGTGTGTGTGCCTAGACTCAACCGTCAGCGGTTCGATCAATCAGGGGGCTCCTAGGTCGGAGAAGGCTCTGAATATCAACTTGTAATGCCCAGGATGCAACTATATCTCCTATGTATTGAGGCACGAGTTAGAGACATAAGCGCATTCTGGAATGATCGCAAGCATGGTATCTTTGCACAACTCATGTAAAAAGAACAGGGATGAAAGAGTAAAATAGTTGGCTTACACTCGCCACGTCACACAATTAATACAATAGCATACATCCATCCAAATAACACATGGTCCGTCTACGGACGAAATCAAACGATAAAAGATACCACAACCACAAGGCCTGATCGCCCCTAGTAGGAACCACTACTGATCGTCGGAATACGTCACATACATACAACCACGCTCTTCATCGAACTCCCAGTGAAGTTCTTGTCCTTCTCCTGCGTCGTACTCAGTTGTACCTGCATCTGGTGTGTGTTGTAATCTGTGAGTCACAAGGACTCAACAATCCCATTCCCGGGTATCAAAACTAACAAAGCCTTTTAGGTGTGGAGAGGTAATAAAATGGCTGCAGCAAGCACTAAGCAACTAGCTTACGAATTCAGAGCGAGATGAGAATATGTGCTAACGGTCGCCAAGATGATGACTAAGTGATCCTAGCTACTCACGTTCATGCATAACCCCACCGTGTTTACTTTCCGAAAACCCTTTCGAAAAGAGACCATCACGGTACTCACACAGGTAGTGTATTCTTAAGGACATGGTGTCAAGTAATCTACAACCGGATATTAAGAAATTCCCATCTGCCACATAACCACAGGCACGTCTTTCAAAAGTTCATAACCATGCAGGGGTGTCCTAACTTAGCACATCACAAGCTCACGATCTACGGAGTCGCAACTCCATGTTGGGAAGACCCGAGTATTCTCGGAATCCCATGCTCAAGATATTTCGACAAAGGTAAAACTAATCCAGCAAGACCTCCCGGCGTGCCGACACCCTGATAGTAGCCACGTGCATCTCGTCTCAGGCCACGACCGGATGAGCACTACGTACATCAACCAAATACCCCAAAAAACTGGGTGGCACCGCAAGTGGCTCTAGTTTGGACCAACACTCATGAGGAGCACTGGCCCGGGGGTTGATTAAGAACTCGTGTTAATTACTCCCTATGAAAGTTTTTTTAGTTGTTAGGAAAATGGTAGTACCAATGTTAGGCCTTGCTGGAAAAGCTTTAAGCAGTGCGAATTATCGAGGGGGGCCCATAAACCACAACCATGTTAGGAACGCAAAATCAAGGAACATAACACCGGTTTATCGGGTCCTGATGTGGCATGAGTGGAACAAAACACCAAGCGGAAGGCCAAGCCTTCCACCCATTACCAATATATATGTGCATTAATTAATTTAAGATATATATTGTGTTATCCCAACTAAACAAGTCCAGAACATGGAGCAATCGTCAACTTCACCTGCAACTAACAATGCTACAAGAGGGGCTGAGCAAAAGCGTACTTAGCCAATCAACATTTTGCTAGGAAGGCAGTTAGATTGTTTCATGGCAACATAGGAGGCTGACAAGGCAAGAATAGGCATCGAGGCATATCTAATAGAGCAAGACAACTAGCAAAGAAAAGATAGAGGTGATATCGGGGAACGGTCATCTTGCCTGGGATCCCGCAAGGAAGAAGAACAAGACCATGAAGAAGACAAACGGACGAAGTCGAACGAATCCTCACAATTCCGGAATGAAACCGAAGCTAACGAGAGAAGCAACCGGAACGAAGCAAACAACATGGTAAACACACAAGCATAAACATGGCATATGATGCACAAACAAGTATGATGCATGCCCGGTTTAAATATGCATGGCATGGCAAAGTGCAACAAACAACACTACAATTTAAGTGGAGCTGAATATGCAACGAGTTGCATATTGACAAAACACCGCGTCCAATTATTTAGTTGACTCTCGTTTATTTACAAGACAAGATTAAATTTTTTTTAGCATGACAAGAGGTGAATCATAAATAAACTAGCTAACTAGCCATTTTAAATGAGGCTGGAAATAACAACTACAATTCTAGAAAATCCCCATGTGCATGTTTAGCAATTTTAAGCAAACAACAATTTTAAGCATTTAAATGTTGTTATCATGATGCGGATGACATAATCAAGGTTTATGCAATTTTTATTAAAAGTGTACATGAAGATGATATGGAGTAACTCGTCATCGTGGTGGAAGGAAAGGGCCACGGCGGCAATAACCAAAAACGGTGCCACGACAACGTTCCGGTGATCCGACACCTCGTTGAGATATCGGTACAAAAGAAGGACGACGGGAGTGTGAGCGTGTCATGTAAAGATGGTGGGGTGCTCCCGGTTACCCGATTCTCAAGTGATGACGCCAAAAGAGGGGCACAACGGACACGGTGCAAGCAAGGGATGCATCTCATACAACACTCATTCGTTCACGGGCGACGTCTCGGGGTTATACCTTCGGAGCGTGCATTCGGGGTGGTTCGAGTTCGTAGAGGAAGTAGTGGTGTAGTTGTTCACAGGTCGTAGTGGGAAGTAGTCGTTTCGTAGTCGTACACGTCGACGGTAGTTGTTCCCGGGTCTCGACGACGGGGATGTACACGTTTTGTAGATGAACTTGACGAATCCGATGTCTTCGTCACAGTACTTGGCGATATCTGTGTTCTTTCGGGTTCGTAGATGTACTTGGTATTTTCTTGGCGATTCCGGAGACGGTGGTAGGGTACTTGGCGAAATGCACGTAGACAGTAGTTGTTCTCGTATCATCGTGGAAGTAGTCGTTCACTTGACGGAGAGGATCTTGGCGCATCCATGTACTCGGCATTCCGGCGCGGTAGTCGTTGATGTCTACACACGCTTCTACTCTTGTAGACTATGTTGGGCCTCCAAGCGCAGAGGTTTGTAGGACAGTAGCAATTTCCCTCAAGTGGATGACCTAAGGTTTATCGAACTCAGGGAAGTAGAGGTTGAAGATGGTCTCTCTCAAGCAACCCTGCAACTAAGATACAAGAAGTCTCTTGTGTCTCCAACACACCTAATACAACTAGGAGTTGTATAGATGCACTAGTTCGGCGAAGAGATGTTAAATGGCAAGTGATATGGATGGCAAAACAAAGTAATATAAATCTGTAATAAAAAGTGCAGCAAGCAAACAAGTGGTAAACGTGAGCACAAATGGTATTGCAGTGGTGGAAACAAGGCCTAGGCTTCATACTTTCACTAGTGGCAACTCCCAACAACATTAACATAATCGAATCACATGATATTTCCCATAAAACATGCAAAGGGGACACACTCGGAGGTCATTCCTTCGTGGTCAAGAGAGGACGAGAATTATGTAGGGCTACAAAAGCACACCTCAAAGTTCATAGTTCTCAATCTAAGGATTTCCCAATGTCACCGCGGCCATCCAAAGAGAGTCCCACAATCACCACAACATATCTAAAGGATAGTCAAAGACAAGCACCAAGAGACTCTCAATCTTCAATCAACACACAAGAGAGGAAATCACTCATGAAAATATTGTTCTAATCCATGTCCAATAGACCGCTGTCACCTTGGTCTCGGGGATTATACTAGATAAAGACAAGTGAGTACATCAATCCAATACATAGAGGAAGGGGAAATATCATGGGATCACCTTAGATTAACATAGCCTATGATCACAATGAAGATCACATCATGGGAGAGAGAATTGACCACATAGCTACTGGTAAGAACCTCAGCCCCGAGGAGGAACTACTCCCGCATCATGGAGGGAGGAAGCAACGTCGATGGAGATGAATCCGGGGGCACTTCCCCGTCCCGGCAGGGTGCCGGCGCAGGAATTCTGGTCCCCCGAAGCTTGATGGCGATGGCGGCGGAGATCGGAATCGCGTCTGGAGAAAAGGGGTCCGGAATCAGGGTTTCCGCGACACGGTGTAAATATATGCCAAAGGGGGGCATCAGAGGGGGTCAGGGGTGCCTAGGCGCCCCCCCGGCGCGGCCAGGAGGGGGGCCGCGTGGGCAGGCCACCTGGAGCCCCTATTGGTCCCCTCCGACACTACTTTGGCCGCATGGAAGCTTCCGGAACGCTGATTTTTTATATATTTTTCCCGGAATTTTTCTGGCAATTTACGTAATGGGAAAACCTGAAATACAAAAACAGCAGAAAACAGAAACTGGCACTGGGGTGCACTGAGTTAATAGGTTAGTCCAAATATGATCAAAAGTGTATGGAAGTGTATAAATAACATAGCAATATCACACAAAAGAGGCATGGAGCAAGCAGAAATTATAGATACGTTTTGGACGTATCAACATCCCCAAGCTTAATTCCTGCTCGTCCTCGAGTAGGTAAATGATAACAAGCATAATTTTTGTGGTGACATGCTATTAACCATATAAGGACTTTTCATAGTCACATGACAAAAGCTTACTGAGACAATGAATCTGTAGTAATTAAGTTGCCTTATGAGAAAATCACAAAGAACTGAAAGTTTTACAATATGATACTGAAACATCAAATAGATTTGTAATGAGCATGGTGTGCAAATATGATAAAGTGATATCTCGCTTGCCCCCTTTAGTGAAGCAAAACATAAATGCAGGGGCACCTCCAAGGTTTAAGTGACGACTAGATACAATGATTTAAGAATAAACGATATCATAATCATGCAAAATACAGTGCTACTTTGGGACAATGCTCATTACACTCAGAATGACAATCATGCTCTCAGTAGTTGGTGCTTTTAAAAGAAGGTGGAGACTCTTGAACCGTGGTTTTTGTTGGCAAGGTTGAAAACCCGTAGTCGGAAACAAAGACAAAACATGTACCAGAGCTCTTGGTTTTGAAACAGAGGTAATAATATTTTTTTAGATCATGCATGTTTCGTCAACGAATGCTAGCAGACAACTCAATCACTTCTTGAGATGGACAAGTTTCGAGGAACGGCTCCCGAATGAGGACGATCACATCCTCTTAATCTCCTTTGTTTATCACTGCCAAAGTTTTCTGATTTCTCATGAACAAAGCGTGAAGGAGGGTTTGTTTGTTATATTATCTTTTTGAGCCGGGCGCACTCAATGCCAGTTCCTTCTCGTATTATGGGTTTGCACATTATACATGCAATCCCGGGGTGAAGCTTGTCCAACTTAAAAAGATCATGAATTAACTACTACTTCCTCATGAACTTACAACAGAGGCACAAAATAGGAATGCTTTTCTTTGAATAATTTCGAGATGGTACATGCAAGTCTCCGTTAGGAATGGCAGGTAAATACCATGTAGGAAGGTATGGTGGACTCATATGGCATAACTGGTTTAAAAGATTTTGGATGCACAAGCAGTCAGTCCGCTTAGTACAGGTGGAGGTTAGCAAAAGACTGGGAGCGACCAACTAAGAGAGCAATGACGGTCATAATCATGCAGAGCGACAAAGCAACATTGAATCAGGCATGGAAGTTATATCGCTACTCAGAAACAAAAGATCATCAAGGCTTGACAGACTTTCTTTACAGTCTTAAATATGCGTGAGCATACGCCTAGTCAATCAAAGTAAATTCTCGAAGGAAGATATTACTAAACCATACCACATCATAGGCAAACAAATCATGTTGGTACTCCAATAACACATTGCGAACCCCCCAGCTATATGAGACTAACCATAAGAAAACATGAACTACTAAGCGCCATTATGCACGTAGCATCTTTATCATAGACATATCAACCAATGCAACGGAAGCAAACTCTCTTAATAAGATAATCATGATAAATAAAGAGAGTTCAAGCAACCAACTAAACAAAAGCTCTTTAGAAAGATAAGCATGAAAGTTAAGAGCTAAGCATGATAGTAGCTATTAAAAGACAAAGAACACACACAGCAAAGATAGACATGAAAATTCTATGTTATGTTCTAGGTAGAAGTGGAGCGTGTTTCTCTCCCACACAAAGAAAGCTGAGTTCCGACTCGTTATGAAAAGCTAAAGAAAACTAAAAGCAAGACGCTCCAAGCATAGCACATAACACATGAAGTGATAAAAATATAGTGGAACGAAGGACGAACTGATAATGTTGATGGAGAAGGGGATGCACGGGGGCATCCCCAAGCTTAGACGCTTGAGTCTTCTTGAATATTTCTTGGGGGTGCATGGGGGCATCCCCAAGCTTGAGCGTTTGACACTCCTGAATCTTTTTATCATCTTCCCTCGCACACTTAAAAACTCCCTTCATACATAACTCATCATAATCTGGTTAGCGAGGTTAGTATCCTTAATAAAATAATCGTTCCTTGCTGGAAATAAGGATATTCTTGAAGGTCTACTATTTCTCAAGATTGCCATAAGGTTTTTGCAAAGAAAAAGCAAGCTCAAGGTTTGCAAAACGAAGGAAAGGCAAAACAGGACAGAATCTGTGAAAAACAGACCAGCAGGTAGTAAATAATTTTTTCGGGGCACTTCTGCAACTCAAATCAAAAAACTCAGAACAGACACCCGAAATCCAATTGTATAGAGCACGCTGTCGAAAAAATTCAGACCAAAAAGATGATCTGGTGATTTTATACGATTTTTTCTGTCCAAGGACAGAATCTGTTTCCTGGACAGCACGTCACAACTTTTGAACTTTCTTGCAATCAGAGGCTACACTTGGCACAAAGCTAAAAAATAAAGATACAATGATGTTGCTACGGTAGTAACAAACATCAAGACCACTAAAAACTGAAAGAACAAACTGAAAGCAAAGATAACAAGGGTTGTCTCCCTAGAGCTCTTTCTTTATAGCCATAAAGATAGGCTTAAGACTTTAATGATGCTCTCGTAGGAATAAGAGTTGAAGAACAAAAGAGAGCATCAAGAAGCAAATACCAAATATATTTAAGCCTAACATGCTTCCTATGCATAGGAATATTGCAATAGAATAATTCATTGAAGCACAAAGCAACTAGCATAGGAAGGCAAAACAAGCATAACTTCAAAATATTCACCATAAAGAGAGGAAACTTCTTATCTATAATACCTAAATAGTTCATCCCCACTATCTTATTTCTCTTGGCATGCAAGCTGTCCACATCACCAACAGTCCATCTCAGCAAATCAATATAGCCACGTCAGCAATCCACTCACAAATCAGCGAACAATTGATGCAAAAAAAAATCATGCTTAGCCATCCCCTGGCCACAGAACAGAGACCTGTCGTTTCCTCTTTCGCCTTCCATCAGTTTTTCGCTTCCACGGACCAGCCTATGCCCATTGGACCCGCCGGATCCTGAACCTGTCTTTATTCCCCACTCCTCCCTCGATCCCTCCATCTTCATATCTCCCCATCCCTTTCTGCTCTCATCAAGGGGATAGCACGGCATGATAATAGATACCACTACCCCCGCAGCAAGGCCCGCATGGGCGATCTATGGCTGCAAAGCGGATCTTGGCCACGCAGCCGCAGCCTGCCCGGAGAAGTGTTTGGCCGTGCCATCCTCTCGCCATCACTCTTGTGAAAGTTGGGAGGAGCCTAGGGATCTAAAAGATGCGAAGTCAGATTTGTTTTTTTTTACGTTTTGCCTTCATGAGTTCCAATTCAACAGGTGAACGTTGATTCCTATTTCCTTTCAGCGAATCTTCTGATTGTCTGTTCAGTAATAATCATTCACCATCAGATTGCATGTCACACCCTAACTCACCACCGGTAACCGCGCCCAAGAATAAGCACCCCCCCGGCGGTGGCGAGGCACTGGATGAAGCAGTCAACGCACGAGTGGCTCAACGAGGCGAGACCACTGGAGGATAGGCGGACATAATTCTTTATTGGCAGGGGGTTCCTCACGGCTACTGCAACTACATCCCCATGCAAAGTGTCATTATGGCTGCCAGTGTGAAGTCCAGGTTATGACTCCTGACCATCGTTCCCGTGGACTCTCCTTTCCCATCACAATCTTTTGTAGTATTACTTCTTATGGAGATGTAACTATTGACTAAAATGGTGTTTTGCAGTATCGTACAACATGTTTTGATGTGTTAAAACTTTATGCAACTACTAAATGGACTGATTTGAGTAATAAGTCCACGGGAATTCATTTATGTGCATACATCCGACGTTCAATGGCATAATAATAAAGATGTTCCCCTTGATTTTCTTCAATGTGCCCTTTAGAGACCCCATCTGTATTCTGTTAAATATCTTTATGTATACACAAGGCATTGTAAATTATCTTGATTCTTCCTGGAAAGGGGCACTGAAGTCATTGTCTTCTAATTTGGTATTGACAAACAAAATAACTCAAGCAGTTTGGAAGTGTTGTCTTAGTTGCTGCAGTCTAACTCTGAACCTTCTAATTTTCTTACTGAATATAACTTCCCAGTCACGCAGCAATCTGAAGGTATTATGTGTTGCAGCCTATTTATGGATGTGTCTTCTATAAATAACAGGAGTATTTTCATCTCTATAGATCACTTTTTCTTTATTCTGTAGTTTCCTTTCTGTGAGTTTCATGTGTATTTGGCTTCAACATGTCTGCATACCGCTACTGACTATCCTACTTACTGATGTCAAATATGAGGATAGGTAAAGATATTATTCCCTACCATGGCTATATACACGGTGTCTGATGGTATTTCCATGCATCCCTATTTCCCCAACTGCTTTATCTTTTAAAGGTAATAAAACCAAATAGTTTATCATCACTTATTTATCACACACATGTCATTTTATGCATTGAGGGATAGCATAACGAATTGAATATGAAATGTATAGTTTGCACTCGATATATTGGTGGGCGAGAATGTAGATGGAAATGGTTATGCATAGTATAAAATTAAGAATTTTAGACAAGTGCAGTATCACGATTCTTCTCTATTTCTCACTCTGTCTCAAATCTCAACTACAAATTCTCCTGCATATGAATGGATGAACCTTGAGAGTTGAGCTTATTTTTTTGCAAGCTTGGCACCAATGATTCCATTTTTGAAAAGGTAATCATCCATTAGTGGATTACTTTGATAGTTTTTCTTTCCGTAGAGTTATGCTATCCAGGTATGTTTACAAGATTTGTATGACATTTTTTACCTCCTTTGCTCCTCATGTGAGATGTTAACAAGTAAATGTACATGGGAGCCCTAATGGAGATTGTGCACGGTCAAGACTTGGGTTTATATGTTAATTAAGGTGGTGATGTTTTAGTAGTAGCTTGAAAGTTTTTTTTCCTTGCAGATGATGTGGACTTGGTAGCTTATAGTGAAGCTTTAAATCAGTTGGTTCCATGGGTGATGACAATATAATCCTACATTCTGATTATTCATCTATTGTCGAACTTTCAATGAAATAAGCAGAAGGATCAACCTTACTTATCTATGTACTATTACAGTCATGTATCAATTGGTATCAAAGCAAAATCATTTTTTCATTAATCTGCTAATCTATTTAAGTCAGTATGCATAGTATAGAACATCAATTTTAGGCAATATTTTCCGCAACAACGTGCGGGGAATCATCTAGTTATTAAGATATTTAGAACCAAGTCTCCCTCTCTCATTATAAATTCCAGTGGCATCATGGATGAACTCAACAATATAAGCATCACATAAAGCATTGTTACCATGATCCACATGCAAAAAGGTACTCTCACTCTCCACATAAGCATAATCTTTCTCATTGGTAATAGTGGGAGTAGGACTATCATAAACAACTTGAACACTATAGATTAATTGTATATTAGGAGGGTGGTGTTCAACAAGGGAGTAATTCCCTCCATGATTATGACAAGTTTCATAAGGATACTTTCTCCTTATGTCATAGGTACCTTTATAATCACTATAGATTGGAGTTATAACATCATCATGGTAGAGAAGAGCATTATCATTGCTAGCAACTATATTTGTAAACATGTTGTCTTTATTCTTACTAGCAAGAGAATTATCAATTATCACATCACTAGTGGGTAAAGGATTTGCAATCCTATCATCCCCAAGCTTAGAGCTTCCCATATCTTCACTTTCAGAGTTGGTACCAAAAAGATTTTCAAGATCATAAGTAGCATTATCATCATTTTCCCAATCACAATAAGTAACATGCATGTCATAATCAAAATCATCTTCAATAGTACCTACGGACGTATCATCAAGATGATAATTAAGGCAATAAACTTCACCTTCTTCTTTAAACTTACAACCGTTAGGATAAAAGTTGATGGGAGGAATATGCTCAGGCCAGGTTGATACCCATTCTTCTTCCTTCTTGCTCCTCTTCCTCCTCCTCTTCTTTTTCTTCTTCTTCACCTTAGGAGGGAGTGGATGGAGATGAAGCTTCTCCACATATCATGGTTTATCATTAGAAACAATAGGGGAAACTTGGGAGAAGCTCTCCTTTTTATTAGCAGAAATATAAGAGACATTTTTATACTTTGGTAAAGTTCCCTCCTTTCTAATCTTACTTATGTAATCATTTTCATGGCAATTAACAACACAATAGAGATGGCAATTTTGCAAAGTGTTTTTTATTCCTATGGCATTATCATCCAGCCAAGAAGTCTTTTCTGATAACTCTTCACACATCAAAAATAACATAAGCTCATCATAAAGATCAAAGGTGATCATGTTATCACACAACCGATTAACAGTTATGTTTTGAAAGTTCATGCATTGAAAATTAAAGTGACCCTCTATACGGCAAAGTTCACAAGTAAAAGGATAAAGGTCACACAATTCTCTAGCAATTTCATTTAAATCTCTGACCCAAGTGATTGTTCTTTCATGCTTATGTTGCTTACAATACTTCTCTTCTTCAATCATAGGCCTTTCACAAGGTCTATCCACTCCACAAAAATTAACATGCTTATATAAAACTTCATTTTTAGGAATTGGATCATGCATGTTGCAATCATCATGAACAATTTCATTTTCTTTGCAAGTCTCTTTAAAAGGTTTATGATACTTGATCCAATCCTCCTTAGGCATATTAAGATGTGAAGTAAAAGATTTGAGGAAATCAACAAGGAGTTGAGAATCAAGCCCAAACTTAGCACTAAACTTATTAAAACTTGTAGTTTCAACAAAGGACTTAATGCAATCATACTCATAAATTATACCTGACTCTTTACCTTTGTCGATCTCCCAATCTTCAGTGTTGCGTTGAATTCTTTCAAGGAGTTCCCATTTAGCATCAATCTTTTTGTTTGTGAAAGAACCCATAGAGGAAACGTCGAGCAAATCTTTATCCTGTCGAGAAAGCCTCGCATAGAAATTAGTAATAATCATATCTTTGGGGAGCCCATGGTTAGGACATTTTAGCATTAACGTTTTCAGTCTCCCCAAGCTTGAGCTATGCTCTCTTCGTCATGAGGATAAAAATTATAAACATAATTCCTATTCTCATGGACTTCATGAAGAGGATAAAACTTGGAGTAAAAGAGAGACTGGATCTCTTCCCACTCCACCAGGTGAGAGTCATTTAGTAGCCTATACCATTCCAATGATTTTCCTTTTAGTGACAAGGCAAATAATTTCCTCATGACAAACTCCCTTGATACACCTGCAAGCTTAAATAATGAACATAGTTGTGACAGATATAGCAAGTGTTCACCGGGATGTCTGTCTCCTGCATAACGATTAGCCAAAACATAATCGATAATACCAGCTGGTATTTTATAGGGCACAATTTCAGTAGGGGGAGGAGCAACCACCACAGGTGTGGGGCGTCTTCCCGCAAGCAACGATCCAATAGCAAGGTTGTCCATAAGCATAACTAGTGAAATAAAAACAAGAAACAAAAAGATTTAATTGCAAGATCTAAAGATATACCTTCAAGCGCTCACCTCCCCGGCAACGGCGCCAGAAATAGCTTGATGTCTACACACACTTCTACTCTTGTAGACTATGTTGGGCCTCCAAGCGCAGAGGTTTGTAGGACAGTAGCAATTTCCCTCAAGTGGATGACCTAAGGTTTATCGAACTCAGGGAAGTAGAGGTTGAATATGGTCTCTCTCAAGCAACCCTGCAACTAAGATACAAGAAGTCTCTTGTGTCTCCAACACACCTAATACAACTAGGAGTTGTATAGATGCACTAGTTCGGCGAAGAGATGTTAAATGGCAAGTGATATGGATGGCAAAACAAAGTAATATAAATCTGTAATAAAAAGTGCAGCAAGCAAACAAGTGGTAAACGTGAGCACAAATGGTATTGCAGTGGTGGAAACAAGGCCTAGGCTTCATACTTTCACTAGTGGCAACTCCCAACAACATTAACATAATCGAATCACATGATATTTCCCATAAAACATGCAAAGGGGACACACTCGGAGGTCATTCCTTCGTGGTCAAGAGAGGACGAGAATTATGTAGGGCTACAAAAGCACACCTCAAAGTTCGTAGTTCTCAATTTAAGGATTTCCCAATGTCACCGCGGCCATCCAAAGAGAGTCCCACAATCACCACAACATATCTAAAGGATAGTCAAAGACAAGCACCAAGAGACTCTCAATCTTCAATCAACACACAAGAGAGGAAATCACTCATGAAAATATTGTTCTAATCCATGTCCAATAGACCGCTGTCACCTTGGTCTCGGGGATTATACTAGATAAAGACAAGTGAGTACATCAATCCAATACATAGAGGAAGGGGAAATATCATGGGATCACCCTAGATTAACATAGCCTATGATCACAACGAAGATCACATCATGGGAGAGAGAATTGACCACATAGCTACTGGTAAGAACCTCAGCCCAGAGGAGGAACTACTCCCGCATCATGGAGGGAGGAAGCAACGTCGATGGAGATGAATCCGGGGGCACTTCCCCGTCCCGGCAGGGTGCCGACGCAGGAATTCTGGTCCCCCGAAGCTTGATGGCGATAGCGGCAGAGATCGGAATCGCGTCTGGAGAAAAGGGGTCCGGAATCAGGGTTTCCGCGACACGGTGTAAATATATGCCAAAGGGGGGCATCAGAGGGGGTCAGGGGTGCCTAGGCGCCCCCCCGGCGCGGCCAGGAGGGGGGCCGCGTGGGCAGGCCGCCTGGAGCCCCTGTGGGTCCCCTCCGGCACTACTTTGGCCGCATGGAAGCTTCCGAAACGCTGATTTTTTATATATTTTTCCCAGAAACTGGCACTGGGGTGCACTGAGTTAATAGGTTAGTCCAAATATGATCAAAAGTGTATGGAAGTGTGTAAATAACATAGCAATATCACACAAAAGAGGCATGGAGCAAGCAGAAATTATAGATACGTTTTGGACGTATCAGTCGTTCGGGCGTCGGGCGTCGAGGTACTTGGCGTCCATGGAACTTGTGGTCTTGACGTTTTCCTATGAAGCGGTGAGGGTCTCGTGTGCACGAAGTGGCAAGAGCATGCACAGCGGCTCCGACCAAACTAGGAACGCAGCGAGGCAAGCCTGGAGACAGAGAAGGTGCACATGCTCAAGGGAAGGAAGCAGGGCACGGGTCGACGCGCCAGGGAAGGCCGGCGAGGAGCAAGAGACGGTCGGGGTGCCTTGGCGCAGCGGAGGCAGAGCAGAGGAGGGCCGCGGTGGCGAACGGGCATGGGAGCGGCAGTGCTCGGCCTGCCGAGGTGACTTCGCGAGGAGAGGACGGCAGGGCCGGGTGATGAGGACGGCAGGCGGGCAGACCCCGGCCGGATCCGGGCCGGAGATGGCAGGGGCGATGACGAGAGGAGCCAGGCAGAGCCAAGCTCGCTGGAGCATGGCGGCATTGTGGCCGGACGCTGCGGCGGTCGAAGCAGTGAGGCCCACGAGGAGACGATGTTAGTCACCTCCTTCCCCAGGAGACAGAACAAAGACGGCGGCAGGGGCGGTGCTGGTCGCCAACGAGGGCGACGGGGAGGACCGGCGGCGCGACACCATGGGAGGTGCGGCCATGGCGAAGCGACAGCGTGAAGGTGATGAGGAGGAGGGTGCGGCGCTAGCGAGGGAGCGAGATGGAGAGGGGGCGTCACGGTGTTGGTGGAAGAAGGAGGCGAGGGCGCGCTGGATCGGGGGTGAGCGAGGGAGATCGAGGAGAGGGGGAAGAGCGAGGCGACGAGGACGAGTGGCTGGCGGCGCGAGGGAGTACAAGAGGGAGAGGCTCGTTCCTAGGGTTAGGAGTAGGCAGGGGTGCGGCTGGGCCTTAGAGGCCGGCCCGGTTATGTTGGTTGGGCCCTCTCTCTTCCTCAATTTCTTTTCCCCCTTTTTTCCAAATAGAAAATGCTTGGAGGAAAAGAATAGAAGGGTAGGAGTCGAATTGTCAGAGAACAAAATATGTATAGAGTCCTGGGAATAAGCACATTTTAAATAAAATGCCCTGTGAATTTTTAGGGACTGAAAATTAATGCAAGTTTTAAAAAAAAATCAAACTTGAATTAATGGAAAACTCAACCCGAACATGTCCAAAGGAGCTGAAATTGAAATTGATGTTGTTGGAATGGCATAAGATTGGACACTTTCTGGACCAAAAATAATGTCTGATAAATTGGATAAGAGAAAAGGAAGGCACTCAAGGGGGGGGGTGCATTGATGAAAGTTTTCAGGTTGTAAAAAATAGCCATGGAGCAAGATTGATGTGGGGCATGAGAAGAAAGGAATCACACGGGAAGAGAAAAGAAAGGGGATGAGAATGCAAACAACAAGTAATGATGAAATGATGCATGATGACATGATGCAATGCACAAACAAATAAAACAAACGACGAAACTCGAAATACATGGAAGGCAACTGGAGCTTCGGTCTTGGGGCGTCACACACACGGCCGAACTTCCGTAGTGCGAGGAAGATTGTATTTGGGCTTCTTATTCTCTTCCTTCTGCTTATCCTTTGAACTTTGACTGGAAGAGCCTCTCAACAATCTCCTCATCATTTTCTTCCTCTGAAAATTTCTGAAAATTTTAGTTACTCAAAATAAAATCGAACCAAACTCAACAAGATTGATAGAAACTACTCCTACAAATGCCTAGAGATTATATCATGCATTAGAACCACATAAATTTAACATGCAAGCTCAAGAACAGGGTCACCTAAGCAGCATAAATTTGCAATAAATAAAGTACTAGAACAAAAACTAATTAGACCAATGGAGGAGTCACATACCAAAGAACACCCCCCCCCCAAACCGTTTTGTGAATGGAGCTTTAAGCAAGGAGATCGAAAACGTCAGCAAGATGAGCTAGAACTCGTGCTTGAGCTGGATAGTGATTTTTTTTGGGAGGAAGGAGTGTGTGAGTGCTGGAGTAAGTGGAGGGGGGCACGTGGGGTCCACAAGGCAGGGGGCGCGCCCTGTACCCTCGTGGCCAGGTGCTGGCTTCCCCTGCTGTGTTCTTAGTGCCAAATATTGTCAAATATTCTAGAAAAAAAATCATATTTCATTTTCGGGGCATTTGGAGAACTTTTAATTTCGGGGTATTTTTTATTGCACGGATAACTCTGGAAACAGACATAAAATACTATTTTTGCTTTATTTAATCTATATAACAGAAAGTAAAAGGACGGTACAGAAGGTCGTGCTTTCTAGATTCACCCATCTCATGCTCATCAAAAGGGATCCATTAACAAGGTTGATCAAGTCTTGTTAACAAACTCTTTCCGAATAACAAGAAACCAAAGAATTTTCGAATAACACTAGGTTACCTCAATGGGGATATGCATGTCCCCAACAATAAGAATATCATATTTCTTCTTGACAGTAGGAAGAGGAAATTCAAAACCTCCAATGGTAATCCTTGAATTTTTTCCAATAGAATTGATACTGTGGACCTCAGGTTGTTTCCTCGGAAAGTGTACCATATGCTCATTACCATTGACATGAAAAGTGACATTGCCTTTGTTGCAATCAATAACAGCCCCTTCAGTATTCAAAAAGGGTCTACCAAGGATAATAGACATACTATCGTCCTCGGGAATATCAAGGATAACAAAGTCCGTTAGAATAGTAACATTTCAACCACCAACAGGCACATCCTCACAAATACCGACAGGTATAGCAGTTGATTTATCGGCCATTTGCAAAGATATTTCAGTAGGCGTCAACTTATTCAAATCAAGTCTACGATATAAAGAGAGAGGCATGACACTAACACCGACTCCAAGATCACATAAAGCAGTTTTAACATAGTTTCTTTTGATGGAGCAAGGTATAGTGGGTACTCCTGGATCTCCTAGTTTCTTTGGTATTCCACCTTTAAAAGTGTAATTGGCAAGCATGGTGGAAATTTCAACTTCAAGTATCTTTCTTTTATTGGTAATAATATCTTTCAGATACTTAGCATAAGGATTTGTTTTAAGCATATCAGTCAAACACATACGCAAAAAGATAGGTCTAATCATTTCAGCAAAGCGCTCAAAATCCTCATCATCCTTTTTCTTGGATGGTTTAGGAGGAAAAGGCATGGGTTTCTGAACCCATGGTTCTCTTTCCTTACCGTGCTTCCTAGCAACAAAGTCTCTCTTATCATAACGTTGATTCTTTGATTGTGGGTTTTCAAGATCAACAGCAGGTTCAATCTCTACATCATTGTCATTGCTAGGTTGAGCATCATCATGAACACCATCATTAACATTATCACTAGGTTCATGTTCATTACCAGATTGTGTTTGAGCATTAGAGATAGAGATATCATTGGGATTCTCAGGTGTGTAAGCTACAGGTTCACTAGAAGCATGCAAAGTCCTATCATTTTTCTTTTCCTTCTTCTTAGAAGGACTAGGTGCATCTACATTATCTCTCTAAGAATCTTGCTCAATTCTCTTAGGGTGGCCTTCAGCATACAGAGGTTCCTGAGTCATTTTACCACCTCTAGTCACAACTCTAATAGCATTATCATTTTTCTTACTATTTCATTTTTCTTACTATTTAATTCATTGAGCAAATCATTTTGTGCTTTAAGTACTTGTTCTACTTGAGTGGTGACCATAGAAGCATGTTTACTAATGAGTTTCAGTGCACCTTCAACTCTAGACATATAGTCACTCAAGCGTTCAATCATATAAGCATTACGTTGCAATTGTCTACCAACATAAGCATTGAAGTTTTCTTGTTTTAC
Organism: Secale cereale; assembly: GCA_902687465.1. Taxonomy (NCBI): domain Eukaryota; kingdom Viridiplantae; phylum Streptophyta; class Magnoliopsida; order Poales; family Poaceae; genus Secale; species Secale cereale. Next base: position 508,372,398 of record LR738713.1, read on the forward strand.
AATGAAGTTGTCAAACTCATCTAAGCATTGGCTAGCAGACTTATAACGAGGAATATCACCTTCATCAAATCTATAAAGAGAATTTACCTTTACTACCTGTGTCGGGGTATCAAGACCATGTATTTCTTCAATAGGTGGTAAATTCTTAACATCTTCAGCTTTAATACCTTTTTATTTCATAGATTTCTTTGCCTCTTGCATATCTTCATGACTGAGAAACAGAACACCCTTTTTTTCAGAGTTGGCTAGGGGCTGGTTCAGGAAGTGGCCGATTATTTTCATTGGTCAACATATTATTCAATAGTAATTCAGCTTGATCAACTGTTCCCCTGAAAACACAACCAGCACAACTATCCAGGTGGTCTCTGGAAGCATCGGTTAGTCCATTATAAAAGACATCAAGTATTTCATTCCTATGAAGAGGATGATCAAGCAAAGCATTAAGTAATTGGAGAAGTCTCCCCCAAGATTGTGGGAGACTCTCTTCTTCAATTTGCACAAAATTATATATTTCCCGTAAGGCAGCTTGTTTCTTATGAGCGGGAAAATATTTAGTAGAGAAGTAATAAATCATATCCTGGGGACTATGCACACAACCAGGATCAAAAGAATAAAACCATACTTTAGCACCACCCTTTAACGAGAACGGAAATAACTTAAGGATATAGTAGTAATGAATTTTTTTCCTTGTTGGTGAATAGGGTGGCTATATCATTCAGCTTAGTAAGATGTGCTACAATAGTTTCAGATTCATAGCCATGGAAAGGATCAGATTCAACCAAAGTAATTAACTCAGCATCAATAGAGAAATCATAACCCTTATCAGTAACAAAGATAGGTGAAGTAGCAAAAGCAGGGTCATATTTAATTCTAGCATTCAAAGATTTTTCTTTCAGCTTAGCTAATAATTTCTTAAGATCATATCTATCATTGCAAGCAAGAAAGTCTCTAGCAGTTTCTTCATCCATAACATAACCCTCAGGAATAACAAGCAATTCATATCTAGGGGATAATCTTCATCATCACTTTCATCAATATTATCAGTTTCAATATTTGCATTCTCCCTAACCTTAGCAATTTGTTCATCAAGAAATTCACCTAGTGGCATAGTATTATCAAGCATAGAAGTAGTTTCATCATACATAGCAGAAGTGGCATCATCAAGAACATGCGACATATCAGATTCAATAGCAGGAGTAGGTGTCGCAAGTTTACTCATAACAGAGGGTGAATTAAGTGCAGAGCTAGATGGCAGTTCCTTACCTCCCCTCATAGTTGAGGGATAAATCTTGGTTTTTGAGTCTTCCAAGTTCTTCATAGTGATCAACTGATATAAATCCCAAGTGACTTAAAGAATATAGCTATGCTCCCCGGCAACGGCGCCAGAAAATAGTTTTGATAACCCACAAGTGTAGGGGATCGCCACAGTTTTCGAGGGTAGAGTATTCAACCCAAATTTATTGATTCGACACAAGGGGAGCCAAAGAATACTTTCAAGTATTGGCAGTTGAGTTGTCAATTCAACCACACCTGGAAGACTTAGTATCTGCAGCAAGGTAATTTAGTAGCAAGGTAATATGGATGTAACGATAACGGTAGCAAAAGTAGCGATAGTAGTTTTGTAGTGATTGTAACAGTAGCAGCGGAAAGGTAAATAAGCAACAAGCAATATGTGAATAGCTCGAAGGCATTGCATCAGTGATGGATAATTATGTCGGATGTGATTCCTCATGTAATAGTTATAACATAGGGTGACACAGAACTAGCTCTAGTTCATCAACGTAATGTAGGCATGTATTCCGAATATAGTCATACGTGCTTATGGGAAAGAACTTGCATGACATCTTTTTTCCTACCCTCCTGTGGCAGCGGGGTCCTAGTGGAAACTAAGGGGTATTAAGGCCTCGTTTTAATAGAGTACCAGACCAAAGCATTAACACATAGTTAATACATGAACTCCTCAAACTACGGTCATCACCGGGAGTGGTCCCGATTATTGTCACTTCGGGGTTGTCGGATCATAACGCATAGTAGGTGACTATTGACACTACAAAAAAATACACATCCGTGACATTTTGGGCCGAACGGAAAAAAATTCCGTCATGCTTATGACACTTCTATGATGATAATTGTGACAAAACCCGGTATCATCATAGATGTGGTGGGGTCTTACTTCTATGACAAAAAATCATGACAGAAAATGGGATTTCGTCTTGGGCGGGCCGGAGACGCAGCTGCATGACATTATTTGGGCCGCCCATGACGGAAAAAACCGTGGTAGAAGCGAGGGCGAGGAAAATATCGGGGTGTTCCAGGTTACGATGGGTGGTCGGGGCCGAGCGATGCACGTTTCTCTCATACACGCACGCGCGTGGTTGCGAGGCGTTGGGCTCTAACTGAACCCGACCGATGCATTGGGCTCTAACTGAACCTGAGCGATTGCACTGCAGGCTACGCGTTACTCAACCCGAGCGATTGATTGATGGCTGTTATCTGAACCCGATCAAGCGATTCCTTCGCTACTGCTGCTAACTGTAGCCGATCGATGCTGCCTCTGGATGAACAGTGAGCATTGTTGGGGGGGTTTGGATGAACAGTTCCCGGTGGGGGTGGATGAACAGGACCCCGTGGTGTTGCCTCTGGATGAACATGACCCCAATCGATCGAGCCAGTTGGGGCTGGATGAATAGGACCCCGTGGAGGGCAGGATGAACAGGACCACCCCGTGGAGGGCTAGATGAACATTAGACGATGGAGGGCTGGATGAACAGTAGCCCGTGGAGAGGTGGTTGAACAGGAGCCCGTGGAGAGGGCTGGTTGAACAGCAGCCGGTGGAGTAGCGCGCGGTGGAGGCTGGATGAACAGGAGCCCGTAGATGAACAGTCGCAGGTTGAGGCTAGAGGAGGTCGACAGTGGATGAACAGTAGCCCGTGGAAGCTGGAGGGGGTCGACGGTGGAGATGAACAGTATCCCGTGGAGTCCCGTTTTACGGTACGCCACACCCCTCCCGATGAACAGGACCCCCGTTTCGACCGTAGCGCACCAACACAAGTCCGTTTCCTCCGTTTTGCGGTATGCCACACCCTCCCGATCAACAGGACCCCCGTTTTGACCATAGGAGGTCCGTTTCCTCCGTTTTGCGGTACGGCAGACCCCTCCCGATGAACAGGATCCCATTTCGACCGTGGCCGGTAGAACACAAGGCCGTTTCCTCCATTTTGCGGTATGCCAGGCCTCATTTCCATCGGCTGTTCTGTCCAAGCCCTCCCGATGAACACGACGACGCATTCCGTTCCGACCCAGCCGGTTGGCTCCCCATGAACACGATGACAACGCTATTTCTCCATTCCGACCCAGCCATGCACACGAGCCCTGGCCAAACGTACGCACGAGTAGGCGTTCGAGACCCCGCTCATATGTACGTACGTGGCCGTATTTACTTTCTTGCACCCTGGCCGCTGTACGTACGTGCATGCTACGTGCGCCCCTCTACAACGACATGTGCGCGCCTCTACATCGACCAGTATGTACGTACACGTTCGCGACCAGAATGACAACGCTATGTAAGCTTCGACCAGGTGGGTTCCGACTATCACGCAGTTCCTTGCGTGCGAAGATGTAGCTGGTGGGTCCCAGCAGTTAGGGGGGCGAATCGTTTTTTTTTTGCTCGGACGCACTTCCTTGCGTGCGAAGATGTAGCTGGTGGGTCCTAGCAGTCAGGGGAAACATTTTTTCGCGAAATACGGTGGCCCGTTTGGTGGGTCCCCGCTGTCAATTGGAGGAATAATTATTTTGTGCGTAATAAGGAGGCACTTCCTTGCTGCAGCCATGGACCCAGCTGTCAGCCTCTCCACGTATAGTCCATGTCCGATGGAAGCCGTTCCTTGACCACGTTGACCATGTCGCGCTGAGAGCACCAGGGCGGTGGATGACGGCGAGGCCTAGGAAGGGGACGACACGGAGCCGGGGAAGACGCGGCAGTGGATGCCCACGCGTAGAGGAGTACGAGGGTTCACTGGTTCGCTGCGGTGTGAGGCTGCCGTCGCTGCAGAATAACATGGGGGTGTGGGTGAGTAGAGGGATGGCCTGGCCAGTGGTGGGAATAGTGGGGGGCAGTGAGGCCTCCGCGGCAGCACAGCCGACCACGGGAGGCAGGAGCATGCGGCACGACCGCGCTGCTTTGGGCGGCTGGAGCAACAAGACCAGAGGTTGAAGAAGCACTACGACCGTTGGATGGACATTGTCGTGGTTTTGTCACGGCAGATGTCCTAGCATAAGGACTTAGTCGTGGAGCCATCGCAATGGGTTAGCTTAAAGGGGTTAAAGCGGACAAAGGACACAAGGAGTTTTATACTAGTTCGGCCCCTTCCGGTGAAGGTAAAGGCCTACTCTAGTTGTTGTGGTATTGCTAGGGTTTCGATGACCAGGGAGCGAATCCGCTTTGCCTGGCTCTCGAGTTGTTGATTGTTGTCCCTGAACCGCCGCCGGGTGATCCCTTTATATACACAGGATAACGCCCGACCGGTTTACAGAATCCCGAGGCCGGCTCAAAAATGTGTCCGGCTCGGTTTCTACCTTTCCTATCTTACAATACAAGTTACACACCATATGGCGGTTTATGTCTACGGGCCCTAATCTGCCTTTGGGCCCTGGGCCTTTTAGCTCTTTATAGTAATACGCCATACTCCTTGTCTTCATGGGCTTCAATATGGATAATTTAGTACAGGTATAACCCGGCCCCTCCTGAGCGGTTTATACCTAGTAGTTATATCTCCAACATTAGGCCCCAGATTGATTTGAACCTATTCATGTCAATCTTCAACACTTAGGAAAATTTCTTCTTCAACACCTTCAAATACCCTTGTAAACCGCCATGACGTCATCTTCCATGATTATAGTAAACCTCCATGACATCACCTGTTCATTAAAACCAGTATATATTTAAGTTTCATTAATGAGCCTCCAAAAATCGAGGCGACAACTCTGTCTCATATCCATTTTTTGGGTTCCTTGATTCCCGCGCCTGTCACTTATCCCTTTGTCTTATAAATAGGGCCAGGGGTCCTTTTCCTTCCCCCCCCCCTTGCCTCTTCGCCTTTTCTTCCGCCTCGCGACACCTCTGTGCCTGAGCGCTGCCGCCATCGTCGATCTTCGCCTCTGCACCAACTATGGCCGCTGCATCAACCTGTTTTGACCAGAACTCAGCCAGCGCACCTCCGCGTTCAACAGCTCTGGTAAGTCCTTTCTTTGCTCCTCCACTAGATCTCATTAGGGATTTTCCACAAGTTCATCGAAGCTCTCGTGCTGTTCTTTGCTGTTCTTCACCATGGCCTCAATAGTGAGTATAAACCTCATGTTTTTCTGCGTGGTTGTAGTTATAATCCCTCTTCTCATCATTAGCACATCTCTCTATAACATAATCTCATCTAGATCTGATGACCTGCTTAAGTACCTGTTAACTTAGGTCTGAATATACCCGAGTTTATTGACGCGCTGTAGATCTGAAATTATCATGCCAATCTGTGAAACTTGTTTTTCCATCGCCTAGTTATCTCAGATCTGTGCCTTTCATGCCCACATAGGCGGTTTAACTTTAGAAAATTATAATCCGGTAGGTAGCATTAGTCCCCACTTAAACTGTCGGTTCGATTATCTTCAAAATGTTTCCAATGCGTGGCTACGGTTTAACAATGTGTATATGCCTCAACATCTTCTCCTGCTGACCTTGCAGCGTTTTTATACTTGTTAGCCATGATTCATAGACCGGTCTTTTATTTGTAATTTCAGCTTATTCATTCAAATGGCCAAGCAATTTTATTCCTGTAAGTGGGTTCCGTCCCGGGTTACCGAGGAAGAACTGAACGAGTTAGTTGAGATTGGCGCTTTAGCTAAAAAGGATGTCATCCACTCGAGAGTTCCTGGTCCGGAAAATCCTCCTGAACCCAAAGATGGAGAAGTAATTGTGTTCGTTGATCACCTGGCCCAAGGGTTTAGCCCTCCTAGATCAAAATTCTTCCGTGATGTGCTTGCTAGCTTCCAACTCCACCCTCAAGATATTGGACCAAACTCTGTGTCCAATATTTGCAACCTCCAAGTATTTTGCGAGGCTTATCTGCAAGAGGAGCCCACAGTTGAACTGTTTAGGGATTTCTTCCACTTGAACCGCCGTACAAAATTTACGGACGGACCCAATACCGAACTTGGTGGGATGTCAATTCAGAACAGAAAAGATGTCAGCTTCCCTCACGCTAAACATCATAGTCACCCCAAGGATTGGAATCAGACTTGGTTTTACTGCTAAGATACCTCTCCAACTGATGAGAATCCTTTGCCGGGTTTTTGTCCTCACCGGCTTAGTAATACCCATCCATTTCCCCAATGTCTTAGCGCCAAGGAGCGATCCAAGTATGCACCACAACTTTCAAAGCTTCGAGCTTTCACTGCAAACGGCTTAACGGGCGTCGACTTTGTTCGTTGTTGGATCTCTTGGAGCATTCTGCCTCTAAGCCGACGCTCCGGTTTAATGTGTGAATATACTAGGGACTTGAAAGATCCTCAATGGCATACTGAGGCTTAGTTAATAGAAAATGAAGTTACTGAGTCTGTTAAAAAGATACTGGATCAACCGGTGGCTGTTTGCAGCAAAACAAGGCTGAGTCCTTTTTATGCATCCAATAAACCGCCAGCCGTAAGGATCCTATAACTTGTTGCTTTATCTCAATCCTTTAAATATCCTCCTTAAAATTCATCAATCTCTGACAGGGTGATGATCCGTTCTGGAAGAAGAAAGCACAAGATAAACAGGCAAAGGTATCTCACCCCAAAACCAAGGTTGTTAAGAAACCTGCCAAGAAGAAAACTGTTGAGTCCTCCGAATTAATCGTTGATGATGATCTGGATAAACCGGAATCAGAGGTAGAACTTGACTCTCTTGGTTCCCTTTTCATACACCTCATTGACAATGACTATTATCAGGATAACGCTGAAGGCAGCCAAGCTGATGATGTAGAGGTAACTATCCTTTCCTCCGGTTCAGATCCTCTGCCAACACAGAAAATCCGTCAAGCAAACCGGAAAGTAAGATTTTCTCACCCCTTAGCTCACTTAGACCCAAACTTTCTTTTGAAGAAGCAACAACATGAATCTCGCCACATAACCCGGCACAGCGACCAAGCAATTACTTCAACCAGTTTACCAAATACTCCAACCCAGAAACGCCGATCAGAGGTCTCATATACTCCTGATGTTTCTTATCCCAAAGCGGGTCATTTCCGACAGCCTCTTAATCCATCTGATTCAAACTATCAGGGAACACCTCATTCATCCTCTGTCGAGTCAACGGCCACACAACGTCCACCCCTCAAGATGGTTCCTGGGTAAGTTTTAATTTACTGTTAACTCTTTATGTTTATCCAATGTACTGACCTTTCAGTTTATCCTTTTCAGTGGCAGGCCTAGACCCAGCAAAAAGGCAAAATTAAGTAAACCGGCTGATGGTAATGTGGTCCCTGAACCGGAAAGAACTCCAGAACCGACAGAAGCAAATGCTGACGCCGTGCTTGATGATCCGCCACCACCGGATCACGATCTTTTCGTTGATCAAGAAGTTGATCCAACGGGCCATGTTGATAAACCAACCAGCCCAGTCCGAGCCACTGACAAACCGACAAGCCCTGTCAAGGCTGCTGATGATACAACGGAAGATGTTATGATCACCGGTTTTGGCCACACCACTCCTGGCGATCCCGTCGCTTTATCAAAGCACAGTGCCAAGGAAGAAATTTCTGCTATGGACGAAGGCAAATGGAATGCCGATTTATCGATCTATGCCCACCTTAGCGCCCAGGACCTTCACTCTGGATTTCTGAACTGTCTGTACACAAGCCGTGACTATGAAGCCGGCTTAGTGAGACTGATGAAAGAGCGATATGAGGTAATTGTTGCTTAACTTCTGCAATACTATTTCTCCCTTTGTCAAATTTCTTATATCGACTCCAGTGTAGCCCCCAAGGGCCGGTTTATTATTTTCAAGATGAACCGGGACTTTAAAATATCAAACTTGCAACTTTCGTCTATGTAGCCCCCAAGGGCCGGTTTATTCTTTTCAAGATGAACCGGGACTTGTGTCCTATAATCTATTTTGAGCAAATATGCATTAGCCCCCAAGTGCCAGGAACAATACTTGTATTGAGCTTGGGACTTGTAAAAAACTTCTAATAACAAGCAAATAGGCATTAGCCCCCAAGTGCCAAGTGTATAACTTGTTATGTTCTTGGGACTTCAAATATGTTCTGCCAACTCATGATATGTATGTCTCTTACAGGCTGACCTGAGCAAAAAGGAATCTCAAACCGCTGACCTTCAAGAAAACCTCAAGTTCCAGCAAGCAGAAACCTCCAAGGCCAAGGATGATTTAACCAGTGCCTTAGCAGCTATGCAAAAATTGAAGGAGAATTTTAAGAAGGAACAGGCGAATTGGGGCATAGAGAAAGCCGCTTTGCAAAAAAGGGTTGATGATGCAGAGGCAGCTCTTAAACTAGTGGTAGAAGAGCTAACTGGCTTAAAGCGGCAGATAAATGCCATGACCACTCCTGTGTTTGGTAAGTATCTTTGCCATAAGCTTTCAACATGCGTTATTCCACAAACTGTCAGTTTATCAATGTTTGCCATGATGCAGGAACCCGCATTACCCATCTAGGCTCTGATATGCAGAAGAAATTAAAGGCTGCCTATACTCTTATAGAGCAATTGTATACCCGCGTGCAGCGGATCATTTGTGTTGCTTCTCATAATAAGCCGCCCCCAACTTTGATCAAGGAAAACTTTGAGAAATTGTCAATGTTGTCTGCCCGGTTTGAAGAATTGAAGAGATCAGCTACAAGGGCAGGTGCTCTGACCGCACTAACCCGGGCGAAGGCATGGGTACCGGACCTTGATCCGGCTGACATGGGGAATGGCTACCCAAGCTTAAAGGAAGACAGATCAGACTTTGATAATGATGATCTCCGAGCTTTGACAAAGGAAATGCGCCCCTTGGCTAGCAAGTTGGCTAAAGAGGCCGATCTTTCCCACTATCAGTTGGTTTATGATGCTGGCAACAAACGGGTTGGCGCGCCAACTCATGATGTGGAAAATCTCATCCCGCCCGTCCGTAAGCATACTTATGCCCCTGATGTTGAGCCCTCCGTGCTTATAAGCGATGAAGCTGTTTTCCAAGCCCTAACTGGTTCAATTGGGCAACCACTGACTTCCAGCCACTGGGTGGAGAAGAGGAGGAGGAAACGGCGCAGGGTGACCCACAGCCATCAAGCCGGCCTGGCGAGGAATCATGAACGAGGAGCCGGTTTAGTCTTCTGCATATCGCAATACTTGCTGAAAACAATTATTCTTTTGTGCATCAAAGCGCCTCGTAATAGGGCCAGTTGAAATATTTGGTCTGCTATGCCATCGTGCATATTTTGCGTGATGCTGTTAATCCGCCATCGTTATACTATGTCTGCGTATCCTTCTGAACAGCTCTATTCAACCTATTTCTGCATGCAACAAGTTTAAATTGTCCTGGCGGTTTATCGCCGGACGGGTCATAATGCCCAACACATGACCTGGGTTTATAACCAAGGTTGCATCATAAAATTATTAAATATGAAATATATCATACCTGTGATATCGAATCACATCGTTGGTTTTTACCAACTTTTGTAGTAAGGGTGATGATCCAAATCTTGAGTATTGATGACTCCTGCACTATGTTGCCGGTTTATGATAAAACCGTACCGGGTTGTGATAAACACCGGACTAGTTGTATATGATACTGGCGATTTGTAATCGAAGCCAGACCGGTTAATAAACACCGGATTATTTGATAGTAGTGACTTATAGTCAACAACTAGGCCGAGTCAATAAACATCGGTTTATCATAAAAAATGTTGTAAAACTTCAACAAAAGAGAAAAACTTGTCAAATAAAATCATGCGAGACTTTTCATGGGCTGCCAGGCCTAAGATCGAGGCTTTTCATGGGCTTCCAGGCCACTGAGTTAAACCATTTTACAAAGCCTTTTAAGATGGACCTCACATTAACCAATCGTCGTTTTAACTTTGACAAGTTCAGGGTCTGTATACAATTGACTTGTCAAACGTTCGGCGGGTCATACCAGGATTACCTGGACGGAGTGACTTACTTGATGAAGGTAGGTTAACCCGGGGTTTAGGTGAATACACCTGGCTTCCAAGCCTGGCTTGATAGCCTATTACAAGGGTCTTAAAAACTCTTTGTTGTTGTGCAACAAGAGCCCCGGTGTAACATTTTGAGCTGTGCTCATTGGGTGCCTATGTTTGAGTTGTGTTGTGCAACAAACTCTCTTTGGCCCCTTAAGATAATATTGGCTTAATAGCCGGATTACCGAAGTAACCAGAGCTGTGCTCTTAGGATAATATTGGCTTGATAGGCAGATCAAGAGGGTAATCAGAACTCCGCTTTATGAATAGAAGCCCCCATGTCATCTAAAACTCTTAAGGGAAAACAACATAGGCCCCGCTTTTGCAGGGATGCCGGTTTATTATATTGATCATAATATACACATTGTGAAAAATATGTACATAAGAGGAGCCTATGGCTCAGGTGTAGTAAGGCCGAAGATGAGCAATGTTCCACGGCCGGTGGGTCTCCTCCTCCGATGTGCGTGAGTCCTTGTGTTCTCGAACGTCGATAAAGTAGTATGACCCGTTATGCAGATTCTTGCTGACCACAAAGGGTCCTTCCCAAGGCGGGGACAACTTGTGCATATCAGTCTGATCCTGGATGAGCCGGAGCACCGGATTGCCTTCTTGAAAAGTTCTGCTTTACCGTTCTTCTTTCCCTTTCCCGGCTTTTCATCGTCCGACTCAGGGTCCTTAGTACTATCAAAATCGGCGTACTTAACCAGAGCTGCCATGAGCATTCCCATGTCATCACAGTGATGTTTGAGCTATCCCAACTTCAGCTTCAGAGGCGTGAACCGGCAATTGCCTTCCAACGTTAAAACTAATGTATCGGCGTTGATGCGGTCTGATGAGTGCAAGATCTCTGAAACCCGGCGCACCCAATGGCTTGTCGATTCATTCCCTCCTTGGACACAGGCAGCTAAGTCCACAATTGACATGGGCTGCTTGCATGTGTCTTCGAAATTCTGGATAAACCAGGCCCTTAACTCAGCCCATGACCCAATGGAGTTAGCTGGCAAACCTTTCAGCCAAGTATGAACTGTTCCTTCCAACATCATGGTGAAGTATTTGCCACACGCCGCATCGTCCACATCTAGCATCTCCATTGCCATCTCATAGCTTTCAACCCATGACTCGGCGGATAAATCAACAGTGTAATTGGGCACCTTTCGAGGTCCTTTGAAATCCTTGGGCAGACGCACATTACGTAAAGTGGGGGTGAGACATGGCACTCCCAAAGAGCTGGAAGTAACTCCTAGTTCCACCGAGGTGGTTGGAAGAACCGGGGTAAGCTGACGGATCGTGTATTGCGCTGCTAACTCGGCTTCTCGATGATGTCTACCTTGATCTACTACATCCTGAGCATTAGCACCACCACCTACCGGGTTATGCCCCCAAGGCGGGTTACGGTTCCGCGTGCTTCTTGACACGGCCGGCTCCTCTATATGCCTGATGTAACTCCGGCTTGGGCGGGGGGTGGAATAAATCCTCTCACGGCTGTACGAATAAGCCTGCTGCTGAGTCAAAGCTATCTAAAGGAGCTCCCTAGCCCGCCGCGTCTCCACCGCTACGAGGGACTCACCTTCGACAGGGAGGGCCGACAATCATGAAGCGGCGGTGACTATGTTATCCAAGGGGTTGGAGTAATGACCCAGAGGCGTCGGTACATGTTGTGACGAGATGATCTGACGAAGCGGATCCGTCGCGTGTGGCTGGACCGACGCCCCCGTTCCAGGCGCTTCTACCCGGTTTACCACTGGTTGATTGCTGGTTCCTGCTCCTGGCATGCTAAAGAGGTTTCTTGCCTCAGAAACAGGAGGCAGGCGAGACCGGTACCTTCTCCTCATTACATCATTTGATGCGTTCTGATCCAACATGAGCCAATAAGCCTGAGCATCCAACTCGGCCCGCTCCACGGCCAACCTGGTGTTTTCAGCTGCCAGATCTATCTTGGCTTGAGCTATCTGTTCCTTTACCTTAGCAACTTCTGCGTCATGCCGCTCCTGATCCGCCAGGCTAACTTCAGCAGTCAACATCGTTGTCAGAGTGTCGAATAAACCGGACAACACCTGAGCTGGTAGCTGCGCAGGGCCTCCTGCCCCAGCTGCTGCTGCCGCTGCCAAACTGGATGTCAACGCTGCTGCGGTCGAAGAGTGTTGCATGGACTGTGACCCGGCCATGAAGACTGCAACTCGGCTCGGCGGATCGAGGAGGTACGAAATACTGTCGCCATCGGAACAGCCCCCAAACCGGCCATCTTGTAGTAGGTACCAAGACTCGGTCTCTCCGGTGGATGACTCGTCACCAGAGTAAACGACGGTCTCACCACCAGATTATGATATATCTTCAGTTTCCACTCCATGGACGACTCCCACAAAGACACGCTTCATGGCAGGCCGAACCCGGGCAGGTCTTGCACGCTGAGCCGTTTCGACGATGTTGGTGCAGATGTCCGGCTCAGGGCCCGGTTCGCCGATCTTGCCAATGAAAATGTGGATGCCGCCGAAGGGGACCCGGTACCCGTACTCAATCGAGTCGGCCTCGGGGCCCCAGCCTGCGTCGTCGAGGTAGATCTTGCCGCGATGACTCTCGGTCGTCCGGCCCACTGCATATCCCTTGAGCCCTTCGAAGCTGCCCTCTAAGAACTCGAAACCATCGTGCGATAGCCCCACGGTGGGCGCCAACTGTCGTGGTTTCGTCACGGTAGATGTCCTAGCATAAGGACTTAGTCATGGAGCCATCGCGGCGGGTTAGCTTAAAGGGGTTAAAGCAGACAAAGGACAGAAGGTGTTTTATACTAGTTCGGCCCCTTCCGGTGAAGGTAAAGGCCTACTCTAGTTGTTGTGGTATTGCTAGGGTTTCGCTGACTAGGGAGTGAATCCACTTTTCCTGGCTCTCGAGTTGTTGATTGTTGTCCCTGAACTGCCGCCGGGTCATCCCTTTATATACACAGGATGACGCCTGGCCGGTTTACAAAATCCTGAGGCCGGCTCATAAACATGTCCGGCTCGGTTTCTACCTTTCCTATCTTACAACACAAGTTACACACCATATGGCAATTTATGTCTACGGGCCCTAATCTGCCTTTGGGCCCTGGGCGTTTTAGCTCTTTATAGTAATATGCCATACTCCTTGTCTTCATGGGCTTCAATATGGATAATTTAGTACAGGTATAACCCGGCCCCTCCTGGGCGGTTTATACCTAGTAGTTATATCTCCAACAGACATCGTACGGTCATTGGAGCTAGAATCGTTCATATTGACTAAGTTGACAAAGCACTCCATCCCCGTCAACTTAGTTGGCCCACAAGTCAGCCTCCCACCAAGGTGGGTCCCAACCAGCAGGGGGAGTATTCATTTTTTTGTGCGTAATAAGGAGGCGCTTCCGGTGGGTCCGAGCTGACATCGGGGGAACGTTTTTTTCGCGCAATACGATGGCCCGTCCGTTAGGTGCCAGCAGTCAGGGGGGAAACATTTTTTTCGCGAAATACGGTGGCCCGTCCATTGGGTCCCTGCTGTCAGGTGGAGGAATCATTATTTTCCGCGCAATACGGAGGCACTTCCTTGCTGCCATCGTGGACCCAGCTGTCAGCCTCTCCACGTACAGTCCACGTCCGATGGAAGACGTTCCTTGACCACGTTGACCACGCCGCGTCGAGAGCACCAGGGCGGTGGACGACGGCGATGCCTAGGAAGGGGACGACGCGGAGCCGTGGAAGACGCGGCAGTGGAAGCTCGCGCGGAGAGGAGTACGAGGGTTCACTGATTCGGCTGCGGTGTGAGGCTGCCATCGCCATGGAATAACATGGGGTGTGGGTGAGTAGAGGGATGGCCTTGCCAGCGGTGGGGGTAGTAGGGGGCGGTGAGGCCTCCGCGGCATCCCAGCCAGCCAGGGGAGGCAGGAGCACGCGGCACGACCGGCGCTGCTTTGGGCGGCTGGAGCAAGAAGACCAGAGGTTGAAGAAGCACTACGGCCGTTGGATGGATATTGTACGGTCACTGCAACTAGAATCGTTTATATTGACTAAGTTGACAAAGCCCTTGGTACGCGTCAACTTAGTAGGCCTACTGGTCAGCCTTCGAAACGGTGCGCCTCAGATGTAAGGGGGAGGAATCATTTTTTGGGCGGTTGAAGCAAGAATATCCGAGATTGAAGAAGAAGCACGACATCCGTTGGATGGACATCCAACGGCCACAGCTGCCAGAACAGGAAAATTTGTTTCCACTTATCCACGTGGACCCGTGGCTGGAGCCACTTCCAGGTGGGGCCCAGGCGCAGGGGGAGGGGCACGGGCGGTCGTCTTCTTCCTCGCTCGCTTGGCCTCGAGCGAGACAGAGAACACGGCGAGGCAGGGCGAAGCCGGCGATGGGGCGGGCCACTCTGGCCACCTCTGGCCAGGGCGCGGCCACCGGCGGGTGCGGGACGGCGCGGCGTGCCCGCCCAGAGAAGAGACGGCGACCGAGGAGGAGTGCGGAGACGGAGACGGGAGGAGACAGGAGGAGGCAGAAGCGGGCGGCCGGCGATGGGCTCACGGCTCCGACCGTCTCTGGCCGAGCGGAGACAACCGGCGGGACCGCGGGGGCCTGGCGCATCCATTCAGAGGGTCAGCCGACGCTGGGGAGGAGCAAGATGGAGGGAAGGGGTGGCACCATGAGGATGACATAAAGGTTCTAGTGGCGTTGGTTCTCGGTGCTGCGGGCGCTCTGGCGAGGGGGCGAGAGGTTGGGGCGAACCACGGGAAGGAGGGGAACACGATGGACGTGGTGGGAGGGGGAGAGGAGGGCTGTGTTGGCCGAACTCAAGCCGAGGTCGAAGCAGCCATGGCGGACAGAGGTGAAAAGAGGAAGAGGCCAAGGGCTCTGGTGGTCGAGGAGGGCAAAGGAGAGGCTGGTGAGGTGCGGGGGAGGTCGGGCATTCCTTATATAGCCGCGGGGAAGGCTCTGGACGATCACAAGCGAGCTGGAGCAGTGCACTAATGGAGATCAGAGGCAATGCACAGCACGGGCACTGTTGTGATGGAGCAAAGCTGACGAACCACGACGAGGCATTGATGCAGGGCGATGCAGTCGAGCACGGGGGAGCTCCTGGACAAGGAAGGAGGTCAAGACGAGGAGGGAGGCGACGGGAACAGTGGCCGGATCAATCTAGAGCGCGCGTTGTGCATGACGCAAGCGTGATCACCACGCGCACTAGTGCGAGCGGCGCTCTTTGGCCTGGCCAACCGTGTCCAGTAGGATGATGTAATGCCCAGGATGGAGTTATACCTCCTACGTGTCGAGGCACGACTTAAAGGCATAAATCCATCCTAGAATGATCTCAAGTTCGGTAATCTTTGCACATCTCATGTAAAAGAGGGGACTGTAAACAGAAAATAGTTGGCTTACACTCGCCACGTCACAGAATTACAATTCAAGTCTCAATCATCATATATTAAGAACAACACAACCCTCTAAGGGCAAAATCCAAATGTCAAAGATACCAAACTGAAATAAATAAACCACAGGCGGATCGAATCCTAGTAAGAGTCTCCACTACTGATCATCCGGGTATCGCACATAGTACCGACTACGCTCCTCGTCGAACTCCCAATCCAGCTCGGTGCCATCACCTGGATAGCTCACAGCTGGACCTGCATCTAGTGTGGAGGGAGCCCGCGGGGGCGCTGGCGATCTGGCCGCTCCCTGGCGATGGGGGGGCCGGATCGGGGCGATGCGGGAGCCCCAGCGGGATCTGGCGAGTCGGAGGGTGGAGCTGGGCCTCTGGGCCCTGGCGGCGGGGAAAACGGCGATGTGGGGACCTGGGCTTCGGTGCGAAACTGGAACGGAGGGAGGCGCCTGGTGGATCGAGCGGAGCGATCCTGGTGGATCGATCTGGCCCGGACGAAGCGACGAGGGGAGCCTGGTGCGGTGCGGAGCCGCTCGGTCGTTGACCCGATCTGAACAGATCGAGGGAACTCCCGACCGTTTCCAGGCGAACGACGCGGCGGCGCCCTCGAGGCTGCAGAGGCCGGTGCGAAAATTTCGGTGGAAGCTGCCAAGTGGCAGTGGGAAGGGGGCTAGATCCAGAATTTTTAGGGAAGGAGGAGGAAGAAGCTAGATGCCCAATAGACTAGGGTCTATTATATAGCAGGTAGCTAGGGTTAGGGGAATTGGGGGGTGTTTAGGAGCCCTCCGATCGAGATCCGACGGATCCGATCGCGGGGGGTAGTTTAGAAGGGCCTAGGTGAGAGTAGTAGACTGCAGTAGGGGTGTTTTCGGGACACGAAGTGAAGGCACTTCGGACCCACACGAACAACGGATGGGATAGCCAACGGAGTCCAAACGAGACAACATTTGAGAGGCGGGTTGCACACAACAAAACAACAACACACACAACAACCTCGCGACACACCGGTAACGTTACACGCCCAAACAACAAAGTAGGCCTACGGGACGTCACGGACACGTGAGGGAGCTCCGGAACGCGAAACGGACAACGGGAAGAAACGCGACGAACCAGATGCAACCGACAACACAAATGCAATGCAATGCACATGTCTACATGATATGAATGAATGCCACACACTCACTCGACAAAACGACGAAAACCCGAAAGACAAAGAACCCGGAATGGAAATAGATGAAGCCGGAGATATATTATATACCCAAAAGGGAAAGTATTACATCCGGGGCATTACAAACTCTCCTCTACTACAAAAAGATCTCGTCCCGAGATCTAGGACTGGAAAAAGGAAGGGTACTCGGAACGAAGATGATCTTCTCGTTCCCAGGTAGCTTCTCGGTCGGTGTGATGTGACCACTTGACTTTCAGAAATTGATGGACTTGTTGCGGGTCTTGCGTTCGGTTTCTTCGAGAATGGCAACTGGGTGCTCTCGGTAGGACAGGTCTTGTTGAAGATCAATCTCCTCAAACGGAATCATGCGCTCAGGTGCCTTGAAGCATTTGCGAAGTTGAGACACATGGAAGACATCATGAACATTGGCGAAGTTTGAAGGGAGCTCAAGTTGATAGGCTAGATCGCCTCTTTTGCCAAGAATCTTGAAAGGACCGACGTATCTAGGAGCAAGTTTTCCTTTGATACCGAATCTTTGGGTGCCTTTCATCGGAGAAACTCGGAGATAAACATGATCATCGATGTTGAATGCCAAATCACGATGCTTGCCGTCATAGTAGCTCTTCTGACGCGACTGAGCGGCCTTGAGATTCTCACGTATGACTTTGCACATTTCTTCGGCTTCTGAGATCAAGTCATTGCCAAGAAGTTGGCGTTCGCCTGTTTCAGACCAGTTGAGAGGGGTACGGCACTTTCTGCCATAGAGAATTTCAAACGGTGCTTTGCCTGCACTTGCTTGAAATCTGTTGTTGTAAGAGAACTCGGCAAATGGAAGGCAGTCTTCCCATTTCATGCCGAAGGAGATGACACAGGCTCTGAGCATGTCTTCTAGAATCTGATTCACGCGCTCGACTTGACCACTAGTCTGAGGGTGAAATGCAGTGCTGAACCTGATCTTCGTGCCCATGGCAGACTGAAAGGAGTCCCAGAACCTTGATGTGAACAAGCTTCCACGGTCTGAGGATATAACTTGAGGAATGCCATGTAGGGACACAATTCTGGAAGTGTACAGCTCTGCAAGTTGAGCTGCATTGATTGATTCTTTGACTGGAAGAAAGTGAGCGACTTTGGTAAGCTTGTCAATCACCACAAAGATAGCATCATTTCCTCGCTTGGATTTAGGAAAACCAGTGACGAAGTCCATTTCAATGTGGTCGAACTTCCACTCGGGGATAGGAAGAGGTTGGAGAAGACCGGCTGGACGTTGATGTTCTGCTTTCACTCTTCTGCACACATCACATTCATTCACGAATTGGGCAATCTCCCTTTTCATGCGTGTCCACCAGTAAGACTGCTTGAGATCTTGATACATCTTGGAACTGCCAGGATGAATGGAAAGGAGAGAATCATGAGCTTCTTCCATTATGAGCTTCCTGAGATCACCTTTGGGAACAACGAGTCTGTCCTCAAAGAACAAGGTATCTCTCTCATCAACACGGAAGCACTTGTATTTTGGAGTGCCCTTTGCAATCCCATGTTTCACTTTCTTCACCATGGTATCACTGAGCTGGGCCTCACGGACTTGATCTTCCAAGGTAGGAGCAATTTGGAGATTTGCAAGAAAACCCTGCGGAACAACTTGGAGGTTGAGTTTCCTGAATGCTTCACAAAGCTCAGGCTGGTACGGCTTGATAAGAAGGCTGTTGCAATATGCCTTTCTGCTCAAAGCATCTGCAATCACATTCGCCTTGCCAGGAGTGTATTCAATGCTGGGGTTGTACTCTTGGATCATTTCGACCCAACGAGTCTGACGGAGGTTCAGATGCGGCTGTGTGAAGATGTACTTCAAGCTCTTGTGATCAATGAAGATGTCGACCTTTCTGCCCAACAACAGATGTCTCCACGTGATGAAAGCATGTACCACAGCTGCTAGCTCGAGATCATGTGTGGGATAGTTCTTCTCACTTGGCTTTAGCTGACGAGAAGTGTATGCTACAATTCTCTTATCTTGCATAAGCACACCACCAAGACCTTGAAGAGAAGCATCACAGAATACTTCATAGGGCTTGGATTCATCTGGAGGAGTCAGAACTGGAGCAGTGACAAGCTTATCTTTGAGGGTTTTGAATGCGACTTCACACTCTAGAGACCAAAAGTATTTGACATTCTTCTGAAGCAGGTTGGAAAGAGGCTTGGCAATCTTGGAGAAGTTCTCAACAAACCTTCTGCAATAGCTGGCAAGAACCAGAAAACTGCGGAGCTGCTTGACGTTCTGAGGAGCTTCCCAGTTGACAATTGCTTCAACTTTCTCGGGATTAACCGCAATACCGTCAACTGAGATGATATGGCCCAGGTATAAAACCTTATCGAGCCAGAACTCGCACTTTGAGAACTTGGCATAGAATTTATGCTCTCGGAGTCGATCAAGAACCAGACGTAAGTGCTTTTCGTGATCTTCTTCATTCTTGGAAAACACCAGAATATCATCCAGATACACGAGCACAAACTCGCCAGTATAGGGGTTGAAGATGTAATGCATCATCCTCGAAAAGGTAGGAGGAGCATTGGCGAGACCGAAGGACATGACGGTATACTCGTATGAACCGTAGCTCGTTCTGAAGGCCGTCTTGGGAATGTCTTCCTCGCGAATGCGAATTTGATGATAGCCCATTCGGAGGTCAAGCTTAGAGAACACTTTAGCTCCTTTGAGCTGCTCAAAGAGTTCGTTGATGTTGGGGAGCGGATACTTGTTCTTAATCGTCTTCTTGTTCAATGGCCGGTAGTCAACACAGAGACGCTCCGTGCCATCTTTCTTCTTGACAAACAAGACACCACAGCCCCACGGAGATGTACTAGGCCTGATGAGACCCATACGCTCCTGTTCATCCAACTGTTTCTTCAATTCCTTCAATTCTTCAGGAGAGAGCTTGTACGGACGCCGGCATGCTGGCTCAGTACCCGGCTCGAGTTCAATGACAAACTCCACCTGACGGTGTGGAGGCATGCCTGGAAGTTCTTCAGTAAAGACGTCTTGATATTCGTTCACCACCGGAATTTGAGATATGGCATTAATTTCGCCCTTATCATTAAGAGAGAAAAGCCGGATAGTGTTATCCCTTGAGGCGAAGATAATCACATCTTCATCGGAATGAGTCAACTTGACTTCCTTTTGAGCACAATCAATGTGAGCATCATGCTGAGAAAGCCAATCCATTCCGAGGATGAGGTCGATGTCAGAATTACCAAGAACCACCGGTTTAGCCATAAAACGATAATCTCCCATGCGAATAGAAACATTCGGAGCAAATATGTTGGAAGACATGCACTTGCCGGGAGAAATTACTTGCAACCTCTGAGGCAGACTTTGGATGTCAACATTATACTTGGATGCAAATGGTTGAGACATGAAAGAGCATGAAGCACCCGAATCAAATAACACTTTAGCTGGAAAAGAGTTAACTTGAAGGTTACCCAAAATGACATCAGAAGAATTCTCCGCTTGCGTTGCATTCATCAGATTGACCCTTGCTGCCTTTGGATCATGCCTGACAATAGCTGAACTCACAGGTGGAGGAGGAGGAAGACGCTTCGGATTCGGACATCTGTTGGCATAGTGACCTTTCTGAGTGCATTTGTTGCAAGTCACTTCTGAGAGAGGACGGAAATGAGAGCCACTTGACTTTGAGCCTTGAGACTGAAACTGCTTCTTCGACTGGTTGCTCGGGTTGGGTGGGTGGGAGAAACCACGACCACTAGAGTTCTTGTAGTTGGAGTTGTTGGAGTTGTTGGAGTTGTTGGAGTTGTTGTATGGAGCTCGAATCACTGGAGGAGGAGGAAGCCAGAATTTCTGATGCTTCGAGACCATCTGAGACGATGAGGAAGAGTGAACAGCATCTCGAATTCTCTTCTTAGAAGCCTCCATCTTAAGCTGAGCTGCTTCTTGTTTCAAAGCCATGTTATAGAACTTGTCGAATTCATCGGGCTCGAACAAAGTGAGAGCAAGCTGAAGTTCATCTTTGAGGCCTCCACGGAACTGGTAGATTTTACTCTTGGCATCCGGAATGTCTTGCTTAGCATAGCGAGTGAGGTTTTGGAACTTGACATTATACTGATAGACTGTCATGGAGCCCTGCTTCAGGTTGCGGAATTGCTCACGCATACCCTCGATGACACTTGTAGGAATGTGGTGCGAGCGAAAATCCTTGCAGAAATTCTCCCAAGAGATCACTTGACCCGGCCTGGAGTCTTTGTACTGCTGCCACCAGTCAGCTGCTTGATCTTTCAGTTGGAAGGCTGCAAACTTCACATAATCATCTTCCTTCACGTTACTGCACTCAAAATGCTTCTTTATGTCGGTCAACCAATCCTCAGCATCAAGAGGGTCGACACAGTAACTGAAAGCTTTAGGATTGTTAGCCAAGAACTGGTTGAGGGTAGCATGGTGCTGCTGGAAGAAGTTGCCTTGATTCCCTGGAACACCCTGATTAGCTTGCATAGCTTGCATCTGCTGCATCATCTGCATCATCAACTGAGTGTTCTGAGCTGTAGTCTGCATAATTGCTCTCCAAGCCTCAGGCGGAGGAGGAGGTGAAGGAGGATGTTCTTGGACCTCTTCCACCTCTGGGTTAGCGTTGGGAACCCTTTTCGGAGCCATCCTGTAAGAGATGACCACGAATCAACAATTGATTGACAAAAGGTATAAGCTGAATCAATGGAATGAATTGCAACAAGTCTTCAGAATAATCATTCGAACAATAGAACGAATGAAATCATCCGAACAAGAGGAATGAATGAATTTCTCAGTTAAATGATAACATCAATCTTCACGAGAAGCCACATAGGGACAAAAGGATAAAATAAGAAAACAACAAGGTACAGACGGGAACAAACACAAGAGAGGAGTTTCGTTCTAACATCTTTGTGCTGAAAGCATATGAACGCGTTACGAAAAGGTTTTGCAATCCCCGGATCAGCATAGCCAAGGACCCTTTAAGATGCAACTCCTGATAGTAACATCGGTCATATAACCTCTTCACTCAATGTAGAACCCCGAACTCACTAACCTGCATTCGTTGGAAGAATGCCTACGATCTACTGGATAAAACCCACCTATAGATTTCCGAAAGATTCCAGTTATGCAATCAGGTGTTGGGGATACACGGGAAGCACCGCGCAATCAACTCTAACCTACATCCAGGTGTATCCATCCTTCAACACATAACCAGTCTTTCTCAGAAACTGTGTACCTCGGACCTTCGAAAAGCATCCACTATAACAAGCTATGGCAATACTCCCGAACTACCTCCCCAGTACTGGGTGATGTCGGGGTTATCTTGCCACTGGCCGTATAGGAGAGATTTTCGATGTCGGCCGTCTTAAGTATTTAGTACTGCCGCGATATGCTTGTGACAACAATACCCCGAAGCTCAACTCCTCGGTAACAGGAGGCATCGAAAACAATATCCTTGTCACAAGAACATCGAAACAATCCCAGAATACTCGCGGGATTCCTAAAAAAAATTTGGTGCAATTTTTGAAGATAGGAGAGACAAGAGTAGTCGTCAGGAGTCCTCACCAGAGAGAAAGGGGATGAGAAGCAAAGAAATCCTACTCTCCGATATAATATAGGACTCAAAAAGTTTTCAGTGTGTGCCTAGACTCGACCGTCAACGATTCGATCAAACAGTGGGGGCTCCTAGGTCGGAGAAGGCTCTGAATACCAACTTGTAATGCCCAGGATGGAGTTATACCTCCTACGTGTCGAGGCACGACTTAAAGGCATAAATCCATCCTAGAATGATCTCAAGTTCGGTAATCTTTGCACATCTCATGTAAAAGAGGGGACTGTAAACAGAAAATAGTTGGCTTACACTCGCCACGTCACAGAATTACAATTCAAGTCTCAATCATCATACATTAAGAACAACACAACCCTCTAAGGGCAAAATCCAAATGTCAAAGATACCAAACTGAAATAAATAAACCACAGGCGGATCGAATCCTAGTAAGAGTCTCCACTACTGATCATCCGGGTATCGCACATAGTACCGACTACGCTCCTCGTCGAACTCCCAATCCAGCTCGGTGCCATCACCTGGATAGCTCACAGCTGGACCTGCATCTGGTGTGGAGGGAGCCCGCGGGGGCGCTGGCGATCTGGCCGCTCCCTGGCGATGGGGGGGCCGGATCGGGGCGATGCGGGAGCCCCAGCGGGATCTGGCGAGTCGGAGGGTGGAGCTGGGCCTCTGGGCCCTGGCGGCGGGGAAAAACGGCGATGTGGGGACCTGGGCTTCGGTGCGAAACTGGAACGGAGGGAGGCGCCTGGTGGATCGAGCGGAGCGATCCTGGTGGATCGATCTGGCCCAGACGAAGCGACGAGGGGAGCCTGGTGCGGTGCGGAGCCGCTCGGTCGTTGACCCGATCTGAACAGATCGAGGGAACTCCCGACCGTTTCCAGGCGAACGACGCGGCGGCGCCCTCGAGGCTGCAGAGGCCGGTGCGAAAATTTCGGTGGAGGCTGCCAAGTGGCAGTGGGAAGGGGGCTAGATCCAGAATTTTTAGGGAAGGAGGAGGAAGAAGATAGATGCCCAATAGACTAGGGTCTATTATATAGCAGGTAGCTAGGGTTAGGGGAATTGGGAGGTGTTTAGGAGCCCTCCGATCGAGATCCGACGGATCCGATCGCGGGGGGTAGTTTAGAAGGGCCTAGGAGAGAGTAGTAGACTGCAGTAGGGGTGTTTCCGGGACACGAAGTGAAGGCACTTCGGACCCACACGAACAACGGATGGGATAGCCAACGGAGTCCAAACGAGACAAGATTTGAGAGGCGGGTTACACACAACAAAACAACAACACACACAACAACCTCGTGGCACACCGGTAACGTTACACGCCCAAACAACAAAGTAGGCCTACGGGACGTCACGGACACGTGAGGGAGCTCCGGAACGCGAAACGGACAACGGGAAGAAACGCGACGAACCGGATGCAACCGACAACACAAATGCAATGCAATACACATGTCTACATGATATGAATGAATGCCACACACTCACTCGACAAAACGACGAAAACCCGAAAGACAAAGAACCCGGAATGGAAATAGATGAAGCCGGAGATATATTATATACCCAAAAGGGAAAGTATTACATCCGGGGCATTACAGATGACCTAAGTGCCCTGAGTATAGATGAAGAAAGAAATTGGTCTAGGGGCAAAGAAGAGATTTGCACTTAGCTCCAAAGTAAATCAACAGGAAGGTGCTGGTAACTTCCTGTGGTTAAACCATCTTGGTAACTCAGTAACAAGTTTGTCTGGCGATGAGCTTACACTAAGGTGATGTAGATCACCAAAATTCAGACTAAGAGGAGGAGTTTAGATGACACTTGCTGTAGAAAGTGCTTAACAGGCCAGATTAAGGAACCATGATGTTGCACTCATACACTTAAGTGTGATGCCCCCGATTTGACCGTACACTAATCATGCACGCAAATGTGTATGACCAAGATCAGGGACTCACTGGAAGATATCACAACACAACTCTAGACACAAATTAAAATAATACAAGCTATATATTACAAGCCAGGGGCCTCGAGGGCTCGAATACAAAAGCTCGAATACACAAGAGTCAGCGGAAGCAATAATATCTGAGTACATACATAAGTTAAACCAGTTTGCCTTAAGAAGGCTAGCACAAATGTAACAACGATCGAAGAGGCAAGGCCTCCTGCCTAGGACCTCCTAACTACTCCTCGAAGCCGAACTCCACGTAGAAACATCATCGGGATCATCTGGCTCCTGGACTCCACCACCTGGTTGCATCATCCAAGAAGAAAGGAAGAAAAGGGCAAAGGGGGGAGCAAAGCAACCGTGAGTACTCATCCAAAGTACTCGCAAGCAAGGATCTACACTACATATGCAATGGTATCTGTGTAAGGGGGTAATATCTATGGACTGAACTGCAGAATGCCAGAATAAGAGGGGGATAGCTAATCCAATCGAAGACTACGCTTTTGGCCACCTCCATCTTGCAGCAGTAGATGAGAGTAGCTGGAAGTAACAAGTATCCTCGCTTTTCGCAGCCTCCGTCTTGCAGCAGTAGAAGGGAGTAGATGGTAAGTTCACCAAGTAACATCGTATAGCATAATCCTACCCGGCGATCCTCCCGCACATCACCCTGTGAGAGAGCAACCACCGAGTTATCTCTAGAACTTATCTGGGTGTGTTTTATTACGTATCCAGTTCTAGTTGTCATGAGGTGAGAGTACAACTCCGGGTCGTCCTTTTACCGAGGGACACGGTTATTCGAATAGATTAACTTCCCTGCAGGGGTGCACCACATAACCCAGCATGCTCGATCCGCTTTGGCCGGACACACTTTCCCGGATCATGCCCGGCCTCGGAAGGTCAACACGTCGCAGCCCTACCTAAGCACAACAGAGAGGTCAGCACGTCGGTCTAAACCCTAAGTGCACGGGGGTCTAGGCCCATCGCCCAATGCACACCTGCACGTTGCGAGGGTGGCCGGTAAGCAGACCTAGCCTCTCCTAATACCATAGTAGGCTTTCCAGTCCAATCCGGCGCGCGCCGCTAAGTCGCTGACGTCAAGAAGGCTTCAAGTGATACCACGACGTCGAGTACCCATAATTATTCCCACGTAGTTGGTTAGTGCGTATAGGCTAATGGCCAGACTCAGATCAAATACCAAGATCTCGTTAAGCGTGTTATTATGAAATAACCGCGAACAACGACCAGGGCCATGCCCACCTATCTCCTAGGTGGTCGCAACACGCCCCGTCGCTCCGCCACAAAGTAACCATCAGGGGGCTGTAGGGAACCCAGGCCCACCACTACCTGTGTGGAACCACCTGCCCCTTCAGCCCCCATATCCGAATCATCATCATGAGTATGTAATATTATAGTATATACCCGTGATCACCACCCGAGTGATCACGGCCCGATAGTATAGCATGGCAGACGGACAAGAATGTAGGGCCACTGATGGAATACTAGCATCCTATACTAAGCATTAGGATAGCAGGTAAAGGTATCAACAGTTGTAGCAACAATGACATGCTATGCAACAGAATAGGAGCTATCGAATCATCAACAGTAGAAAATCTAATGCAAGAATAAGAGAGAAGAGAATGGGCGATATTTGGTGATCAGGGGGGCTTGCCTAGTTGCTCTAGCAAGAAGGAGGGGTCTTAGTCCACGTAGTCGATCACCGTGGCATTGTCAGCAGTCTCAGTCCCTATGTCTATCGGAGAGAAGAGGGGGAAGAAACAACAAATATAAATCAAGCATCGCACCACAAAGCATAACATGGAAATACGCAGTGCTACGTGTGACCTAACGCGGTAGGAGGTGTTACCGACGAAGGGGGCAAACATCCGGGAAAGTATTCCCGGTGTTTCGCGTTTTTGGTCGGATGAAACAGAGGGGGAAAGTTGCAGATTCGGTATGCTAGGTACGTGTGGTTGACGAACGGTCTGCGTATTCGGATGCGTCTCGTCGTTCTGAGCAACTTTCATATATAAATTATTTTCATCCGAGTTACGGTTTATTTTATTTTATTTTTCAAAGTTTTATTGAATTCCAAGATTTATTAAATTCGAATAATAATAGTGAAATACTTTTGTCACCTAGTGCAGTGCCAGCCACAATCAATGACATGTGGGGCCGGGTCAAAGTCAACAGTGTAGTCAACACTGACTGGGTCAAACGGTGAATAGTGTCTGGGTCCCACTTGTCATAGGCTCATCTACTCAACAGATATAATTAGACTAATTATGTTCGTTAGGCAAAGTTAATTAAACAGTTGATTAATTAAATAATTAATTAATTAATTTTATTTTATTTTGTTTTCATTTTCGTTCTAGGGGCAGGCCCCACGTGTCATTGGCCCATAGGGGCCTAACGGGTTCGCGGGCGTGCGGGCACGCGGGCGTGGCCACAAGCACCCACCGAGGCGAGCCGGACGTTGGCCGGCGAGGCGCACGCGCCCAGGCTAGCGGCGCTTCACGGCCTTACGAGGCCGGCGGGGCAAGCGGCCGCAGCTAGCGGGGTGAGCAGGGGAGCGGCCGCAGCTAGGGCGGTGGCAGCTGCGCGAGCAGCAGAGGCGGCGAGCAAGGCGGAGGGGACGCGAGGGCGGGAGCAGCGAGCGGCACAGGTGAGCACGGGCGCAGATGCGGC
Organism: Secale cereale; assembly: GCA_902687465.1. Lineage (NCBI taxonomy): Eukaryota > Viridiplantae > Streptophyta > Magnoliopsida > Poales > Poaceae > Secale > Secale cereale. The sequence goes on from LR738713.1 coordinate 508,399,348, forward strand.
AGCAGCCGAGTGGCGAGGGACGGCGGGCGGGCGCAGCAGCGGTGGCGCGGCGAGCCGGGCCTAGGCGGCCACGCACGCAGAGCGTGAACACAATGCGCAGGCGCGCGTGAGAGGGGAGGGTCTGGAAAGGCAGGCCCGAGCGGGGGAGTGTGGGCGCGCGGGGAGGTCGGCGAGGCGGGTGGCCGTGGCGAGGGCGCGTAGGGCCACGGCGAGGCACGCGGCACGACACGCGCACGAGGCGTGGCCAGCAGACGACCGGGGCACGCAAGCGCGGCCAGGAACAGACGGCGGGCGCGGTGACCATGTGGGGAAGAAAAGGAGCATGGGGCGGTGCTCACATTTGTTGTAGGGAAGGGGGCGGCGTGGCTTGATGGGGCCGGCGGGGAGGAGGACGATGACGGGTCGGCGATGGTAGGGCGTCCGGCGAGGAACGACGGCGTCGGGGCGCCAAGATCCAAAACGTGAGGAGTGGATCGAACAGGGGCGGCTCTCCCCTGTTCGCCAGCGCGGGGAGGGGGAGATGAGGGAGAGATGGGGATCGGGGGGAGTTAGGGTTAGTAGTGGGACATTGGGTTGGGCCAATAGCTGTTCTAGATGGGCCAAGAGCCCAGTAGGTTAGGGTAGGTTAGTTTATTTTTCTTTGTTTTTCCCTTTCTCTTTTTCTGTTATTTCTTTCTTTTAGCTTTATAAAATATAGTTCTGACACCTAAATTCATATTAGTAATTAGGTCACAGCCACAAACAATTTGGCACTAAAAATATGTCCATAATTGTTTATTATTAAAAGCATTGGATAATTGTTTTTAGCCCATGTTTATTTAGTTTAGTGCATTTAAACACATTACAAAAATGTGGGTCCACCATCATAGTTAGTTATAGAATATTTTTCATACTTTGGACATTTTAGGTTTTGACATTTGAAAACTTTATTTGTTTGACTTTATTTTAAATTGAATTTGAACGGGGTTTGAATTAACGCGAGATTAGTATTAGTAATTGTGGTGACGTGGCATCATTAGCAAGGATTTACTATAGCTTGATTACCCGGGCGTCACAATTCTCCTCCATTACAAGAAATCTCGTCCCGAGATTTAAGCGGTGGAGCACGGGGGGG